>NNCF01128558.1:373201-400122 GCA_002313205.1 Laupala kohalensis | reverse complement strand
ACGAAAGTGTGAGCCACTCTCTGCGAAAATGTGAGCTATCACTCGAAAGACGAAAGTGTGAGCCACTCTGTGCGAAAATGTGAGCTACTCTGTGCGAAAATGTGAGTAACTGAGCAACTCTGCGCTAAAATGTGAGTAACTGAGCAACTCTGCGAAAATGTGAGTAACTGAGCAACTCTGCGAAAATGTGAGTACGAAAAATCTCTACGTCCCCGTTAAATAACCTCCATCCCTTCTTTTCTCCCAAAATTTCCAAAATTTTGAATATCACGTGAGCCGAAAGTTCCCAATCAGAAATAATTTCCCCTTCCTACGCCTAGGTTCTCATTGGACCCTTTAAANCAAAAAAAACGTTTAAATGTCCAACGTTTTTCGCGAACAATTTTGAGCCTGTGTGCGATCTGGCGACCAGATGTGGCTCCTTAGGGTGGTCTGACCTGCTCCCCCGCTTCTTACTAGCCTTAGGTTTCTAAAAGACCATAAATTTTGATTGAAGTCAAAAGAGCCGCCGACAACTTTCTAGTGCCGCGTCCCGTCTGTAGTCGTCCACTTCTCCAAACCGTCATTCGTTTAAATTTCTTACTCTTCGCCCGTCCAAAATTCCGCGACAAAATAATTAAATTGTTATTAATTAGAGGATTATTCAAATCTCACAATATATATATATATATAAAATATTTATTAAGAAAGCTGTTACAAAGTGCGTATGACCATGTTTAGGACTACAAAGTAACTTACTGCGACTAATATACAATAAACTAATAAACAGTGCGTTTCCGTTGATGATTTTTTTCTTTACATGAAATTCTCGAGGCAATGTATATCGTGTATTCTAGCGACGAAAGGTCAAATAAAGTCCGCTGACAGTTACAGCTTGTGTATCAATTACTGCCGGTTTAGCAATGCGCCTACTACATTAATCGAAAATATTTTTATAAATATTGTAAAGAAACAAAATAATTTCTATGTAAATTGTTGTACTTTTATAAATGCTTCAGTTTTTGTCTCATTTTAATTAGACAATTATTTTTAGAAATTATAGGTTATACAATTACTTGACTTTATTCTAATGTAATAATGCGAAAATTTACGTTTAAAATTAGTCATTCCCATAAATGATCATTATTCTTTATATCGTTTAAATCTGCACGTTTCGAAAACATTTTGTTAACGATATAGAAGCTACACACTGATTTAAAATTTACATTGTGTGGTGCAACAAATTTTGTTAGTGTTGTTCCTTACCTCTTCACAATAGGCAACGTTAGTGTATTCAGTTCAAACTTTTCGAGCAATATCAAATAAAACCCAGGATTACAAAAATGAAGAAGTGATTCTACACAAGTTGACGTCCTATTCATGTATTATTCACATTTCTCAAATTTATTTTCGATGTAATATTATGTAGCTCCTTTCTTATAGTCTACCAATGATAATGGTCTATCACTGAAAGGCTACAATTATAAAACATAAAATAAACAGTGATATTAAGTTTAATCAGACAACTACATTTAATGTAACGTAGTAATAACAAAATCTAATGGAATGAAAGCTAACGAAACGAATAGAGCAAAAGGGTGGTTAAGAAAAATGATTAACAATGAAAAACTCAGGTACAAATTATTTAGCAGTTTATATTAATTTTCGACGTTTGGATTCAACATAGGGAAAGGAGCTATTTGATTTTTATTACTTTATAATGCTAAATGTAAAATGTTGAAACAAATTAGAGGGATATGTATTCAGAAATACGGCGAAGTATGTTTGCATTGGTTTGGAAAAAAGCAACGTTAGACCGAACTCGGACATCTAGCGCGATGATGAAAACACTTTGTCTCAAACAATAATTTATGGAGCTTAATCTCTCATAAAAATTTAAAAAATAGAATTCAGTACAGAATCCAAAGGCAAAATTAAACTACTACGTAATTAAAAAACTTACCTAATTGAATAATTAAAAATGAAACGAACAACGCCCAAAGATTACACCTTATCTTTCAATCCTCGTCGCATACTTTATGTCAACGTTAATCCCAGTTCACCCTCTTTCCCCGGTTGTGTACGAAGCGACTAATGTGCGTGGCAGATTTCGATCGTAAAATTCTCCTGAGTCGAATAGAATGCCCACTTCTCTACAGCATACATTTTCGGCAATCTCGCAATGTTGCCATTGGCTTTTTAACGTTCACGTGGACTTCAGGCTCCTCGATGGTGTTGTATCATTTGTCCGCACCTGCACCGGAATGGTGCTCATCGTGAATGGGCTGCACGGTTTAATTGGTTACAAGTCCTCCTGTAACATAGAATACTCGTACCATGTCCGCCGGAGACCGGCGACTTAGGCACTGATTAAATAGGTAAAGGGGAAGTAGAGGTAGAAATTAGGTAAGGATGAAAGAATAAATTGATGGAAGTTATGACAGTGTTGTGAGAAAGATGAGATTGAGGTGAAAGGGTGAAGCTGAAATTGGATAGTTGGGGGTAGAATGAGATAATCGGAAAATGAAGTATGTCGGAAAGATACCGACGGTGAGCACGGGGATTGACTCTTCGAGCAAGATGCCGAGAGAACTTGTGAAACATACTGCTGGAGGAAGGGTCGTGGAACGCCTTCCGGATGTTTTCGGGCACGAAGGAAGATGAATTTTGTAATGGGTTCTAAATTGGAAATTCGACGAAGATAAGATTTGAGGGTGCCCACGGGCGGTTTAACAGCCATCCCTAGGAATCGGTTTTCGAGAATGTGAAGGTGACGATGGTTTTTGTTAGAAGTGGTGATCCAAGTTTCACAGGCATAGAGTGCCAGGCTACGGACGCATGTTTTATAGAGAAATTTTGAGGCGGATCCTGCGATTATAGAAAATTGGAGAGAGGCGGGCAAGAGTGCTATTCTTTTTATGATAAAGACACTTTCCCTTATCTTCCCACCGAAGCATCCTGTCCATCGTGATCCCAAGGTACTTGACATTTGTGGACCAGGTCACAGTGGACCTTGAGCCTTACCTTGAGCGACGACAGGTTTTGAACGGGTTTGTTGGAGAGATAGAGAAAAGTGAAGATAATTGCCTGGCACTAGGAGGGATTCAAGGTGAGCCCATTAAAAGAGGTCTAAGTGTCCAGGCGAGAGATAGCTGCTTGAGGATTAGTGATAGAAGAACGAAGATTGGAGGCACGTGCCGCATACGTAATTGCATCGGTGTAGAGAAATTCAGAAACATGCCGAGTGACTGGAAGATCGTAAAGAAACAGAGAGAAAAGAGTGTGTGCCCAGACACTACCCTGGGAGACCCCAGCGCATATGGGGCGGATGGTGGATAAGGAGCGATGATAGTGTATCTGGAAGGATCGTCCGGAGAGGTAACTGCGCAGGATGTAATGAAAAAGGGAAGAATTAAAGAAGTGGTTTTGTGAAGAAGGTCGTGGTGGATAGTGTGGAAGGCTAAAGAGAAGTCGAAGAATAAAGCAGGAATGGAAATTTTCCGAGATATGATGGGAGCTAATTCATGTGTCAGGCGCAAGGTCTGCAAGGCTGCAGACTTGTTACACCTGATACCGAATTGGGTGGGACGAAGGGCATGAGTGGAGTCTTGGTGCGGTATAAGTTTGGCAAGGATAAGGCGCTCGAAGAGTTTTTGCCCAGAAAAGAAAGAAGACTAATGGGACGATAGTTATTAGGGTCCCGAAGATTCTTTCCGTTTCGGAAGGAGAATGATGGTGGCATGTTTCCAGGAAAGAGGAAAGTAACTAAAAGAAAGACTAGAGTTATAGATGTTGGTGAGAAGAAGTACAGCGTCAAGAGGAAGATGACGAAGATAGACAGTTCGGATCTTGTCGGAGCCACCCACCTTGTTGGTTTTAACTCCCTTCAGGGCGGTCTTGACCTCCCAGGCACCCAGTGTCCATTCATCGTCTGGGGTAGTGGAAGACAACGGAGGTAAGAGTGTGGTCAAGTGAGAGGGGTAGGACGTAATGGTGGGAGGGGAGAGGCGATTTTCCAGCATATCACTGAAGATCTCAACTTTCCTGGTCGGATCATAGGTGGTAGTAGGCGAACCCGGAGGGAGGAGAGGGATGATGGCAGTGGAAGGGTTTCGGAGAGTCCTCTGGATCTTCCACACATCGTCGGAGGATGAGACGTTAGTCCTGGCAAGATAGGCTTGCCACTGCTGGGCCCGGAAGTCGCGAAGGCTTTCCTGCAAGATGCGTCGGGTGTAGAGGAAATAAGTTTTGTCAGAAGGTTCTCTGGATCGGTAGAATCGCCGCTGATCACGACGACGTTCCCCTATCAGAGCAAGAATGTCCTACGGGGAGTCCGGATGAGAAGAGGAGACAGGGGTGAATGTACTGCAATGTCGAAAGCTAGTCAACATGTGATTCGTCATGTGGGAAATAGCTCGGTCAATGTCGTGAGGTGTAGTAAGTGGAAGATTGGAGTCCACCTTATTGCTGAGCCGTGAGGTGTACTCTCGCCAGCCTGTCTTGATAGTCGGGGGAGGTTGAAAATCGTGAAGGAAAGGGTCTAAGAAAGTGGAGAAGACAATAGGAAGGTGATCGGATGTTATTTTAAAGCGGGGATGGGGAGAGAATTTTTTTAATATTATAAGTGTGAAGAACTATGTACCGCACGACATCGTCGATGAGGTGGGTCGGACCAGAGGGAGGAGAGTCGGGTGTTGTGTAAGGTATGTGGCCAGGGATCTATCGCCGATGTTGCAGACCGTGCAGCACCAGTCGGTATGTTTACAGTTGAGATCGACGATGACGATACAGTCATCCAGATCTCTGAGAATGTCCAGATCCGACCCGTCGAGAGCCTTGCGAGGCTGCAGATAAGCGGAAGCCACTATAACTGGGCCCCGTGGTGTACCGAACTCCAGGATCCTGGCTTCAAGAGAAGTGGAGTTGGAAGGCGAGTGTGGGGGATAGTCTTTCGGATGGCGATGGCTGTACCGTCGCGTGTGTTCAGATTGGGGATGGCGAAAGGCCTATCATCTCTATAGATACGATACCCCGAAAGAGAGGACGAAGAGGGAGTAAGTCATGTCTCCTGAAGAAGAACATGGATAGAAAAGTCGGAAAGATATTGTCGAATTTCCGCGTTTTTAATAGTAGTCGTGCCTCGATAGTTCCGCGACGCAAAGGAAGTAATACTATTGGGGGCATTTAGGAGAGGGGGGTCAATAATTGTAAGGCATTGAGATCCTTATGGAGGAAGGGCCCAGGGGCTGAAAGAATGGGGAGAACTAATTTGACTGCGTCCAAAATTGCACGCATATAGAAATTTTGCAGAAATTGCAACAGCCCAGTTAAAGACTATATGTCTGTAATTCCATTGAAAAGGGAAGAAAGATTGCCAATAGGAGAAGAAGGCGAAGCTGAAAGAGAAGGAGAAGACGGACCAATGGTCCCTTGCACGATATTGGCAAAGGACGTCTCGGGGCTGGTGCAGCAGTCACGTTGGCTCTCAAGAGAGTATTTGCCTGCGTATTCACGCGTTGCTCCTGAACACAAGCAACCTGTTCGGTTCCCCGCTTCTGCAGCTCAAAGAAAACCGGGCAACCTGACCAGAAAGCGCAATGTTCGCCTGCACATTGTTACAAGAGAGGCATGTGTGCCTTGGAGCGCACTGCGCCAGCAGACTGTGAGAGCCCGCGCACAGAGGACAAACGACGTCACGCCCGCAGTGATTGCGGGTGCGTTCCCAAGCCTGGTACATCGCGTGCTGTGCCCGATCCACTCACGTCGATGATATTCTTCGAGCGTAACCTGCACATTACCTAGATACCGGACAGTTTGCCAGAAGGTTTGTATTTTGTAGTGGGCTAGCTTCACCTCGTAAAGACCTATGTGGATCCTCCCATCCGTGCCATTCTTTCGTTGAAGTTCCGAAAGGTGGAATACTCGGAATCCCTGGCTGGTAATGTCCTCGCGGCGGAGTGTTTGGAGGTCTTCATTCGGCTGAAGGCGGTGACGTCTCTCCTCAGTCACCCTGTGAAAGAAGAATGAGGAATTTCATTCCTGATGTAGAAATAATCCCTGAAAATATTGAATTTTAGAACGTGATGAAAGGAACAGTGGTGTACTGCAATGTAAACAATGTTTTAAAACAGTGTTTTACTTGAAGTGCTATAAAAATATCAGTAATATAATAAATCAAGTCTAAACTGCTTTATGACAAGTTTTCTTAACTTGTGTTCAATTATAGTGCTTAAAAGTTATTTTAAGAGTTCTTTATCGGAGCTTAATTGAGATACATAATTTTTCACCCCAACGGTTATAAATTCAAGATGTTGGTAGGGTAAATGTAACACGTTACCAGTAAAATACTCTTTCCTCATAGTTCTAACAGGTTAAGGAAGATGAAAATACAATGTACTAGTGTCTGACTCACTAACTATCCATCGATAACATCAATTTCATTTTTACCCCAATAATTATACCACTTGTACCACTAATTATGTAGCAAATAAGCGAGTTAAGATTAGCTGTCCTCGAAAATTGGAGAGTGTTGAAAACGAAAACATGTTCTAGCAATTTTGAAAGGAGGACGGAATTACTTTTAAGGCGAGAGAATGGAACAGGTAAAATAGCTTTCGAAAATCCGTGTGAGAGAAGAACAATTTTTGTTTTGGGTGACGCGATTCTTCTATACGAAGGGGCCACAAACAGGCAGGTTTGGGGGAATGAAAGTCTGGATTTCAGACATAAACAAAACAAGATAGGAGAAGGGAAGAAAACATTTTATCGTTTGGGATGAGCCCCTAGACACTGCGAAAGCGGCAGAATAAACAATTAGTCGTGAGAGGTCGAGGATTTCTGAGAAAGATATAAAGGGGCTAACTTTGTAAGTTTAGGAGACATTAGAATGAATAGATTCTTGTGAGGAGACCCTCCTGTAGAAGCAGACACACGCAAGTGACGTGAAGAACGAGAGGTCTGGATGTTGATGTAAACGAAACAAAAGAAGACGGGAAAGGGTGTAGACCACCCAGGGAAGCGAGCAACTGTCTATTGGAGAAGGTTACAACGATGTTAAGCAGACTTGTCAAATTTAAGTGTTATTTCGCAGACGGAAGAGGAATGGGTTCCATTTAAGGGAATGAATAGACTTTTGTGATATGGGTACGTCAGAAGCCGAAGTGTTGTTAGTTAAAACAAGCCCCGTTATTACTTCACAAATAATAACGTCACAGAAAATTTTAACCAATTGGAGGAAAGCCACGTGAGCGAAAAATTGTTAGGAATTGGCTAAAAATTAGGAGTGACGTCAGCGTGAGGAGGGGCTTCGTTTCCCAGTTCCGTCAGAAGAGTGGGGGTTGATTCTTTAAGGTTGGAGCAGAGACGCTCCAGATGCTTTTCGTTATCAGATATTCACCATGACTATCAGTATTTGCATTACGGATCATTATTAGTCGTGTTATTATTATTATTATTTCTGACTTCGAATTTGTCATTATGAGCATTGATACGAGACTGTTCACTTTGAGTTTTGATAGTGATTACGATTTCTGATGTTGTTTCAACAGTATGATTATATTCTATTGGAGAGTAATTTTGGGCGTCAATGCATTATTAGCGATGCTTCGGTTTATTTTAGAACATTGTTTTGTTCTGAGAAGTTAAATGACATTAATGAACAGACTGGTTAACGCAGGGATCGTATGAATGATGAACAATCTGATTTTATTAAGAGTGGCAAAATTAATTATTACGGGGGTAGGAATTACACTCACGTATTCATCATGTTTCGCTTAAGATGACTTCGAACAACATTCAACGTCCGCTGAGGGGTACGAACTGGCATGGTGACAGCAGTTGATCTGGAAGAGCTTTGGTTCGGACGGCACCACTGTGGAGATTTGGAGTCAGGGCTCCCACAACTTCCGCAGGTCAACGACTCCCCACGACGGTTGGTTCTGTATTTCTCGCAATTTATAAGGTAATACTTTGAAGGGTCATTATTGGTCTCTTGTTCACCTTATAGTGTGCAATCGAAAATCTTATCAAGTGAACAGAAGCATGCCAAAGACTCTCGTGGCAAATTGTGACTTTTATTATTGAGATGCTTTATGTGAAGAGGAGCTGTAATAATTATCTGTGGTAACATTTATATGAGAAACGATGTTAAAGAATCATAAACTTTAAAATATTTCAAACGGACTCTTTCCGTTAAAGTGATAAAGTCAGTGATATATAACTTGATAGAAATTAATTGCATGTATTTTTGGGGTAGGACTTAAAGGGGAAACGGTGAAATGCCATGTTGTATTTTGTAGTTTTGGGCAATCATAATTAAATCAATATTTTATATAAGCTGTTTATACAAGAATTAATATGTATTTCACGTAAATTATCGGCCAAACCCTAGTACTCACCTAGCAATTTTTATGTTAGGAGATCATTTATTATCCCTGAGAATGCTTGACGAGTGGGCTACGTAAGTGCATTTATTAATTAATGGTTTATTTACCCACAGTATGTAAGTCGCAAACTTTTTTACGGAAACTCTAATATCTTTTATATTCTCTAGGAAGGCGTGGTGAAACAACGAATCTTGAGATGTCATTTAAATATAGAGGATGATAAAGTTTATTAAAGTTAAGAATATACAGAATATTTTTGTTATTGAAGTTCAAAATGTCCATAATAAAAATTTACAAAATATTTCTTTAATAGCGGCGTAATAAAACGTTCTCTTGTTACGATTTAATAGGGGTATGTTCGCCAGTACTAGTCTTCTATTGGTCCGCCAAATATGGAAGCAGTTTCAAGTTTGCCTACGATTGGTCGATCGAAAGTGAGGAGCTTTTTCCCCGTTTTTGCAAACTTAACGGCTCCTAATCTCCAAGCGCGCGGGACTCAGAATCTTTTCCTGAGCACTTTTATATTTCCAGGAGTATACCGAAAGAAAGGTTTTAATTATCGTCAGTATGATCTTCGATCCAAGTAGACTTTGGAGCCCAGTAACGATAAGATTCAAATTATTCATTCAAAAGCTGTGGAAGGCTAAGTTACCGTGGCATGTATCGATCGAAGGAGAGCTTCAGGAGGAGCGGAAACAATTGTCAGAGGAGTTGAAGTTTATTCTAAATGTGCGTTTTCCTCATTGTGTTATTCCGTCCGATTTTACCCTTCACCCAAGGCGACCAAAAATGTCTTAATCCTATGCAAAGGTACATTGATCTAAAAATTCTTAAGTAATTTGTAGAAACGTTGGTCAGCTGATTACGAGTCAGTTTGCCAAAATAGATGAAAGTGGCCAACAGTATCAAAATCCTTAACAGAAAATGACGTCATTTTAAAAGACTCTACGGTGCCTTTTGATTGGAAAATAGGTAGGGTTGTCAAGACTTTTCCAGACCAAAATGGGATCATCCGCACGATACAAGTTAAAACTTCAAAGGGAACATATACACGTTCCGTTCAAATGGTTTGCTTGCTATCGAAAGAGTAAGAATTACTGTACATTAATCTCCCCAGGACTGATCAACTAGCCAATCCTGCAATAGTCAAAGGAGCCCGTAGGCAGGCGGACTTCGAGTCATTTATGATCACTTTTAGAATTGAGATTATTAATTTCTGTGTCATCTAAAATTCCCTTAAGGTAGAGCGATTCGGCCATTAAACTTAAAATCAACAATATAGTATGCAGTTCATGATAGTTTCGCAGCGTCTTTTATGTATCTTGGCTTTGCGCTTTCCGGGTATCACCGCGTCATGTTGCTTGTTGACACAACGTCAACTTCTGCCAATGGTGGGGAACACGGAAAGCTACGTAAAAGACTCAATGCACTTTGTCGCACTTCTACGGAATATGGAGACAAACCCCGGAGACACATTAGAGAGTTTTGATGTCACGTCATTATTCACAATGGTACCGCTTGATTGCATTAAGGAAGTGCTGAAGGAACAAATGGACGAGAACATACTCTCCAAGGTGAAACACTGTCTAACGACGACATATTTTGAATAGAGAGGCAATTTTCACGAACAGAAGCAGTGAGTAGCGATGGGGAGCCCTCTATCACAGGTGGTCGCCAACATATTTATGGAAAAGTTCGAAGAAGAAGCCCTTCGGAGCGCGGCCTATAAACTTACGAAATAGTTAAGATATGTGGATGATACATTCGTAATATGGCCGCACGGAGAACAAAAATTGCAGTTTTCTACAACATTTTAATACAAGACATGAACAATTAAAATTTTCAATGTGAAGAAATGAAGATGTTTCCCTTCCGTTCCTGGATGTACTCGTAAGAAAGAAGCCGTATGGACGCCTAGGACACACGGTTTATAGAAAACCTACATACAGAAACAGAAATTCTACTTTTTGCTGCCCTTTAAAATAGAAATTTAGATTGCAGAAGTATTCATCCCGGGCACACCACGGAGACGCAAATGACACGTTACTTTTGTTTAACAAATAGAACATGGAATTAAATAAGCTTTTATATTTTATGGTCTTATGGTAGAGCAGGAACAACGAAGAGATTCCCAATAAAACTCGCGGAGATAAATGTTGAATTTTATCATTATTAGTGGAATATTTTTTTAGTTTTTAGTTATACATGTTTCAAAATATTTGTAGCAAGTAATACTTACGAACACAAAAAAAACTTGAAATTCAATCAATTCGGAATTATCTGGGTTCACTACAACATGCCATGGAATAAAATATATTGGAAATTATAGTACTGTGTATTTAAATGACACACGGTTTACGGAAAACCTTCACACATCAACAGATATCTGAACCTTGCATCGAACCATCACCAGGTGCAGAAGAACAGCATTTTAAAGAACATTGTTCAGAAGAGCGAGATGTGTAGCAGACAGTGAAAGCTCAGAGGGGAGATCAAATACCTGAGGGAGGTTCTGAGCAAGAACGGATACGATAACCGCTCCATAAAAAGATCCCTGAGAGTAACAACGGAAAAGCACAGACACGGGAAAAAAGGAAGAACCTGTCGCAACGACGTGTATTTCGTATAAGAAGGGAGTGTCGGAGAAGGTGGGACGTATTCTCAACATCAAAACCACATTTAGGAGTGGAAATAAAATTAGAGACTTGTTGAGAATATCCACTAAAGTCACAGCAGGCATGCGAGGTATATACAATACCGTGTGAATGTGGGGAAGTGCACGTGGGGAAACATGCCGAGCCATAAAGAAAAGGATATGAACGCTACATAAGACTAGGCCAGCAGGACAAATCTGCGATAGCGGAGCACGCATGGGAACATGGCCACAGCATTAATTTTGACAAGACGGAGAACATATCCGGGGACGTGAGATACTTAGACAAGCAATTGAAATCCACAAAAACTAGGGCTACACATTAAGTTTCGCTTGGAAGAGTGCTTTAGACACGCGGAAGAAGACACTAGCCACTGGGGGGGGACGCGCAACGCCTCCGGCCGAGCGAGCCAATCATGGTCGTCTACCACCGCTGGACGTCGCCTGGAGAAGACTAAATCTGAAGATGCCTGCAGGTGACAGTCGAAACGTTGTTTCAACAAGCAACATGACGCGGCAAAACCCGGAAAGTGCAAAGCCAAGATACAATGTAATGTCATTGGGAAGGGCACTCATTTAAATCTGAAATAAAATAGCTTAGATTGCAAAACCACCTAACTCTGCGTGATATCAAATAACATCCTTCATTTCAATTCTTATCATCCAATACTGGTGGTTCTCAATATCATTTTTTGTTGTTGTTAATCACGGTCTGCTATCATTTTGTTAAGAAAGAGGCCATTACTGAATAAAGGATTTTTACAGTACTCATTTGCTTATTGCATCCTTGATTAAATCCAGAAACATATTAATCTCCCCAGGACTAAACAATTTGACATTTCTGAAATAGCAAAAAACGCTCTCCGTAGGCAGGAGGACTTCTGAGTCAAATATGATCACTCTTAATAATTGTCATTTTAGTAAATTCTGCGGAATTAAAATTCCCTTAAAATAGGGCAATTATAGAATATCAACATCCCTTAACTTCGAAACAACAGTTTATGTAGGTTAGTTACGCCAGAGAAGTAAAATTCTCTACCTTCATTCCTGCTGGAATATCAGGAAACTTAGCTTACTGCTAATTTTTGAAGAATGTCAAGATCCGAAAAAACGTATCAAAGCTGCACGCTTTGAGTCTACCATTCCAGGCTCCAAAATCACGCAAATATCTTTCTATAGCATCTTTCAATGAAATCTAGCCACTCATTTGTCGAAGCGTTATCATTTAGTATAATTTCTTCATTATTTTCCTGATTATATCAAAGTCTTCCTCCTTCGCGTCCTGACAGACTCTGAGAGGCAAAGTCAACGAATGATGGGTCAACTCAAAATTAAATTGTACCTGGCTCTCTTTTGACATCGATCTACACCTATCATAATTTTATTTAATGTGCGTGACAATTGCTGTCCACTCCCGAATTGCCTATCTTATTATTAATTCTTGGTTAAAATCCGCCAACCGAGTACCTCGCCGTCGGCGCCAGATTATGTTCCATGCAGCGATTAAGTTTTTAATTTTTTGCTGCCTTCCATCTCTCTTTGACACTTCTGGAAAATAAAAATAAAAAAAATCATTATGAAGATAAAGAATACAATAAATGAACATAAAAATAGTGTAATCTTACTTTCTTGAAAAGTAGGAAAGTTTTCCTTCTCACAGATTCATAAAACATGACAAGACATGACGTTCACTCATTACTATGTCGTTTACGCTCCTCCGTCCAGCCAAAGTGTCAAATATTGTACTCCATTTTAACTTGCTTTGCAATTGCTCGACACATTCCTCTAATTTGGGACATCCATATTTCTCCAAGTTTGTAATTTGAAATATGGTGTCAAACACTACCTTCTGCTCACACTTTACTTATATAGTGTCCACTTTCTTCCATTTTTTGATCTAAAATGTGTGGTAAAAACGTGTATGGAATGTTACCATCTCTTTTCCTATCTAATTGGTGATTATGCTTCAACCATGTAACAATCCTTCCATCATGTGGTGACAACGACACACCTCCGCAAGAAGGTTCGAACATCAATGTGGATGTGGACAGCGTTTTCGACTCCTCCTCAAGAATAGTAATACATTTATAGATGAATACGTTATTAATACATGTTGTCGTAAATAAGGGCACTACCAACCAATTTAACAAGTGAAAGACAACATTACTCTTATCGAATTTATAGATGAATAGTTTGTCTCGTATAAATCCTTGATGTCAACAATGGTATACCTTTATAACAAACAGAAAAAACTTACTTCCAAATAAAGAGAAAATTCATATAGAAGAAATAAAAATGAAAACCATAAACATACGCATGTGGCATGATGTCAACACATTGCTCGGGAAGACTCCAATCATTTGACACGGTAATGTATTATGTATGTCGTACAGCTTCGCAGCAGCATGCAGAACGTCTTCATAGCATGGTGCTCGATGCTCTGCATTATATAGTTTCAATACCACCGCGCCAGGGGACGTCGTTATAAACAGAGAAAACAGATGTTTCCTTCATTAGTCGCAAACTTCCGCTTTGCGGTAATGTCGTTCCGCATGCAAGAAATCTCATTAGTCGCAAACTTTTGCTCCGTGGTGATGTGATTTCCCGCGCAGGAAATCATTGCGAGCAGGAAAAACCAGTGGTTTTTCTGTAGCGTCACGTTTATCGTGTTTTCTTCCACTTAAAGACTCCAATGCCATGTTGAAATTTGCAGTTGGTCTCGCAACATGAACGATGACGCATCCCAAGTCACTGACGCCTACTATACGACAGTTCATCTTACGCTGTTGGACAACGACACACTGAAACCTCGACCGTTGGTCATCCTCACCACTTGTGATGGAACACAAGTATCCTTCGTTCTCAAGCGGTTGAAGCCTACTGTTCGTGGACATCCAAGCATCACACTGTCACTGTTTTCGTCAATGTTACCGTCATTATCCTAAAGGACGTACCGTCATTGACGGTTTTCCACCTATCGAGCATGATTGTCCAAGGTGACAATAGGAGAGTGCTTGCGAGGAGAAACAATTTCAAATACCAACGCAAGAAAAAGCCTTAAACACAGATATCTCTCTACCAAGCAAACGATGACATTGTCTTGCATTTACTTTGTATTGATTTCACTGATTTGCAGAGTGCGACGGTGACTTACGTCTGTACGACTCTAAAATTGCCCGGAAGGTCACAGCATAATGGCCGAAACGTTTGTAGTACATCTACTAAGACGCGGTTTGTCCCAGAATGACAAGTTCATATTATTTTGTATTATTTTTCATTGAGCATGCCGCTTCGTCTACACCACAGCCCATTGATGCAACAGAGCCTACACTGTTATCCGGTGATGATCCACTGTTCGTCGCAGCAGTCCACACCACCATTGGCCGCTGCACCCACATCTGTGATAACAACACCAACTCCGGTCATTGATGCACGTGAGCCTAAAACGAGCAACCCTCTATCTTAAAATAATAGTTTTAATAGTGACATAAAGAAGCGCGTTAAGAGTTGCAAATACATAGTATATTGGGACATCTGAGATGTTTCGTTCAAAGGAAGCAAAATAAAACAAAACAAGTTTCATCTGAATCAAGCTCGATATGGATTGGCATTATCCTGGAAAGTCCCTTCTTTGTGTTGATGGTCTACTTTATCAAAACACGTGTGATGTCGTGTCCATTATGTTTGCAAGAGACTATACCATTGACTCATAGATACACCACGACGTGCGGACACAACGTCTGTAAAACGTGCATTGCACCATGGGTACGAAGTCGACATTATCAATGTCCACCGTGTCGAGAAACCTTTAACACAGGCAGTGAACCCATTGAAATATTTGGTGTGACAGTTTATCCTTGAGAAGTGACCACAACGTCTTCTTCTGATGAAGAGGAGGACGAGGAGATGGAGATTAACCCACTTCAACGTAGTGAACCATTTGAACATTTAAGGTTTGAATGTTTACCATGTTTCTTCTAAAGAGGAGGCATCAACATTGTTAGAGCAAATGAATGTGATCGTAACGCATGTAGGACCACCTCTAGATGAATCTATTCTCAAATTGTTACCTACACGATTGGTTGCAATTCATGAACCTCGTATATGATTCAGGTACAAAAGAGACAATTGTTTCCATCTCATCGCGTGATTTTGACAAAATGTAATATATAATATGGCATTTTCTACATGTAACCGGCATGTCATACGGATGCATAAGACTTTTCTGTATCGTAACAGATCTGATATGGAATATTCGTAATGAGATGTGGCATCCAAATTACCGTTCGTGGTGTTTACATATGCACCTATCAACTCATCATAATATTTGTCATACACTTCTAGACAATGCAAGGAGAGACATCAATGGCATTCCCCCTCATGTGTTATGTGGAATATAGATGACTGTTTATTAAAATCATTATGGGGGATCTCCAGGACAGTGCATCGAACACGGTGACGTTGTCCCATCTGTGTCACAAAGACTAGCATTAAAAGCGACGTGGTCAGGACAAGCTGCAACCATGTTCTGCAAGACTTGTATTGATCGTTGGTAAGTAAGTCATCGTACATGCCCCGTGTGTCGATATTTCCTACCCCTTACATATTCCTTTCCTGTTTGATGAACTACGTTTGATTCACGCTTACATTCATCCTGATCCAAACATTGATTTTGATGACTACGAAGATACACCACCACTTGTGGTGTTCTATTGTAGCAGACTGATTTTACAAATCGTGAGAATATTTTCAATAGATGTAACAGAGGACGTGATCTCTTTATGATAAAATAGGACCATGACAGAAAGACTCCTTACTCAATATAGCCATATTGATACACATCTATTTATCTGTGGAAATATAGGAAGATTCATACAGTTGATGCGTAACTTTCTATGTGCAGGGAACACCACTAATCCACTCTTAGAGACGAACACAGATGAAGGAAGGCGAGCAATCTATAACGATCACCTTCCCTATTACAGACAACAAGTTGATCACTTGTGCACAGTGAGTGATGATTTTGTATAAAAATGTCATAAAAATCATTAAGTGTATATGAAAAATAATAAAATATAAAAAAACAAAACAAATATGTAATCTGTTTAGTTTTAGATAACATGTTAACATATTTTATATTATTTAAAATAACATCTTTATTTAATTCTTTTTTATTAAAAAACATGATTTTTCTCACATTTTTTCCCACTTTTCCTCATTTGACTCTCCTCATGGCATGACGCAAGCGCAGAAAAATGGTGAAGTATTGCATGATGAAGATGATGTTAACCATTCAGTCGTATCCGACTCTTGGCGATTCTATGGGCTATCTCTCTCCATGCTCTCCGATCTTGCATCGCTTCTCTCAATTGTTTTAAGTTCATTCCCACGTCAACTTTGTTGGTATCGATCCAACGCATCCTCTGACGGCCTGGTCGTCTCTTGCCGCTGACCGTTCCCAGCATTAGGTCTTTCTCTAAAGAACTTGATCGCATCACGTGGCCGAAATACGTGAGTCTGAGTTTGGTGATCTTTTCTTCCAGCGTCATGTCCGGTCTTATGCGTTCCAATACTTCTTTGTTCGTCATCCTTGCTGTCCATGGAATGCGGAGCAACCGTCGCCAGCACCACAACTCGAAGGAGTCGATTTTTTTCCTATCTGCTTTTCTTAAGGTCCAACTTTCGCAGCCGTATATGGTTATGGGGGAAACGATGGCACGAATAAGTCTGTTTTTGGTCGATAGGTTAATGTCTTTACTTTTCCATATTTTGTACATGTTCAACATCGCACTCCTACCCAAGATTATTCGACGCTTGATTTCGAGGCTGCAGTCTCCATTCCGATCGATCTGTGATCCAAGGAAGGTGAACTCTTGCACACACTTAATCTCTTCATTGTCGATTTTTATCTTATTGCCATTTTCCACCGTTGTCATGATCTTGGTCTTCGTGATGTTCAGGAGGAGGTCAAATTTTACGCTTTCATCTTTGATCCGTTTGATCAGATGCCGAGGCCGCCTTCCGTTTCTGAGAGTAGCGTTGTATCGTCGGCGTATCGAAGGTTATTGATGCTCCGGCCGCCGATCTACACTCCAATTTCTGAGTCGTCAAGATCTAATTCTCTCATAATCACTTCGGCGTACAGATTGAACAGGAAGGGGGACAAAATGCAACCTTGCCTCACACCTTTGCCGACTTTGAACCAATCGGTGTCTCCATATGGTGTTCGGACTGTGGCTTCTTGGTTATCGTAAAGTGACCTCATCAACCTGATCAGGTGATCCGGCACCCCGAATTCTTGCATGGCTTGCCACAACTTCTCATGATCAACACAGTCAAACGCTTTTTTATAGTCAATGAAGCACACGTAAATGTTCTTCTGGTGTTCGAGATTTTTCCAAGATCCATCGAAGATTCGCAATATGATCACGAGTACCACGACTGCATCTGAAGCCAGCTTGGACATCAGGCAGCTCCCTTTCGATGATTGGGTAGAGGCGTTGTTGTATGATCTTGAGAAGAACTTTGCTCACATGGGGAATGAGGGCGATGTTGCGATAATTCGCGCAGTCTTTTGAATCCCCTGATTTTGGCAATGGGATAAATACTGATCGCTTCCATTCCTTTGACCACACAGTGGTTTCCCATATTTTCTGACAGTACTGTGAGGGCTGCTGTTGGTATGGGCCTTAGCATTTCGGCTGGTATGTTGTCGATGACTGGGGCTTTATAGTTAGGTAATTGTTTTACCACCCATGCAATTTCCTCTGGGAGGATGGATGGTTCTAGATCCACCATTGCAACCTCCTTTCCTTGTGTTATCGGTGGTTCGTTCTTGCAAGCATACATGTCTTCTGTATATTCTCGCCATCTGCTCTTGATACTATCTTGGTCTTGCAGCTCTTTGCCTTCCTTGTCCTTGATGGTACTTCAGCGCGCCGAGAAGGGCGTACGAGTCTTTTTCACCCGTGCAAATGCACTTCTGATATTACCCCTCATGAACTCTTCTTCCAGTAGCTCGCATTGAAGATTCCAATNCCAGTAGCATGCATTGACGATTCCAATATGCGTCTTTGTCTTGTCTCGCTGCTCTCTGAAATTCTGAATTCAGTCTTGTCATTTCCTCCCGTTTTCTCGCCACTTTGGCCGCTCTTCTTTGCTCCGCAAGATTGATGGTGTCATCTGTTAGCCATCTGCATTTCTTTCGCTTCTTGTGTGGAATGTTCTTCACCGCCGTTTCACTGATAATTGATTGAAATTCTTCCCACAATTCATCTGGTATCTTCTCTAACGTGTCAAGCAACTCGAACTTGTTTTTCACTTCAAGTGCATATGAAAGGGGCATCTTTTTGATGTTACGAAGCTTAACTTTAATTTTGGCTACTAGCAGTTCGTGATCAGAGCCGCAGTCGTCACCAGGACACGTTTTCACCGCATTCACAGAACTACTCCACCGTTGACTGCACAGGACGTAATCTATCTGGTTACGATGTAAACCGCTCGGGGATGTCCAAGTATAGACGCGACGCTTATATTGCATGAACCACGTATTCGCGATTTTCAGTCTATTTTCCTGGCAAAACTGTACCAATCGGTCACCCGCATAATTTTTATCACCCAGACCAAACTTGCCAACTATGTCCTGTTCCTCTTGGCAACCGACTTTTGCGTTGAAGTCTCCTATGATGTATTGATATCTTTCTTGGATACTTGTCGCAGTGCTTCTTTGAGGTCGGAATAGAATTGTTCAATCTCATCCTTTGATGCATCCGATGTCGGAGCGTAGACTTGCAGTATTGTAATGAGAGGTTTTGCGCGGATACGGATGGAAATAATACGGTCACTGATCGTTGAATAGCTTTCTATGGCGCGGGTGACCCGTTTACAGGCTATGAACGCCACGCCGTTCCTTTTAATGTTATCGTGACCAGAGTAATAAATGGTAAAGTCATCCGACTGGAAGTAACCACTGTCCGTCCAATGCAATTCGCTTATTCCTAATATTCCAATTTTGAGACGAGTCATATCGCTTTTAACAATGTCCAGTTTTCCTTGGTTCATACCACGCACGTTCCACGTTGCGATTCGATGTGTTTGCAAACAGCGTAGAACCGTACTTTCATCAGTAGCTACATCAGCAATTGGGATTCCCAAGAGATTTGCCCCAGTCGCGTCACAAGTGCTGACTACTTGTTGCAGATCCTCGCTCTTCCCCAGAAGCTGGTTCGGCACTTTCTGGCCTGGGGTTCCTACCATACGGTACTATACCTGATACACTTGAGAGCCTTTCCATAAAATTTTTCTTGGCGAATATTTTACCGAGTAGGTCGCCAGGTCTTTCTCGAACACTCCCCATTTCACATCTGGGTTGGTGACCGGCAAAGGCTGGTTATAGGATAACGGTATTGCGCAATTGGATGGTAGGAGAGGGGGGTTATGTCGTGGAGAACATGTCTCCACTTGCTTGTGTCACGCGACCAGCTTTTATCCAACACCCATCTCTCACAACACGCTTGGTGGAGCGCAGTGGATCACCGACCGTCATCGCAGCAACAGGGTCCCTACGCGCGCGCATAAGGTGAGTGCATATCAAAAAACGCATGCGTCTCTCATCCCCCCCACACACACCCATCCCTTTGTCAACCATTCTTTTTTTCATTTTTTCAAGAAAGAAACAATTGTGGCAAGGGGGAGGGAGTTGGGACAGGGATGAGAGAACGAGGGGCAGGGGCTGATCCCACCCGCCCTGGGCATGCTCTAACCTGTTTCTCCAACCCGCTCCTGTTCATGATAAATGTTTTTTTTGATGACACCCTCTGTCGTACTTCCTGTTCTCAAAGCATCCTTCATGTTAAAGGACAGGTGGGATAACTGTGTTGTCAGCCAACTGTGTTATCAGCTCCCCACAACCGAAAGTTGTGGTCAAATCTAGGTGAGTTCAAAACACCATCTGTGTTGTCTGGCCACAATCTTATAATAATAATAATAAATTTATTGTCAAAAAAGCAATACAAACTGCGTATGACAATAAACTAATTTACTCTCCGGAAGCAAGGGACCATCCCATCAATTCCGATCAAGGGCCCTAAGGCAGAGGCGGATTCAAAAATTTCAGCAAAAGTTCCTAGATAAGATAAAAAGTTTGCTGCAAGTTATAATACATATATAATGTGAATATGTTTGTAATTTAACGCAAATATGTTTGTAAATTTACATGTACAAGTTATTATCGAACTATAGATTATTCTGAGTATAGTGTTTAAAAATCATAAGAGTTGAAATAACACTAAATTCATGATTTATTGTTACAATAAACACGCCCCTAGACAACCTGTATAAGAAATCCGCCTCTACGCAAAGGAAAACTGGAGCAAAACCCGGGCCAGGATGGGGCTACAGAATTAATGTACACAACCGTGCCAAAGTTGAGTACACATAAAAGTAAATTAATATGAGCCATCTGACCCCAGCTTCCGGTGATAAGCTTATCAGTTAGTTTTGGTTAACACTTGTAGATAGGCATATGCGGTCGTGGACGTTTTCATAGAACTCTTCGAGGCGAACAATATTGCCATTCATTGTTGCCACCAATCTCTAACAGATTAGACAGCTTATGCAATAATCTTTCTCCGAAGATGGAATTTCCTCCCTACTTGATTGTCTATTATCGTTGTTGCTTATTACTTATGATACATAAGGTAACAATATATATATATATATATATATATGCAAACCTTGCCACAGGATATATGAATTTAAAAAGAAACACGGAAATCGGATAGATGGTTTTCGAGTTTTAAGAGGTGTAACTGGTTGGTGGCAGACACACATGAAAGTGACTTTGTTTTATAATAATTAACGATATTTTACGATCCTATTGCAATAAATTAAATTACAATGAACCTTGGAATTTGAAATTCGGAGTTTTGACGGAAAAATGGCGCAGCCAATCAGAAACCTGGACACGCATCCGCCACACTCCCTCTACACGCACTCTGGTTTGTACATCCCAAATGACAACGTAAGTTTCCCTATCCGTAAGTTTCTACTTTTGCATACATTCTCCTTGGCCGCAACCGTGGCACTATCTCAGAAAGAGTTGTCAAGTTCTGAACTGGAAGTACTTAGTCCATAGAGTTAGTATAACTTTTCCTACCTCTATGAGTTAATCTGATAGAGTAAGTCTTGGTGTCAATTGCCAATTTTAACTTCTATTTACATTTTGTTACGGGCTTAGTTATTATTAAATAATAGTAGGCTTTGGGAAAGTGCAAACAAGACCAGCTACAATTTCTTATTGCACGAATCAAAAAGTGAAAAATTGCAAATATCGTGGTCCAAATGTTAACAGTAGGTCAATTTTTGACATTTATTGAGAGGGGTAAAGTGTCTTGTGTTTCGATGTTTTTCTTTTTCTTTGTCTGAGGTAAGCTGAAAAAATATTATCGAATTTTTCATTGTTTAATATATTCAGGTTGTGTTAAACGTTAATTCCGCATTGTGTCGTTTTTCAGATGTACTTTAGGTCGGAGGTGTTGGGTACCAATACATGGATTGACTATGAAGGAGATCAATCGAACTTCTCAAAGACGTGGTGGTTGAAAGAAAAATATTTATATGGCTTGTGTATATTGATCGTGATCATTTTAAGATAAATCAATTCTGTTTTATACATATAAAATTTTGATGATGAATTCAAAATCGCGGAAGATCTCCCTCAACATGTCATAGGGTCGGAGGAACAAAACCACATAAAGCTATTAAAAAAGAATTTTTTTATAAATGACATGTGTCATCAATGACAGGGAAAAAGGAAAGAAGAAAGGAAAGAAACAAAAAGAGGAAGGGATAGAAGAAGGGAAAGGAGAAAAGAAAGAAAGATGGAATGAAGGAATAAAACAAGGAAGAAAACAGGGAAGAAACGAAAAAAAGAAAGAAAGAAGGGAGGAATATAGGAAAGAAAGTAAGAATGAACGGAAAAGGAAGTAAGGAAGAGAAAATGATCAAATTGGTATCTGAGAGATAGAGATATACTCAGTTAAATGCAATATTAAATTGTATTTTATATTATATTCTGGAATTTTTTCTTGTGTTGGAAAATTACTTAACTTTACTATAATTTAAATGCAATGTTTTATTGCATGATAATCTTAGTCAATCTGTGTAAATACTACTCGATTTCATTTGAATGTCTTAATAAAAGTGTTCTGTGATTTTGTTATATTTATTGAAATCTAAAAGCTTTTTGTAATATTACTCTCTGAGCATGTTGTTTTATATGTTGCATGATTACAGTCAAAATGTTATATCTGGGATCAATATATTTCTAGTAGTTGTAATTTATTCTTTAAGTGGTTTAACATGATTAATATCACTAGAATTAACCTTAAGTGTTATTTATTCATATTTTATACAATTGTTTTCTATAATTCTTGAATTCCGTTTGACATATAAGAAAAGTATAAGAGAATTGCAAATTATGTGAAATTACGAAAGACAATGCACATCACTTGATGCCAATGACTTTTGAGCTGTTTACGTTACTGTATAAAGTTTAGAATTATTATAAGAAATTCTTGATTCACATTTTACATAATCCATACGATATCTAGCGATGATATCCAAATTCTATGATAAAAACTACATTTTTTACAGTAAGACGCAAATCCTTTGACAGAAACTCTAATATCATTTATATTCTCTAGGAAGGCGTTGTGAGACAACGAATCTTGAGATGTCATTTAAATATAGAGGATGATAAAGTTTATTGAAGTTAAGGAAATGCAGAATATTTTTGTTATGAAAGTCGAAAATGTGTACAATACAAATTTACAAAATATTTCATTAATAGCGGCGTAATAAAACATTTCTTTCTCGTTACCTTTCCTTAGCCCTTTTATATTTCTAGTAGGGAAGCTACCGTGGGAACATGTGAAGGTTCGAGTTTGCCACATACACTAAAGGTATCATCTTTAGGATTCCATTTTAGACCAAGAGTTGTTACATTGCCTTCTGTTTTTAAAATCAATGGTGATTGCTCTAAGGTTTCTTTAGAAAAATTGAAAGGAATTCTGGATTACTGCCAGCCAATTTTGTTAGCGGAAACTGGCCCTATGCTAATATCTCATTTGCTTGTTGAGCTATGCGTACCGCTCATTTGACATTATGACTTCCGCTCAATAAATCATCTACATACAAATGTTTTTTTACAATTTCACTACGTTGTGGGTATGCCGCCTTACTCTCCTCTACCTATTCCCATTAGCACCTTACCGCCCCAAAGGAACTGTATTAAAACTATACGTCAAGGTATTTAGAGATAGAGTTTGGATTCCTTTTCCTGGATCGTCATGTCAGAGAATCAATTGAAACTTTTGGTCAGTTGGGTTTATCTTGACCTGTCTAAATTTTTTGAACATCAGAACTGAATGCTACAATATGAACTCTAAATTCCAACAATATATCCATTAATTTTCGCTTAATCTGCTGTCCTCCCATTAAAAGATCATTGATTGTATACCGAGAGGTCGTGGGTGCAGATGATTAAAAAACAACTCTTAGCGGTGTTGTGGAAAAATTCGGATTTTTTACTGCGAAATGACGGACAAAATAATGATTTTGTTCAAATATCTTATTTCCTACTCTTGTGGCATGCCCTAATTTTATATATTCTTCAATGAAGGCTGTATAATCCTTCTTTAGACTTTCATCGATGGCAGACCATTTATCTAACATTAACAATTTTTTTTTGCCAAATTATAGGATTTTCCTAGCAATTTTGTTTCCTGACTAAACGGTAACGATAATTGAAAACGCCAATCATGAAGTCTAACAGTGTTAGCCGCTAAATGCAACTCAGCTGAGTCTACCGATGATTTTTCATAATTTTGGTTAATGCCTTCTTGCTCCCAAAATGATTTTAACTGCTCATCATGGGCTTTATTTAATTTAGTTTTATCCTGCGTAGTGAAATAACAAGAAAATTCTCCAACCAACTCGGACGAGAATGATCCAGCAATGATAAACTCAGCTTCGTGCTGATAAGCGAGGGAAAAGATTTAAAATCATATTTTTTGTGGAGTATAATTTGAGAAAATACATCGCAAATCAAAAGCATGTCAACTGGACCGGATTTAAAGATATGAGGGTCTGCTAATTTGACATTTTATGGAGAGAAATCAAATGGAGTTTAATGTCTTTAATAGGTAAGTTGGCAGATATTTTTGGAAGAATAACACACTTGATTTTACTAGAATATTTAGAGTTGAAGAAATCGATAGTTACTATCGTAACAGCATTTGATCCAGTTTTCGGTGAGTTAACCGAATATAATTTAGTCTCTGGTTTAACTCTAATCAAATGTAATTTCTGAAATAAAATTTGTCATTGAAGCGGAATCAATGAGAGCTCTCACATGAATTTTCTGACCGCAAGCATCGCTGATATACACAATTGCTGTCGGCAAGATCACTGCCTTTTCAATATCAATAGAATATTGTATCACAGCTTCAGCCTGAGGTACATTTTGCTTTTGATTTGAAATGCTTTCTTCTATATGTAATAAGGAATGATGTCTTCCCTTGCACGAGATACAAGCTTTAGTTGAACAAGGGTGATTTTTTAAAGGTAGACAATTAAAGCAGTACTTGTGAGCCTTTACACAGTTTTTTTTTTCTTTTGGAGATAATTTTAAAAATTCTTGACATTTGCACAATCTATGAAACGATTTTGAACATAGGAAGCATTTTGACGGAAACTTATGCGTTGTAGAATTAACCATGTGGTAAGCCACCTGCCTCCTTTCACTAATTTCTCTTGACCTGTGCCTCTCCAGACTGTCCATGCGATTTACTGAGGAATCTATTGACATTTCCAATACCTTAGCACGTATTTCAAGAAATTTTATTACGAGTTTTAAATAATAACCAGGTGAGAATTCCACGAACAAGGCCTTTCTTGTTTCCAGATATAGTTTTTCTAAAAGAATAGTTTTCAGCAATATGTTTTCTAATCCTGAATCTAATTGCAATGCATTTATCTCATCGATGTGGCAGGCAAACTCTGAGATAAACCTTTTCATGTCATGCAGTTTTTAGATTTTTGAAAGAAGACATTTTAATCATTTCTGATCAATGTTACATGATTTTATTTACATCATGATAAGTTTTACTACGCCAGCATAAAGTAAAGTTATGATCAGATATGTCATAATTTTCTAAACTCCTTAACGCATCTCCTCTTAGAGATGAAATCAAATAATGCATGCTTTCCACATCCGTTAAACTTATATTTCTTACAATTAAGTCTGAAGTTGAAGAATCGAGTCCAATTCTCTAACTTGCCAGAGAATATTGGTGTCAAATTGGAGTAAGCTTGATTAAGCTATTAATGGAAGCATTTTGTTGTGGTGCATTTTGAGAATTAACAAGGTTGGTGCTTTTAGAATTCTTTATGAATAAGGTAATGTTATCCTTTGTACAAAGATACAAGTCTTCAGTTCAGATAACATGTCTTGGGTTAATATGACATCAGATTCCCCCAATAGTTTATTTAATTCAACCCAAACTAATTCTAAATGAGCCAATCGATTTTCAGCTTTATCTACAGACATTTCATCCCCCTCAAAAAAGAATGACAGCTTAAGTGATTTTTGAATACAGGATAATTTTAATTACAGTTTTTTCTTTAACTTAAGCATGATAACTTGCAACCTAGTTGACAACCAATAGTTTAGATACTTTCTAGGCTGAGAACCATGAATAATACAAATATTAGTTTCTTCTCGAACAACTAGAATTAAATATATTTTAACCTAACACTTGAATGCAGCTTATTTATGGATAACCATCTTCTTTTAGACCAGAGATTTGTAGAAGAAAAAATTAATTTACAAAAAAAACACATTTACCACATCTTTCTTTGAGGATTTTAAAAATATGAGACTAATCAAATATTATACTAACAGCAGCCCACCATGACATAATATTGTAAAGAAGATTACTCAAGGAAAAAATGTACTTAATAGTTTCACAGAATTATTGTAAATACAAGAATGATTTTAATATCCAGAATAATTCAATACATAATCTAGTCCTTTATAATCATCTGAAGGGCCATGATCTGCCAAAAATCTAAAGGTCCTTGTTTTCCCGGGTTTTGGCACCAATTTACACAATGGTACACACACATAAACGCACCATCACCGTTCCCCCTGGACCCACACAGCAAACACCACCTCGACCTCTGCTAACAATTAACCAGCAAGATTAAAGAAGAATCAATAAAAATACAGCTTATTGTTGAGGTAAAAATATGATTAAATGTTACAAAAAAATAGTTTCATTGTGAAGAGGACTTTTTATTGGTTAGATTAATAATGCATTGAATTGCCAAGTAAGATGCACTATATTAAATAATGCAATAGTTATTCGTTATTTCATTATGGAGAAATGACTATTTAATTATAAAGATACAATACTTATTTAACTTTTTTCTCCCGGTCTGTTTTCCTCGCAATGTGTCCAGACGCAAGCTAATACGACTCGTTCATTTCTCTGCGTAGTCAGGGTGTGTGAGTCGAGTGACGCCCTATCAGAGAAACTGGGAGCTTAATATTTTCAAC
Organism: Laupala kohalensis; assembly: GCA_002313205.1. Taxonomy (NCBI): domain Eukaryota; kingdom Metazoa; phylum Arthropoda; class Insecta; order Orthoptera; family Trigonidiidae; genus Laupala; species Laupala kohalensis. The sequence continues at coordinate 373,484 of NNCF01128558.1, read as the reverse complement.
TGTTTGTGACGGGAACTGCCGCCTGGACTAAATCAGTACATAAATACTATATCTTTGAAGCGCCAATCTCGAGTCTAATCATACTGCACAGGCGCGAGGAGACACCTGTATACATCAGGTGTTAATCCGCTGCATATTCTTTTGATACCTTCATTTGCATGATCGTTCAATCACGTGTCTCATTGGTTTTGCGGAACAATTTCGTTTACATATTATAAATTGCTTTATTTGACTTAGTTTATATTATATATATATATATATATATATATATATATATATATAT
>NNCF01128558.1:339210-364992 GCA_002313205.1 Laupala kohalensis | reverse complement strand
GGTTGTGTACATTAATTCTGTAGCCCCATCCTGGCCCGGGTTTTTCTCCGTTTTTCCTTCGGGTAGAGACGGATTTCTTATACAGGTTCTCTATGCTTTGTCTATGGGCGTGTTTATTATAACAATAAATCGTGAATTTGGTGTTTTTTCAACTCTTATGATTTTTAAACACTATACTCAGAATAATCTATAGTTCGATAATAACTTGTACATGTAAATTTACAAACATATTTACGTTAAATTACAAACATATTGACATTATATATGTATTATAAATTGCAGCTAACTTTTTATCTTATCTAGGAACTTTTGCTGAAATTTTTGAATCCGCCTCTGCCTTAGGGCCCTTGATCGGAATTGATGGGATGGTCCCTTGCTTGCTTCCGGAGAGTAAATTAGTTTATTGTCCTCCACGTGGTCATACGCAGTTTGTACTGTTTTTTGACAATAAAAAATTTATTTATATATTTATCAACAGTGGGATATTTGTGAAGCCGCGCTAAATCTTTCTTTCTAGCGCTGACCGCCTTAGCGCAATCTGAATTCCACCATGGAACTGGGCAATACCTTGGATTACATGATGATTTAGGGATAGCAACATCGGCGGCTTAGAGATCCGCGTTAGTGAAATGGGATGCCATAGCATCCACATCGGCGAAAGGCTTATCGCAAAGATTAATGTTGCGTTTGGTCACATCCCAGTCTGTTTTTTCCAATATCCACTGCGAGGGGCGAGAATTCGAGGGAAAAAACGTTCAAATGTAAAAGGATCGGGTAGTAGTCACTCCCTAATAGATTGTCATGAACTGTCCAGTCCAAGATTGGAGAAAGTGAGGAACTGCAGACGGCCAAATCAAGGACCGAGAAAGATTGGGAGGCTGTACAGAAGTGCGTGGATAGACCAGTGTTAAAGAGTGCTTTATCACCGCTATCTATCAGTTTTCGTATTGTATCACACTTTGGGCAGTTGTATGAAGAACCCTAGAGCGGGTTGTGAGCATTAAAATCCCCGACGATAAGGAATGTGGACGGAAACTGGTCCAGCAGACCAGCCAGATCTCTCTTCGTGAAAGACTTCCCAGGGCGGATATAAACATTACATACCGTAAATGTAGGGTATGGTAGGCTCACCCTCATACATACAGTCTGAAAGACGCTGATTATAGAGACTTCTTTGGCATAGACTGAAGCGTTTACGAGCACATCGACGCCATGTATGCACACAGACAGCTTTTAAGTCCATGGTATAACAGGTATAGCCATGAGAGGAAAAGGAATGTTTGGGTAAGAAATGCATTTCCTGACGACAAGCTATTGGAGGAGCACGACGGGACAGCAAGATCTTGTCATCTGAACGGATACGAATGCTATTCAAATTCCACGAAACAAGAGCCATGTTTTATTGTTTCGCTCTTTTTTTCGACGTCTAGGTTTCTTTGTGTTGACGACTATAATCAGACCCTACTGTGGTCCCCTCCCCGCGAGAGTCACTATGATCACTGCTAGAATGATCACTATCGGATGTAACAATTCCACAATATCTTCTCTTTGAACGGGAATTGCTTCAGCGATTATGGGAAGATGATGCCACATTAGAATCTGACTTGAAAGTGTCAGCTCTGCGGGATTTTGGGAATCTCGTTCTCTGCCGAGAACGACCCCGAGATGGACATCGGAGGGACCGTTTATCAACAGCTTTCGGCTCTTTGAAGGACGTAGTGGATGATGGAGGTGTCGACGTTGATGTTGAGGCCACGTTGATGTAGATGTTTACTTTTTCAAAACAACTTTAAATTTAATGTTTTATTGTTTTACACCCATAATTGCCTCTTTGAAGGCGACAGGATCGTCTATGGACGCCTGTACTCCACTGTCACACATCCTTACATTTTCAAAATCCACCTGACAGCTAAAGGAAGCTGTAGGTGCTTTTGAAGTGTTAGTCGCTGCTGCAAAAGATTTAACAATAATCACTGGGTGTTTAATCAGATAGCGACGTCTAACCTCAGGGAAAGAGACCCAATCTCTTTCTCCATCTGATACTTCGTGCATGCATTTGAGTTGGAGGGGTGACTCTCCTTACAAATCACACAGCTCGGGGACGACGAGCAAGGTGATGATTCGTGTGCTGACCGCAAGTCACGCAAGATATGGTTTCCGGAAGTGATGGACGATCGAACGTCAGAATCAGTTTGGAGTGTGGGGACGAACTTTCCCTGCACCTTCCTCTTTATTCTGTGTATGTTAGCCATGCCTTCAGGTTCAAAAATATCTTAAGATTATCACTGGACTCTTCTGCAAAGTCGTCGTGGTTGAAGACTCCTTTGCACAAGTTAAGGCTGGAGAGTGCAAATATTGATTTTTAAGTTTGAAATTTCTTTAAGCGCCAAGATTGTAATTATTTGCTTGTCTGTATGTGCCTCCAGCAGAATTTCACCATTTCGCTGGCGCACGACATACTGAAGCTTTACGATTTTTTCGTCGATTGCGTTTGCAAGACGTACCGCGTTAACTGATTTAAAAGTCTTACCGTCCTCCACATATTTGATTCAAAGGAAGCGAGGCTTTGTTGACCTATCACTATCCTTCAAAAAAAACTGTGTAAATCCACAGTTTCAACATCACGTCGTCTCTACCTAGAGGAAGAGGGCAAACGTGGGGGAGCGACAGAAGGGGGACAGGCTTTTCCATGTGTATTGGTTTCATCTCATCCCCGTGTTCCCTACCCACCACGGAGTCCAACAAAGGGACACCCCACTGGGGTGCCAGGGTTGACACGGTGATATAGCGGAAGCACGCAGGGTTGCTCTAACGACACGGACTCAAGGGAAGGACCCCTGCGTCTCCCCGTCACCCTGGAGTTTAGTCGAAGACGTAGTCCGAGCCGATTGATCGGGGGTGGGTTAGCCCCCGATCGCCCGTCTTGAAGAGGCCGAGGTCAAAACACGCGTATTGGATGACACATACAAGAAAATCCGTCTAGGGTTGCATGGACCCTCAACTCGCCTGGACACCCATTCTTTCCGACACGGGTCGCCATGCACGACAAACACATGAGTGAGCGTTCAGGACACAGGTAAGGCCAGTAAAGAAGATAATGGTGATAAAAGTAGGTCATCAGGAAAAAGGAAAGTAAAAGAAAATAAATACTTGAGAGCCTTCTCTGTATCCCACCGTCAGGACGTCGACCGACTCACTTCGACGGCTTTTCATGTGTTCAAACATAGGTTTATTAAATTATTTATGTGTTGCTGAAAAAATATAAAAAAGATTCATGAATTAATTTAAAGGGATGGGAATTTGATGAATAGTAAGATATTAATACTTCCACATTTTAGTTTGTCATAAAGTAAGAAAATTAAATATATTGTAATCGTAAAAATATTTTACAACTGTATCGAAAACATGTATTTAACAATCTCTTCTAGCAACCTGTGTGCAGTAATTATGAGAAAACTTATGGGACAAATTGATTCAGTATTCATGATAAGATTGGTTTGTGTCTTGTTCTCTGCTTCAGAAGAATTAAACTGTTTGAACTTTATAAAAGGTGCTTCAACAAAGACAAACAATATATGTTAAAAAATTACTAAATCATTTCAATTTTTTCTCTAATTTCTTTCTTCCTTTCATTTCATGTAAAAGATCCCTTTACTGGAAATTGCACAGAAAGAATAAAATGCAAAATATACGTTTCAAATAAGAAATGAATTATAACATTGGTAGGACTAGTGCAGAACATATTACATCCCTAATTCCCTTTCCGCTCCCCTGTGACCTGTACTAAATCTTAGTTTTTTTTAAATTTCTTTAAAAATCTTTTCTAATACGTGTCAATTCTTGTATTATGCAGTTGGAGCTATCGCGTTTCAGAGTTCAACACAGCTAATATTACTATATAATAAAACCGTTCCATTTTTGAAACCGTGTATGGGGTTGATGATATTTTTTTAAATATTTAACATCATTTTCCATTGTACAAAATTAAAAGAAATTCTGACTCAGCTAGCTCTGTTTAATTTTCGAATCCGTGTTGGGGAGAGGAAGCTTGCGACATTTTCGTTATTGTTATAAATAATAGGTTAACAACATTTTCATTTGTTGTAAAAATTTAAAGAAAAAGATCACAGAGTTCAATTTTTGAATTCGTGTTGGCGGGGGTCTGGCGAAATATTTCCCCAATACAGATTCCCCTTTTCGATTGTTCAAGACTAATGACCGCGACTTGTACAAATTCAAGTTTGCTTATACAAAATTCCTGAATAATTCCTTTTTTCGATTCGCGATAGGGGGGTGGACATAACACCTGACGCATGACGCGTTTCTCGTCTCATGGCTGCGTGACTACTGGCGACGTAGCAAAGTAAGCGGACGCAGTTGTGTTCAAGACGTTATCCCTGAATTGCCATTTTTTGCATGCGAGCGAACTCTTCCGTCTGAAATATATTCTGCACATTATTTGTGTCGAATGTCTAATACAGAATTTGTATTAGACTTTAAAAAGTATTTAGGTTCTAACAAAAAAGTGAAAAGATGACTAGTAGGGACTATTGGCTGGAGCAAACACTGATAAGAGCTGATAAGAGCTTATCACCGGAAGTTGTGGTTTGTGGTCAGAACCGGAAGTGCCGGAGCGAACACGTGCCGATGAGAACACATCCGGTCTTGTGGTTTTGTTTCAAAAGGGAAGTACCGGAGTGAACAGAGTCCGGGAAAACCTAAGTGCTTGAGCGAACACACCTCGCAAAACCGATGTGCCGGAGCGAACTCAAGCCGGAGCGAACACATCCGGTCTTGTGGTTTTGCTAAAAACAAAGTGCCTGTGCGAACACATGGAGTGAAGAGAGGGCGTGCAGCCCGACGACTAACATGGACGAAAGCAGGTGAGTAGTAGAGACAGGAGGAGAGTCATGTGACAGAGTGGTGGTGGGGGGAGTTACGTGACAGAGGGTGGTGGGGGTGCAGATTTTTTCTTTCCCACGCTGAAGGAAAAAACAAAAGTGAAAAAAAGTGTAGTTTATTCAGTACATTCTACACAGGTTACAGGAAAATGTTGCTTTAGATAGCGAAGTGTTACAACATCTTGATCATTTTGAGGATCAGCAATAATAATAAGTTTGACATGCTGACAGTTAAAGGCATCTTCTTCATGTAGAGTACGCGTTAAACTTTGCTCTCGTAATTTTCGCAATTGTGAATGGAGTAGGTAGCGAAACGTATGTTCAAAATGTTGAAAGTTTTCATCGAGATATGTTTCATTGAGAGCATCTGTTTTATCATATGGTCTTCCTAGATGACGTAGTATCTTGTTTCCAAAAGAAAGATGTCCCTTCTTAGTGACGTAAATGTGATTCATGTCTTGGAGAACTCCTTCTAAATACTCCTTAGTAATCGCATCGTGAGATTGTAGAGGAGTACTACAAACTATTCGAATGTCTTTTGCATCAAACATTCCATCGGATTGTGTTAAGCAACGATCCTCGAGGTCTATGACACGTTGTGCAGTTGCTTCAATGCCTCCAAAGTGAAGACTCAACTGAGTGATATCTCCATCGAGTTTCTTTAGAATTTCCTTCTTACAGTCATCGAGTATATCGGGTATAGTATCATCTAATACAGTATTAGTATCTATTAAGTCCTTTACTTGTATGTCAATACTTTAAAAAAGCTGATTCAAAGTGTCAATTAACTCATGATGTAATTTGTTAATATGCTGTTCCACAGTCGACATAACAAAGTGTCGAGTGGCAACATCCTCACTTTCTTCAAGAATTCTACGAAGCAAATCTTCTTCCAGGTCGTTTCTCGCACTCTGCAACACACCACGCACAAAAGATTCGAGGGATTCCTTTAAAGCAGCCTTACGTAGAAGCACATCATCTTTAGAGGAGAAAGTCTGGAAAAGAAAAGCGAGTCGGTTCTTTCTTTCTTCTATCAGATGTTGATACACTTCTTGAATACGATTGTCAGTATAGTCTTTCAGAGATGTTGGCGTGGCACAAGCCATGTTCCAACTGATGCAGTGTATGCAAGTCTATACGTTTTTCTAAACATACTATCAAGGTCATATACCCCCACCACCTCCCTACTAGTATCATTTGATGAAAAAATGATACTAACATAGACTCGATCCTCTAACAAAACATTGATGTCTCATGATGACGCGATGAAACCACATGAGCCACAACGTTCTACATATTGTATGTTTATAGGATGATAGGCCTCCCCCCCAAACAAGAAGGGAAAGTAGTAAAAAGAAAGAAGTTGTTAAAAACAATTAATTTATTACATGTTTTGAATAATACATGAATGACAGTCTAGAAATACATTATTTGAAACACCTCTCAAGGAAATCTGGCGAACTTGTTTAAAGCTTTTGTGCGCCAATAAACAATACGTTGTCTATACTTTTTCATTTTATCATTATCATGTCTTTCAATTAGTTCTCGTAAAACTTCTTGTCTCATATACCAATTGTCATATGTCATATTAACGATACTCTTATACTGGTTTAAAATAAATTGTCTGTCGTGATCCTCTTCATTTTCCCCATTGTAAATTTCACTTAAAACATTAGAAAATATATCAATAAGTGTGATGCTTGTATCATCTATAAAGTCTTGTTTACGATGTTTTGTATACTGTGTGAAGTATTCATTCAATCGTTTTGCTTTAAGAATTTGTTTAATAATATTAGCTTGCAATAAAAAGCTGGTGATTTTACCTTGAACTGTTCGATTCATATCTTCTTCTTCCTATGGCATTGTAGCCCGTCGTCGGACCTTTACCTCCTCAATTAGCGCCTTCCACACCGCTCTGTCGTCAGACTTTCTTCTCCGGGCTCGTACTTCAAGTAGGGATTTTGCATCTTCTCTCACCATGTCCTCCCATCTTGCCCGTGGCCTTCCTCTTCGCCTCCAGCCTTCAAATATCACAGCGAGTAGTTTCTTCGGTATTCGATCCTGTGCCATGAGAATAACATGGCCTGCCCATTCCAGCCTCTTAAACCTGACCCACATAGAGACCGCTATGTCCTTGTATTGACTATATAGTTCTTGGTCGTATCTTTGCCTCCACCGGTCCCCGTCTTTCATTGGGCCCATTATTCGTCGAAGAACTTTCCTTACGAATAGGTTGAGGGCGTTAGTTGAGGATTTGGTCAACGTCAATGTCTCACAGCCGTAAGTCAACGCTGGTCTAATAAGTGCTTTATAGAACGTATGTTTGTTTTCCTTGTGTACATCACGACATTTCAAGAATGGGAGGAGGGAGAAATACGCTCTATTAGCTTAATGGATTCTATTCTGGATGTCTTCCTTCTCCTCATTGTTCTCAGAGATCATTGCACCCAGATAGCAGAATTTCTTTACTCTTACAAATTTATTGTCTGCTGCCTCAACTTGTCTGGATGTGGGCCAATTCTTTGCCTGTATCAACACTTTGGTTTTTTCTTCATTTATTTGAAGCCCTACTTCTTTCCCTTTTTGATCTATCTCGATTAGGGTATCTACTGCCTCCTTAAGTCTTCTGCCAGCTATGTTGAGATCATCTGCGTATCCTATCACCTGCACCACTTTTTGTTGTATCGTTCCTCCCCTTTGTATGTTGGTATGTCTTATGACATATTCAAGTACTAGGTTGAACACGAGGGGAGCCAGACCATCGCCTTGCTTTAATCCTTGTGCAATTTCAATCGGGTTACTCAGTTCAGTTTGCACCTTCACATATCCTGTGTTGTTGATCATTGTAACATTTACTAACCTAATTAGTTTTTCCGGTAGGCCCAGGTGTTGTAAAATCTTCCTGATGCTACTTCTGAATACAGTCAAAAACTTGCTTATAGTCCACATAAATTTGGTAAACATCTATACCAAATTCACCGCATTTTTTCATGATTTGCCTTATGGTGAATAATTGATCTACTGTGGATCTTCCTTTTCTGAAAGCAGCTTGGTGCTCCCCTATTACGTTCTTAGCTCGTTGTTCAATTCTGTCCCTCAAGGTACTTGTGAAGATTTTATATGCATTATATAGTAATGATGTCACGGTAGTTATAACAGTTTAATTTATCTCCCTTCTTGTATATTGGGCAGATGACACTTTTTGTCCAGTCTTCCGGCATCTTCTCTTTATTCCAAATCGCGCTTATTAGTTCAAATAATGAGTTCACCATTTGATCTCCTCCATATTTAATTAATTCAGCTGGTATATTGTCATACCCAGGAGCTTTTCTATTTGCAAGGTTCTTCATGGTTATCTCCGCTTCTTTTATTGTTGGTAGTTGTTATATCTCCTCCTCTATCTCATCCTATATCCTTATTCTGTCCACTTTCCCGGGATTCGTTTATCTTCTGTATTTTACGACTCTTGTCTGAGTTGAGGAGAGCCGAGAAATATTCTGCCCATCACATTTTAACCTCTTGCTTTCCTCCCACTAGCTTATTATCCTCGTCTTTAACTATGTTTGTGCGTGCCTTATATCCTCCTCTCAGAGAATTTATTTCTTTATAAGCTTCTGCTGGTTTTGCTTCTTTTAGATTTAATTCTAATTGTTACATGCGGTCTCTCATCCAATGTCTCTTCTTCTTCTTCTTACATATTTTATTTGCTTTTTTGTTTGCTTCATCTAGCGAATTTTTCTTGGCTCTGGTAGGTCTCTGCACATACTTAGTATGAGCCACTTTCCTTTCTTCAATTACGGTTTCACACTCTTCATCAAACCATTCGCATTTATTTCTTTTTTCCGGGTTTCCGAGAGAGGCATCTGCTGCGGTTACTACACTATCCTTGATTTTCCTCCGAAGGTCTTCTATTTCATCGTTTCTTTGTTCTTCCTCATTACCCTTCCATGTGGTCAATGCCGTGGTAAGGATTTGTTGATATTGTTTCCTTGTATTCATGACTTGTAGGTGTACTATATTCAATTTGGCACTTTGAGTGGTATTACCTTTGCATGAGTTTGTTACTCGGCATCTACATTTAGTCCTTACTAAGTAGTGGTCGGATCCACAGTCCGCTCCTCTTATCGTGCGTACATCCAAAATGTTTGTTGCTCTTCTCTTATCAATTAGTACATGATCTATTTGACTAAATGACATTCCACCTGGTGTATGCCACGTTCTTTTGGGAATATTTCGGTGGGGGAAGTATGTCGAGCTGACTATTATGACCCAATGCTAGAAGAATCATTTTTCCCCTTCTCATTGGTTTCTTCATGAAGGCTCTGTCTTCCAATTATTCCAAGATACGTCAGTTCTTTCCCCACTTGTGCGTTAAAATCACCTAGTATTATTTTCGTATCATATGAGGCGGTGGATTCTATCATTTGGGTCAGCTCATGGTAGAAGACAGTCTTAATTTCTTCTTCACTTTCTTCTGTTGGAGCATGTACGTTGATAATTGTGATGTTATTGAACTGAGTTGATATTCTCAAAGCGCATATTCTGTTATGGACTGGCCTAAAATCTATTACATTTGCTCTAAAACTACTATCAACTATAAATGCTACCCCTCCCTGTTTTTCACTTGGATCCTTCCCACTACTGAAGATTGTATGTTCCATGGTATCCCAGATATTATGGTCATTCCATCTTGTTTCTTGGATAGCCGCGATTTTTATGTTGTTTTCTTTGATTCGCTTTAGCAATACTCGCTGTGCACCTTCTTTCCGCAGTGATCTCACATTCCATGTTTCTAAATTCATATCCATGTTCATTTGTCGTATTCGTCGTCTTTTACCATTTTGCGAGATCCGAGGCACATATTGAGGGTTCGTGACTGGTGAGTTTTTCCGGGACTAGGTATTCAGCCTCGCGCCCAACCTCCATCCTGGTGGACCGGGATTTGTGTAGGGTTAAATCCCCTAGAAGAGTTGGCTTTCCCACGCATTTCCGAGCCTCTTCTGCCCTTGGTTTTCTGTCGGAGTTTTCCTTCCCTTAGCCTTTGGGGATCCCTCCCCCTCCTACAAGGCAGCAGGTGGTAAGGAAGTGGGATTGGTTGGGGAAGATAGGTCGTTGTGGAACACACTTCGTCTGGTACCTCAGCTGAGACCAATCCGTCTTGGGTGGACCTGCTGGTAGTTACACTACCGCCGGCATAGCTCTCAGCTTCGCTGGTACGCGCAAACCCTCGCCACCTGCACGGACAATGCTTCGTTAAGGTGGTGTTCCCTAAGAGGGATTCGATTCATATATCTATAGTATACTGTAAGTTGTCGAATAGTGGGGTTATCTCCAGACATATAAATACGAGGATAGAGAGGATGAGAGTATCGAAACACCTTATGTAGCACACGTGACGTATTAACAATGATTAATGATGCATTCGCAGTCTGTGTCTTATGAGTTTTTATCCAAGCTGTAAGACATGTATAACAAAATTCATGATTCAGTATGTTTCCACTTTATCACTGTCTTTGACACGCTCACATAGACAAATTGAACAACTTATGTTGGTTAATGAATATGTTGTTACATGAAGATAATGTTTCAATGTAGGACTACATCGCATGGTTTCAATGAATTCTAGTGTTTTTACCTTTACCTCTTCACAAATGTTGGGATAGCACAAATTTGTATGAATTTGTTCTACACAAGAAATAACACAATCAATAAGGAAGTTAACATCTGACGTCATTGTTGACTTTCCCATGGTTTTAAAATACAATAAAACTGTACTCATGCATCGAACTTCATGCTGTGTTGCTATAAAACCAATCAAATCACTACCATACATGAGTTTAAGTATCTCTTTAATTTATTGAGTAGAAGAATCCCACATAAATCGTATTTGATCAACTGGTACTCTAACTTAGTTTCCTTCATCATTTGAGCTAAAAATTCTTCTATATTCAAAGGTGATTGCACTATGAAATTTAATACATTGATTTCACACTTCACTGGCACGAGTGGTTGACGACACAATGGACAATTGGGATGTTCCTTCATCCAAAGAGTAATATATGGATAACAGAATGTATGCCTGTACAGTAAAGTGAATGGTTTGTTTGTCTCTTCCAAGCAAATCGGACACACATCCATGATTGAAGTAATTGTGTAGGATGATACGTTATCCACATACGTTTATAGATGCGATAGACGAGATGTAGGTCATGGAGTTGAAATCGAAGTCGAATGGTGTTCATTTCGTGTAATAATTTTTGTATTTCCGAATCATAGTCATCGCATATATTCTTCTCTAATGGTCGACGACATAACGGACAATCTGAATGTTCTTTCATCCAAAGAGTAATACACGGATTACAGCATGTATGTTTGCACAATCAAGTGAATAGTTCAGTTGTGGCGTTAGTAGCTTCCCAACAAATAGAACACATATCCATGATGGTAGCGAGGAGGGTGATATATCATGATAGACCGTCGAGTGACTTGAGGTAGTTCATGGAGTTCCCATCGCGGAAAACAAATGAAGTTCATGTCCTGTAATAATGCTTCTATTTCTGAATCATAGTCACGTATACTCTTCTCTAATGGTTGACGACACAATGGACATTCTTGACGGTCTTTCATCCAAAGAGTAATATACAGTTTACAGAATTGATGTTTGCACAAGGAAGTGAATATATTAGTTACAAATTGAGTGAAATCGAAGACCTCTTTCCAGTGAGCTATAAATGTTTCCAACTTTGATGAATTCAATTGACGCATATAGTGCAACATAGAAATTATACGATCCACAAGTGGTTGTCGACATAATGAACAATCTTGATGGTCCTTCATCCAAATAGTAACACATGGATTACAGAATGTATGCTTGCACAATGAAGTGAATATATCAGGTGTTTCTTCCAAACAAATCGAACACATAGACATAGTCAGTGTGAGTTTCTTCCAGACACAGGAGTGAAATCGAATACCTCATTCAACTCTTCTAGTAATTCCTTTAGCTCCAAAGGATTCATTTGAAGATGTTCCAATAGAGCATATCTGGTAGTTGACTTCACCAACATTCGATGACATAATGGACAATCGTTATGTTCAGTCAATCAAATAGTAATACATGGTTTACAGAAGACATTCTCCCACAATGTTGTTAATATATCAGCTGTTTCTTCCAAACAAATCGAACACAGACATAATAGATGCTAAATATAAAGGATAATGATGTTGACGCTACATATAAATAAACAGTCTAACATAATATCCACCCACTTCCACATGTTAGAGAAGAATGCTTCCGAAACAGTCTAGCAATAACTAAATACGATAAGCAGCAGACTGATAAAGCTCACATATGTCCAAATACTATATGGACCAGACGTAGAGCGTGCACCAGATGTAGAGTTGGATGTTGTTGTTGTTTTTGGTAGTTCGAGTAAGGAACACGTATTGTTTGTTGATACAGTATAGTCTGTAATATTCGTATGCATAGCAAAATAGAGTGCAAGTCGTTCCCCTTGATTAAGGGAAAGACTTTCCGTACAACAGAAACAAATGAGTGAAAAGTTGTTACACAAAGGTCGCGGCGTACACTCAACAGCCTTAGTGCAGGTTGACGTACATAGAACAAACGATGATAGAAGGTTAGCAAATGTCATCCATTTGCAATGCATCATTGTAGGATTATTGTTCTCTTTCCAAGTGACACATGAGACAGTCACGAACTAGTGGCGGTTGACGTGCACATCATTACAATGTGCACGTTGTAATGATGACGGCATAATCGTAGTTGTTCATTATCATTATTTTCTCTATCCAAGTGACACATGTGACAGTCACGAACTAATGGTGGCGGACCATCAATGTGATTGCGACCAATGTTGTAATGTTGATGACAATATTGTAGTTGTTCTATATCCGGATGGAGTTGAACGTGCTGTTGTAAATGTTCATACACTGTTGCCACTTGATGGGCAGCCCAGTCACGCAGGAGATCCAAAGGTAGATGATGTAACGACTCGTCATCCAAGAGTACAAGATGTTTCGTTTTAAAAAAGACAGCAACAGCTCGATGCATAGACCATCAAGCATCGTCTTCGGTGTCGATAATGTTGTATGAAGTATGTATTGAGATAAACTGTGCTCGCATCGTGTCAGTGCGGCGCTTAAATACAACATTGTCAGTATATGTACATAGCACATTTCCAGGATACACGTGCGATCATACACACAGGAAAATACAGTGTAATCAGTTGGGAAAAACAGGATACACGTGCGACCATACACACAGGAAAAAACATGTTCTTTTACAATATAAAAAGTCGATCATATTCTCAAGCAATATAGAGTTTTGTACTGAACATACAAACAGCAACATTACCAATTGTCAAGATGTTTGCTACTTGGGATTCGGAAAACTATGTCATATCATTTTTCTGTTTTTAATATGATTGCACTACTTTATTGTTTTTTAATTTTGTGTTTATTTCATTTTATAGTGCAATCAATCATCGACATTCAGGGGTTCATAAGGAAAAACGCTTTATTTTCAAAACGTTTACAATATTATCTGAGAGACGATTTAAAAATTACTTTTTTTAATCCGCTATGTAATGTCAAGGAAATGTTAGCAACAGATGTACGAACAGCAAGGTGGTTAATAGACAAACACCACGGGTTCAGTTGGACATCTGATGATCATGTAAATTATAATCAGTTGCAGAACATTATAAATGCTGAATTAAAGGCGAAAAAAGTGATTTATGTAAAAGGCATTCAAAAAATTGGTTGGATTCTGCCTTGTATAGAGGACAAGAAGCAGAAAACAATGATCGATTTAACGGGTTATGAGTGTCCAAAATTGATTGAATGTGTAAAGGAACTAGTACACGAGTGTACGAAAAGCAAACTGTTCGATGTAGCGTTTGGTAAAGATGTGAGTAAATTGGAATTAGGAGAAAAAAATGTTTTAGCGGTATATTTGTGGATGCCGAAACACGAAGAAAAAGCCCAGCAGACAACAACAACAATGGTGAAGGATGATGACGATGAGGAGGAGGACAATTGGCGAGTACCAAAAAGAAGCAAGTGGTATGCACCAGCACCATGGTTGCCAATGCAACCTCGAGACGGTGGATTAGCTCCAGATTATTAGTGTACACCTAGACCACCGCCAATGCGACCTCGCGCAAGGAAACCGTGAGAAGGTGGATCAGTACCCAAGTATTGGTACTAAACGACTTAGAGTATATACTAATTTAAAAATGTATGTTAATTATATAGAATAAATACTATACTTATAAAAAACAAAAATGCTAGTATTATTTCAGGAGAGAGTAGGATTTGTTTTTGTAAAAAACGAGAACAAAGTGTATTTATTTCAACTGTATTAATTTTCATTAAAAAATTGTTTTTATGTATCCAAGTATTGTGTTTTGCACCAAATACAACAATTTGACATAGCACATAGGACCCTTTCGACGAATGACTTTTTCCACTAAAACGCTTTTTGGGAATCGCGTCGGCTGAAGTTCATGATAAAATCGACCGGCAATCGCTTCTCCATGTCCATCTTCGAGGGAATACGTGACAGGATTTGTGAGATGAATCTTTACAATGGTGAAGAGTTCTGTTGTCGATGAGGGTTCATATCATTTCTGAAAGTGATGTTTGTATTTACTTAAGCGTACACAATCGCCCACATGAAACTTATGTCGTCGCACGTCGAGACGCTTGACACGCGCATACTGTTTTAATGAGATTGTTATCGGTAACATCTTTAGGTCGCATGCGTGTCGTGCGATGTATTGTCGCATTATACTCACGAAGAAGAAAAGGTAGCATCGTATACCAACAGCGTGATCCTTCGGCAGAGAAACGACGCCACATACGCTCTTTGAGTGTACTATTATAACTTTCCACAGCGCAAGTTTTCATTGTAGAATAGGCGGAGTAATAATGGATACGTTTTTCCTTCAACCATTTTTGGAAAACAGCATTGTAGAATTCACTTCCGTTGTCTGTCTGTAAGAAATTAAGTTTTCGTTGTGTTCTGAGGATATGTGTAAAAGCCTTCTTGATAGTCTCTCCTGTCTTATTTTTTAAAGGTTCAGCCCACGCATATTTCGAGTATACATCGATTACTGTCAAAATATAGCGCATGCCTTTATTTTGCTTCGCATAGTCTTGTATATCCACCAAATCAGCCTGCCAGAGATCGTCTAATCCATTCGTGATCACATGACGTCTACGAAAGCGTTTACGTGCCGGAGAATGATGTTCTCTCGCAATACCAAACGCACATTGGTGTTCTTCTTCTTGGATGTTTTCCTCTCGCTCATAGTATGAGTCCTGCGTCACTGAGTTCGTTTTCTATTGTAATAATTTTCCCACAATGTCCACGACGTCCTGCTGCTTGAGAGGAGCGTAAAAGACGTAAACGTGCGACAAGTGTACTGGGATCACGCAATAGGTGTAGCGTGGCGATGTAACAAACCGAAGACCACTTCCCTTCTTCGTGGATGCTAATGCCTTCGCACGAGTAACACGACTCGGCAACTCTGGCATGGGAGGAGTGTTCGATTTGAATAATGACTTGATTTTATACTTTTGTGATTTAGTAAAATACATAGGTGATCCGGTTTGTATTTCTTTTTATGTGCACTCGTTTCCTCTAAAAGATGTTTATAGTTTGTCTTATCCGTCGCTGTCACATGATGCATATCGGGCCTTCTCGAAAAGAGGAGTGTAAAAGTCCGGGTGTCGGAGTATATGTATCCTCATTCACAGTGAATGTTTCATCTTCATTGAGAATCATACGTGTATTTCCCAGATACATCACATCATCCACAATATAGGGCCCGTAGGTCGTATACGTTTTACCTTGTATCAGATTCCACCATGCAGCATAGAACGGTGTGTTGCCAGAAAGAAAATCAGTCGTCTCCTGTTCGTCGCCACCATCGTCTTCGTCTTCCTCATTTTCTTCTTCTGTTTTCAAGAAACGATCCATCATGGACAATGGTTTTTGTTGTATAGGTGTGGAGGAAAGGGTGACATCTGGATCACCATCACGTTCTTCTTTTCGTTTCACGCTCATCTCCATCGCTTTTTTGACAGGCTCTTTCACATAGATATCCAACATTCTACTACGATCGGATTCCATCGTCTGGAGAGCACTCATTGTCATACGAATGATATCAGACACACGTTGAATGTCCTCTTGTAAGCGGGAGACAGGGGAATTGGAGATGAAGACAGATTTTTTTTGTTTTTGAGATTGTTTCTGCTTGATGTTTTCATCACGTTTTGCGTGAATGTCTTGTTTATCTCGAATCAAGACTTTCAATGTAGCAGCAGGAACCAGTTTCCCTCCACGTTTCTTCTTCTTAATTTTCTTTATTATATTTACATTCCTGTGTCCCCCTCCTAATTTTGATTTCGCTTTCATGATAGCGGTGACACCTAATGCTGCGGCACGTTCCCCAAGACTCGCGTCGTTTGCCTTGACACGTTCCCATGCACGTGTCTCGAGCTCCTCATGCGCCTTTTGCCGTTCTACACCGCCTTTATTATGATGATAGGTTGTATCATGATCGCACCATGCACGATCGAGAGCGTTGACACCTCGATCACTTCGCGCTAAACGCTGCATCAATTTTGTTCCGGACCACAAAATTGATAGCCTGGAATGTGGAGTTCAAAAGGTAGTGCATTAATACCACGATTGATGAGTCCACCGATCACACCACGCTCACTCTTGCATACTGCTCGACGCATGGAAAGCGTCGTTTCATCTCTTAACATAGCTCATAACGTCACAACACTGTCACGGGGAATCACCGCATCACGCTTTATATAGACGTGGAATGAGAAAGCTATCGAATCCCCTACGATAGCACCCGTCTTGCATGTTTCGTGATTTATCAACGACGAGAAATATGTAGGGTTGACACCAAACCTCAGAGCACACATGCTTAAAATCACGAAACGAGGGAAAGTCTGTGCCGACATGCTCTCTGTAAATGAAATCGAGATTGTTATCGTCTTCTCGAAAAGCAATGATCAGGTTGGCATTATCACGAATGAGTTGTTTTGGGATTTTCGTGTACGTTTGACACAAGTACAGTACATCGTTGTCTCTGTGGCGACCCGCAGCAAAGTAGTCTTTAATATGATCCTGTTGCTGTGTCGCGATATCATCACACACTAGGACACTCTGGGGAATGGCTTGCGCTGGTGGAATCACCTCTTGATGCTGGGAAAACACATCCAATCCACATATTCCATCTGTGACCTGTTTTAGATAATGATACAAGGGTTAATCACATGTCGTGGTGTAGAGATAATTATGACGAAATTTGAGACCGTTTCCCGATGTTAAGAGTGAGAGAAGTACATTTGTTTTTCCGCAGCCGGATGGCCCAACAAGGAGAGCATGTACATTGTCAGGTAAAAGAGGTACGTTTCGACTCTCTTTATTTTTTCCTCCAGTCTGCAAGAGTTGTATGACATTGTGAATGGGAAGCGTGGAAGATTGTTCTACTTTCTCCATCATGTGAATACTAGTATAGGTGTGGGTCATGCTTCTTCATAAATAGACACATCAAGCAGCGGGATGCATGAGTTATCAACAGATCATGGATCTCTTTGGACGCAGTCTGAACACCACCATAAAACGTCGAGGACATTATTACTTGGCCAACAAATGTCTCACAGGTCTCGCGGAGCCGAAATATGAGAATGATGGCGTTACAAAAGCCTACTTACACGATGTAATAAACAAATGTGTAGAGATTAGACTTCATGGATAGGGAAATCAACTGTTGTCGGAGGAGAAGGATAAAGTGACGAAAGACGTCGTGCGTGATCTTGTGGGAGATAGATAGGAAAAGCTTAGAGAGGAAGCGATAGCGATTACACAAGGTCTCATACAACAATTGAACGAACTCAAAGAAGTGAAGAAACAGTGCGATGAACAATATGGAAGACTAGTCAAATGTGAATTTCAATTTAATTATTTCACTGACCAACAATATATACATGTATTTACAATCGTCTTTACACATTCAACAGTTCGATTTCCCTCACTACCGGATAATATGTGGTCGCTCAATGCAGGATGGAATGGCTATCGAGCACCGTACAGCGGACGGTGGTGTGTGTTACGTTATAATTCTCAGAATGTAGTGATGCTAGTGGTTGCAGATGGATCCAATAAATCAATGACACCTTGTACAGAACTAGGACTACTTACCTCAAACATAAAGTTTAATGTGACCGCGGGAAAACTGTATGGTTTCAAAAAAGATGCTAAAGGATGTACGGAAAAACGAAAGGATTTTGGGTAATATATTGAAATTGAATACAGTGTATCACATCCGGAATGGATGCAGCATCAGCAAACCCTTCATCCACCACCCACACCATCCAATCCTCCCCCTCGTCCACCACCACCCGCACCACCTTTTTTCACATTTTCTACCCCTTCTACCACCTGTCTTTAAATAGAGGGACATAGCGAGTGCATGGTACAGTTCTCACACATATCGCAACGTGTACTGATTACAACAATGACACGACGTCGACGTCACAAGAAGAAGAGACAGCTTCCGTTAGCGAAGCGTGTAGGTGGATTTCTCCCGCTTCTACCCATCATAGGTGCCTGAGGTGCACTATGGTCATTAGCGGGAGGTGCTTCCGCCATCGCAAACGCTGTGAGTAATACAAAGACGAATCAACGTAAAATGGAGATGATACGACATAACAAAGCCATGGATTAAGAAGATGATTGCGATGGCGGAAGGGTAAGGGATGCAGTGGTAGAAAGAAGAAGAGGAGGAGGAGACAACCTAGGATTCCAAAAAACCTTTTTTGAAGGGGATTCCACAGCGAAGTATGACGCATGAGGAAATTTTATATCATGCCCGTGCACTGCGGATCCCCTATTTTAGAGGTGTCTTTATGCGAAATACATTACCACAACGAAAGAAAAGACGTGAATCGGGTGTGATCAATTTGGATGATAGTTCAGGTTCTGGGACTCATTTTGTGGCATACGGTATACATCCATCACGCGTCTGCTACTTTGACTCCTTCGGATTACTTCTTCCACCCGAGTTTTACATCTATACAGGAAAGCAGCATCCTATCACATACAATCGAATGGAGGTGCAAGATTTCAATACTGAAAATTGTGGACGTCCCTGTCTTCAGTTCGTATATTACGATTGGAAAAAGGAGAAAAGTCGTAGACTGTAGAGATGAGTCGAACACTCACCATTATTGGTACTGCTCCCGTGCTCACGATGTATTACACACCGCCAATCGCTTTAGAGAGCCACTACGAACTCTCACTCCTCAGTTTACAGAAGACGAATACGGTGTGTAACGTGCTCGACAGCTGCAATCGATAAGGGTACGGTGTCCCGGAATACGATGGAAAGACTCGTGTGCACATCCTCACAATGCCAGTCGGCACGTATACAATCGACGATATCGAACACTATCTCAACACCTTATTCCGCGAACAATTTCCTGATAAAAAGCACGTGTTCGAGCTTCACGCGGATACAACTACACACAAATGTCGGGTGACAACATCGCTTCCTCTCTACCTTAACGTGGAACATTCCATCGGACGCCTCCTCGGATTCACTGTCGTTCCAGTTTTCACTATAAAGTCGGACGTTCTTGATGATGGTGCCCTAAGAGGTTCGGATGTTGAAAGCCTCACTCGAGATGGCTCAGTCATCATAGAGCACTACCTCTCTGATAGCGAGGTGCAATTAACAAAAGATTTCGCCATCTTTGTCAATTGTAATATTATCGAGAGTAATTACATTAATAGTCGAAAGGCACATACACTGCATCAATTTCACATCGAGAACCCCTCCGGCGCTATCGTGGAAGAAATACCCTACGATAACGTGAGACACCGAGTGACAACACACTATATTGATACCATAGAACTTCGGTTGGAGAACTTTGAGGGAAAGCTCACACGTTTTCGAGGGAATACTTCTGTCTCCTTCTGTCTGCTCCTCAGCCCTGAACCATGTATAAAATGAAACCACTACCCCGTCGACGGCACACTGTACTTTGTACACCCATCGCATTGACATCTTCGAGTAGACGTATCTTAAAAGCATTAGGCTATCATCTTGATAATGAAACGGGCAGGAAGAACACAAAACGATCGTAAGAGGAATGTACTTATATCCGATGCATATCTTCTCATCGAAAACGTTCCTTCTTTACGAAACGAAACACATGTCGTGGGAAACGAGGTGCATACCTATACACCGTACACTACAGGCTTCGGCCAAAACGATGAAATTCGTATCAATGTAAACAATAAAGATGCCGCATACCTTCCATCGGAGAGTGTGCTCGTGATCGAGGGAAAGACTGTGAAAAAAGCAGATAATGCAGCGCGAATACCGGCCAACTTTGATGAGAACGGATTTGCTTTTCTCTTCTCTGAAATTCGCTATGAAATTAATGGTACACAGATTGATTGTACATGTATGCCGGGTATAGCCACAACCATAATAAACGTGCTCTGGCTATCTACGGAAGAGCGTCGTCAATATCACCATGCAAGATGGAGTGAAAAGGAAAATCGTGGAAACGAACTCAAGACCTTGATTAAGCACGATGGAACATTCGAGGCCTGGATTCCTCTTAAACTATGGTTGGGGTACCTTCTTGTAAAAGAAGGTCATCAAGTGCTTCCGTTTATCCCCTTATCACTGCGAGTTCAATCGTATCGAGTTGGTCTGGGGTCTCACCAAGAGGTATTTGTTTGTTTATTTATTTCTTGTATAATTTTTGCATAGTTACATTATTACAATTTGAATTGTATGTTACTGAATTTATAATAATGTTTATATTACGTATTATGACAAACATAACGTCACAGCCAGGCCAGGGATTTGGATCGCACCAAGCAAGTTTGGACTGAAGCACTTAATCAGGTAAGGGTTAGTTACTGGGCTAAATGTTACTTTTAAAGTCTCATATCATTATTTTCTTATCATGTATAAGACTGTTCAGCTTAACAATGATTCCTTCTAGATTACACCCGGTATCTGGAAGAATTGTGTGGAACACACCGAGCCTCTGGTTCTGGAGCGCTACAACCTTGAAGTGGAAGGGGTCCCTTAAGTGGAAGAGATGATCATCACTCATGAGGAGAGTAGCAATGATGATAATGAGAATGATGATTATGACGACACATTGGCTACACCTCTTCCTGATTTTTGTTTCATGTGCTGAGCCAGGACCCTCTTTGGCGGTGAAGTCTCAAGAAATTTTTAAATTTAATATACTATAGTTCTTAAAAGTATTATAAGTCTTCTTGTTATTCTTTTGTATTTTTAGGTTTAGGTTCCATTATCTACATTGTATTTTGTAAGTTTCTGTTGTAGTAATTAGAGTTATGTTATTTTATAATTTGTAAATTTTAGAATGCCATTTGTCTTGTGAAATTCAATTAGTGGTTTTTGTATGAGTATTTTGTTTTCTCTTTACTATTCTTGTTAGGCAATAAGCCGCCATCCTGATTGTGGTTTTGCTACGTTTTACTCAATCGCTTAAGGTGTCACACCGAGATGGACCCTAGTTTTGCTTCCTAGCTTTAAATGTAAATGAGTTCCCCCTTCTTTTCTTCTTTCCCATGTATTTATTGTAAATAAATTTAATAAATATGGTATTTATTGTATAATTTGATTTACACACTTTTATTCTTTATCCTTTCGTACTTCATAAAGTGCTTTGAATTTGATTTATATCTAGGTTGTTGGTTGTGTTTCATGTTCCCTTCCAGTTTTGATTAATTATGTGATTAATTAATATTTTCTTATCATTACATTGTCAGACTGACATTTTCCAAGAAGTATCAGGAATTCATTTAATACTATGGGATTTGTTTATGAAAAAATAAAATAAATTGATTCCAATTAAAATTAGTAAAATTATCTCTTATTCAAAATTTCAAGTTCATCTTTATTTAAGAGCTCAATTAATATTGTTTTTAATTTATCGGACCAAAATTGCACAGATTTTGTACGTGTTTTATGCGATATTATGTAGTAAAGTCAAAGCCAGTGTCGGGTTTGTCTTCTAAAATATTGGTGGTGGTTGCCCTGAAACACCACTCGAGTCCGCCATCTTGGTGTTTTTGGTGTACTAACTTACGATAACTTCAGTATAAGTGTTGCCTACACACAAGACAGCATATTTTATTTCCAACTCAAGCTTCTATATGTTTCTTTCTTTGTTATAGATTCTTCGCAAACAACCCCTGCCCCCCGACAGCGATTCGTGTGGATGGAAGTATGTTGCTAGTATTATACAGTATATTTAATTTATGTTATAAATATATATAAGCGATTACATTAACTTTTTTATAGATGTTGATATATCATCTTCCCAAGCTGATGGAGAATATATGTTAATTGGTATGTTTTTTTGGAAGCATATTAAACTAAATATTTTTTCTGTAGTTTCATTGTTTATATGATTGTTTTCTTTTCTTATGGATTTCGACCTTCAGGTTCGGGTGCCAATCCAAGCTGGTTCGTTGCTTTTTTCTCTCTTCTTTCTCTTATACATGAAATATGATACAACATATCATTAACATTTTTTAATGTCAATACAACTCCAGCAACGTCTGCTGCAGTGTATTGACGTCTGCTGCGGCGGCTGGAGTGACCGCTGCGGCTGCCGTATATGGTAAATATCATTGTTGTTTTTACTACATTGTACATAGCATAGAAAATTGTATGTTGTTTTTTTTCTGCAGAATTACAAGGAGCATCCCAGCCACCAACACCGGCTGCCCCTGCTCCAATTCCACCTGTTCACGCAGTTTTGTTGTGTTTTTTCTTCTTCTCTCACATTTTTATTATCTATTTATACATTAATTAATAGAAAAATTTCTATTTTTAGCTGATAGGGTAATATTCGATGCTCAATATGCATTAAGGAATATTTTAAAAGTTATGCACATCATTTCTTTTCATCTATGTATTCTGTTTTAACACTTTTTTTCACAGAAACCAATTTATTGAGTAACATTTTTTAAATATTTCAGACGTTAAATGGGGGGTGTTGGACTCAGCGGCGCATGGCTGGGAGGTGGAGCACGAGGTAAGAAAACGGAAGCCCGCCTGGCCGACAACACGCACTGTGCGCGATACCCCCCTCCGCTTCAGTGGTCTGCACGGTGTACTTCGTATCAGAAACGTATCACGCGTAGATTTATAAAAAATACAGACAATATACACGATCCATTCGATTTTTTAGAACAGTGTCGAATACCGTTTAAGCACGCAATGCATACTTTACATCACAACACTACATACAAAGTTACAGCGTGTTTAGAATGCGAATTTTTGATTGAAAAACCGCAAGCGGTCGACGACGCAGAAGACTGTTTTCAACTTTCCAAAATTTTCCTATCCACTCCAGCACGTGTGTTTTCAGTGAATGATAATGCTGCATTCTTTCAAAATAATATCGTTGACCCTATCCATTCTCGTTTTGATGATCTTGAAAACCTTTAAGACGTATAAAAGCACTACATCTCGATTTTCATTGTATCGATCATGTAGGATCTCGCTATGTCGTTTTACCTTCACCTTTTAATAATGCAATGAAAGGAATTGTTAATGTGAAAAATACAGATAATTATTGTTTTATTTGGTCAATTGCCGCCATGGTGTGCCATCGCACTCGTCCTCGTATTAAAATTGTACGCGCACTTATCATTATTCCGATACGTTTCATAGACTCATGAACACATTGAATTTAAAAGATATTTTATTTCCACTGAACGTTTGTCATATACAAAAATTTGAAAAGCAAAATCCAGAGTATTCTTGTCACGTTCATCAGTTGATATGGTCGCCAACACATTCTAAGTGGGTAATTGAAGCCATTTATTACGCAAAAGTAAAACACTTTCAAACGATCTTTTACAACACCATTATTGTTGGATTAAGGATATAAACCGAATAAGTTCTCAACTTTCGAAACATAGTCTTCGTATATTTCATTGTAATACTTGTTTAAGAATTTTTAGAAAGGAAGATTCATTTCATAGTCATCTCTGTCACAAGACATGTGTCCTTTTCCCTAAAGAAGAGATGTTACAATGCGATTTACAAATTATAATCGACATCAACGCATGCCAATCGTTATTTATTGTGATTTTGAAGCGTTTACAACACCTGTAGATACATGTTAACCTTCGATTGATTCGCCATTTTAAAATGCTTATCAACTCCATATTCCCTTTAGTGTTGGAATGAATGTTGTCTGTACTTTTTATGTAACACGTAATGGCTATACATCGTTTCGTGGAAAAGATGTAGCGAATCAATTGTTACAAGCATTGATCACAATTGCTTATGATTATACTGAGATTGTGAGCAATCCAGTACCACTCGTTATGACTAGTGATAATGACATCTCTTTCAAAAATGCGACAGTGTGTCATATCTGCGGGAAACCAATAACTTTAATAACTGATAAAGTTAGAGATCACTGCCACTTTACCGAACGGTTTCGCGGGAAGGCACATAATATATGTAATGTTAATTATAAAGTACCGCACATAATTCCAATACTCATTCATAATTCGGCTTCCTATGATTCTCATTTTCTTCTTCGTGCTATTGGAAGAGATTCAAAATTTAAAAAATATAAAGTTAAAATTATTCCTCAAAAACATGAAAAATTTATATGCATTTCAATGCGCGTAGGAACAGTGACACTTCGTTTTCTAGACTCTTTTAAATTTATGTCAAGCTCACTTGACGCTTTGTCACGTACACTCCATACATCTGATTTACACCATGTTCGTTCTCACTTTCCAGAGGAACATCTTTTTGAATTAGCGTGTAGGAAGGGAGTATTTTCCTATGGTTATATTAATAACGAAGCTATACTCCAAGAAACTCGATTACCGCCACAGAATGCGTTTTTTAATCGTCTTTCCGGTGAACATATTACCGACGAGTCGTACACACATGCATGGCGTTTCTGGAATGCATTCGGAATTAAGACCCTTTCTGACTATAGTGATTTGTATATGAAAATAGATGTATTCCTCCTCAGCGATATTTTTGAATCCTTTCGTAATTTATGTATGCGTGTGTACAAATTTGATCCAATTCACTATATTACAACACCCTCTCTCGCGTGGGATGCTATGTTAAAAATGACTGAAGTACAGCTGGAACTGCTTACCAATGAGGCGATGCTTCTGTTTTTTCAAAAAGGTATTCGCGGTGGACTCGTACAAGTCAGTGGGAGATATGCCAAGGCAAACAATTGTTTCATGAATGATTTGTATCGTCCACAAGAAACTGAATGTTATCTCCAGTATGTAGACTGCAATAATCTTTACGGACAGGCTATATCACAGGCTTTAGACACGGGTGGTTTTCAATGGGTGACAGACATTGCTAGCTTTAATATTACGGATGCGTTAAAGGAGGAGGCTTATCGTGGTTATATATTAGAAGTGGATCTTCATATCCCGAAGTGTCATAACACGCTTCGCGACCTACCTCTAAGTCCTGAGACATATCTCCCCATATCCGGATAGCAGACAATCGAAACTCATGGCTACACTTCTCCCGAAACGACACTACGTCATACACATCCGGATTTTAAAACAGGCGTTAAATATGGGTTACAAGCTTATTCAAATTCATAAAATTATCGCTTTTACTCATTCACCGTTTATTCTCTCCTACCTTGAACTCAACACAGAGTTGCGGAAGAATGCTCTCTCTGACTTTGAAAAAAATTTCTATAAACTTATAGTGAATGCTATTTACGGAAAATCTTGTGAAAGTGTACGGTATATATA
>NNCF01128558.1:298739-334735 GCA_002313205.1 Laupala kohalensis | reverse complement strand
GAGTCACGATTAAAATGACACTAACTATTTAAACTATCGATTTAAAGATCCGCCCTGGAAATATATTATAAAATTCTTGCGTAATGTCAGCTTTGAGTAATATTATAAACCTTTGCGTAATGTCAGCCCCGTGACAGCTAAATATAAATAAGACTATTTATGACCTATGGTGCCCACGTTGATTGTATTTCAGAAACTATGGAGATAAAAATAAATGAACAAAAATTAAAGAGTGGAGCTGTAATAATTCTTTGATTATTATTAGACATAAAAGTAATCTACTACTTACAAGAAATAAAACATTTAGTAGTAAAAAGTTACATTACAGCATTACTAACTTTTAATAAATCACCAAATGAACTGAAGAATTAATAATAAAAATCTTGTAAAACCCAAAATCATAAACTAGGTTAGATCAAAAACCTGAAAAATGTGACTTGGAAAAAAAAGTTACATTTAAAAATAAAATTATTTGTTTACATATGAGTAAACTTTATGAAAATGTTAATATTTGTAGAGTTTACTTAATAATGCAAGTAATTACCATGTAATATTTATGTAATCATTTGGTCAATCAAATAAATGAAGAAAATATGCAAAAATAGTAAATTGACTTTATGAAAGGATGATCACTTCATAAAATAAAATAGATAAATTGATATCAATGTTACATTTTTTTCTTCTATGGATATAAGTATTTTAGATTTAAGATATACACCTTACGAACAAGTATCTGCGTATACTTCTGTAGGTTGCATACTTTTATAAATATTTTATATTATAAAATATATTGTAATATTACTGGTCAATAAAGAAATAATATCACGCTATGTAATTACAAAAAGTAGACTTGATGTGTTTCAATTCTATTTTCACCTCTCCATATTTTGTTAAGATGTCAATGGTAGATAATTCATTAAACTTCAGTTAAAAATCACTATGGCTCATGTAAAAATTGAACTAGAGTCAAAAAGTACATCAAAATGTAAGCAAATATCGTCGTAACAATATCATAAGCAAATTGAAAATTTTCTCACTGAAACAGCCTTTTTGACAATTTTCGATCAGGATTTAGTAATGGTAGGAGTACCCAAACAGCTCTTATAAAGGTATAAAGATGTGAGAAAAGTTCTGAATGATGGCTGTGTTTCCGTTATCACTCTATTGGATTGTAATAATGCTTTTGATTCTGTAGATCATGATATACTGCTGGCAAAGTACAGAAAACCGGGCTTCTCTGAATCCACCCTTTCCTGGATAACAAATAATTTTTAAAATAGACATCAAATTATTGTAGTAGATATGTCCTATTGCAAGAGGCATCCCTCAGGGATCAGTAGTGGGTCCCCTTTTCTTCTTAATTTATGTAAATAACCACCCTCAAGTATTATCAGATTGTAGATATCACTTGTATGCAGATGATTTAGATTTATGAGAACAGAAAATTAAATGACATTTCTTTAATTTACCAAACAAATTGTAATTTGGCATCTCTGCAGTTGGTCAATGCAAAATGGCCTTTTAAGTCCTTCAAAATTGCAAATGATAATAATTGGTTCTTCAAGAGCTCACCAAGTTCTAAACAATAAGACTTTACCCTATGTTGTAATTGATAACAATATAGTACCAAAATCATTGCAATTATGAATAATCTATTAAACTGGGAACCTCATGTTTGTAAAGTATACTAGAAGTTTATGCCATTATGCATTCACTAAAATGTGTGGGAAAATGTCTACCAGCAAAAGCTAAAGAAACACAAATGAAAAGTATGCTATTTCCCCATCTGGATTACGGTGATACGATCTACAATAATTAAAATATAACATTAGCTGAAACATCTCAGAGTCCAAAATGCCTGTATTTGTTTTGTATTTGATATATGATCATATTTCTGGATATTTTAAAACTAACAAAATTCTTAGACATTCTAGCAAATTATTCTTATTCTAGCAAAGACAAATGTTTCATTGTGTCTTTTCTACAAAATTATCTATTTCAGTTCCCCTCCATACTTAACAGATAATGTTACAACACTTAATTCTTCTATACTTCCACAACAAAATATTGCAGAACCCCAAAGTCATGCAAATTTCCTAAATGAACCCTTCACTGTAGCCACAGATCATGGAATAATCTTCCTCCATATACTAGAAACTAATTCATTTCAAAAAGCATCAGGAATTTCCTTCAATAGTAGTACAAAGGAATAAGTGTGCACTAATATAAAATAAAAATTGGTCAAATTAGGAATCTGTTAAATGAAATCAATGATGATTTATGTTCAGTAAGCTACATTATCCTTTTAATATCAATTCTCTTAAAATTACTTTAAAATGTATTATTTTAGTTCGTATTTTTATTATATGTAATCATGTTCTTCCTGCAGTTAAAAGTATGTTTTTTATGAAAGACCATTTGCACAAATGTGGATCATATTAAGAATACATATACTTTTGATAGTTGGTGATAATATAAACAGTTCTCGTTGTTTTATAACAATGTTTATTTGTAATTTTCAATATTTTGACTTTAACAATTTGAAGTGTAACAATTAGTGTATCGTTTGTTTATTATTTTAACTATTGTGTGTGTATGTATGTTTAAAAATGGTTAGGCAAGAGCGGATCAGATGGCCTGAGCCTCACCACATAATATTATCAAACAGCACATTAGAGCTAAAAATAAACAATGGATATTTAATCAAAATTATTGTTGCATTTAACCTAAAACAGTCAGTTAGTGAAAGTCCTTCTCAGAAGTCAAGACCTCCCTTAAAAATCTCCATCTATGCTTCCTACAGCATCCTAATTTTAGAAGTGGAATAAGCAATTTTTAAATTCTGGTACAACTTATCATTTTTAACTTGATTTAAATAACTCAAAAATTAATAAATTTCTCATTCTTTCCACTTGTAAAAAATCTAATGTTATTGTGAAAGAACAACAAGAGAAGCATAGCACTTTAGGCATGACTAGTTTGTAGTACAGTTCTTTCCTCTAATATTAACAACTACATATTTGACTTCGGCAACCTAATTTTACTGTGTTCCCCAAAAAACTGTATTTCGATAAAATACTTTTCTTCTTGAAATATTTGTATTTTAATATCTGCAAGTAAACTCCTTTACAGAAAATACTTTTTATGTCATCTATGTATCGCCACCACTATACTTGTATGAAAAGTAACCTAGGTATAAATACTGAAATCATACTGAACTGTGCGAAGTTGACATAAAAACCACAGAATTTACATGCCTGTGAACAGGAATCATCTGAAAAAAGGGCACCATGTGTGTGAAGAGTCAGGGAACCAGAGCACTGTCAAATAAAATGGCAAAATTTCATGAAAACTTTACTGAACATCAAAATTAATCCAATCAATACATAATAAGGATTTCCAATTAAGCATCACGAGGAGTTATTCCACCAATGTATTTCTTTGATAAAAAGTCTGCAAACTCTTGATATGGAGACTTGTTCAATTCTTGCTCTTTCCACAAGTCAGGAGTAAGGTAAGCATACGTTTTTGCAATTGCAGCATACGTGGCTTTAGCTGAAAAATAGAAGCAACAAGGAACATAAATACAGAATGACTAGAAAACTATTTTACAAAATTTGAATACTAAGAAAGTGTGCAAAAAAGATATTGAACAAATCCAATGGCAAAACTCACCAAAGTTACCCAGAGTTCCAGTGGACCCACGAGCAGATGTGTAACAGTCTTCTATACCTGCCATTTGCAACAACTTCTTAGGTACTGGAGCAGACACAATACCTGTTCCCCTAGGAGCAGGGATTAAGCGTACTTGAACTGAACCACATTTTCCAGTGACCTGTGAACACGAAACAGTATTGGTACACAAAAATGAGTGAAAGTTTATCATTTTCTATAAACCTATTTAATATAGAAGACTAGTGCATGTAATGTATATTAGGAGGACTAATTATCATCAAGTTCATTTGTGTATTAAGCCTATAATGAACTCATGCCTTTATCACTTCACGATTGAATACATGATCTTATTGCTAGCTCAACAGTATGTCACAGTCGTTTAAGTCTGGGTGGGGGGTTCAAGTCCAGATGGGGCCAGAAAACACTTGTAGCTTTTCACTTCACTGTCCCAATTTACATAGATGTGACAATGGAAAAACAAACCGTCTTTCATCTATCCACCTCCTACTATTCCTAGTATTAGTAACTCAAACCATTACCAACTATTCCTACCAAGACCTTCACGTGGGTCCAGTTGTTTGTAAACCCAGCTAATCAGCCCACCTATCAAGAATTTCTTTTCTAATAGTAAATAGCCAATTTCAAAGTTGTAACGAATGCAGTCAATCTGATCAATGTTATCCAGAATATGCACTTAAAAAAAACTGAAGAGAAAACGAATCATTTCATTTAATACTGTGGCTTTACTTTCATATGTAAATAGCTTTACTTTCATATGTAAATAGCACTAAGTAGTGTCTACCAAAAAAATTGTGAAATGATAAAAATTATTTAAAAAATTCAAGTCTAAACTGAAAAATTTATATACACTTAAGAACAACAATTTATGGCTTAAATGGGTAGGAAACATAACATTTAAATGAGAAAAGTCCTACTAAAAACGAATTACTCTACAAATTTAACTCAAATTTCCATAAAGCACTAGATACATCAGAAATATTCATCCACAAGTAACATTACATTTACAGTTCAGAGCATGACACTGCCCCTTGTGATATTTAATCTTTGAAAAGATTGCACATTCACAGAATATGCTTTCATAATTAATTAACCCATTAGTGCCTTGAGTAGCCATATGACAATGATGCATCTGTTACTTCAGCGCTCTTCCAAGAAACCAAATCAGCATGCCATTTCCATTCAGTGATTGTCATCAGATAGTATAGAGTTCCAAGGTTTCTAAATCAGATTCCTTCAGTTTTCGGGTGCAAAAAGTTCAAGAATATGGAGCTCATCTGAACACGAATTTTTCAAACTTTGTCAACAGGTATGTTTTTCATTAATTTTTATTAAAAACAAAGTGGCTTTTAAATTTTATTTGATAAATTTGTTTCTAAATGTTAGGGGAATCTATGGTACCAATTCATTTATAGTTTTTACAGATGTTCATTTCTGTTATCACTACAAATTTACAACTGCCATATGGCAACACTATGACAAAGAACTGTCATAAAAAATATAAGTTTTTCTTCTGGTGACTTCGCTAAGATACTTGCCCCGAAAGTCAGTGTGACTGAAGCCTTAGATATTATTTTTGGAGATGAAGGAAGTAGTGAGTTACTTGTGAAATGTGTGTACATTGAGCCACCAGAACCAGGCATTCTATCAGATGAAGATTCAGGTGATGAGAATGGGGAGAACCCTTATAATCTAAATCACAATCAGCTGTCGGCACCCACAGAAATACAGTTGATACAGTGTGCACTTCGAAATTTGACCAAGCAATTCACAGGAAAGCGCACCTATGTTGATGGAGACCTAGTTCCTCCTACACTGCCTCATTTTCCAACTGAGGATATTTCAAAATTTAAGGCAGTGTCCTTTTGAATTATTTGAAACTTTCTTTGACAATGATTTGGTACAACTAATGGTAAGTGAGGTAAGAGTATTCCTAGTTTCTAAGTTGTCCGGATCCTAAAAACTAAAAAAGAAGTGCTTTGCTTTTTAGGGATTCTTGATGTAAGTGGATACAATGAAGTCCCAAGTAAGTAGCATTATTGAGATTCTGGCGATGACATAAATATCATGGTTACAAGTGCAATGCGACACAGATTTAAACTAGTTCTGAGATTTTTTCATGCACCAAACACTCAACTAGATGAAAATGACAAACTTAGTAAACAGCACTCTTTGATTTCTAAAATAAATGCAAACTAAACAGCATTTTGTTCCCAAGAGAGTTGTCATGATGAATTAATGATAAAATGTTATAGGAAACATTCATGTAAACAATTTATTAGAGGTAAACCAATAAGGTTCGGATACAAAGTGTGGTGCTTTAAACAAATCTGATGAATATATTGTCAACTGCCAGGGAAAGACCCTCACTGATAATTCTGACAATGAACAGTGTTTCGGAAAAGCAGCTGCTCCATTGATAACCATTAAGAACGTATCAAAATTATATTATAAAATTTATTTTAAAAATTTGTTCACATCATTCATTATTTTCGTGAAAATGGTATCAAAACAACTGGCACTATTGGAGAAGATAGAATTCCAAATAACATCCATATGGAAAAATACGAGGAATTACTCAGGAGAAAGAGGGTTCTCTGTTACAAAGATAATCCAAGAAGACTATTCATTAAGTGTTGGGTCTTCTGCATCACCTCACAAGGAGTTTACATGTATTTTGCCCTAGTAACTTTCTTCATCATGCGTATTCTAGGGTAGACACGACAACCATCAATAAAAACTAACAAAATAATGAATGATTTTTTAATTTATTTTTCCTATTAACTAAATGACAAAATTATCATTGTAATCAAAATATTTCAAAAATAATACAATTTGGGCATAAATAGGTTAATATTTGCCCTGCAAAGTATTTTCATAATAGAGTTGTCCCACTAATTGTTAAAAGTCAATTAAACTTCAAAATTTAATACATTGTTCGGCATTCATAGATAATATAAAAATAGACAATGTAAGCAGCGAACTCACCACAATTTCAACCCAATCCTGGTATTCATGATGGGATTGGACAATTAAAGTTATGCTATGTTAATAGTATGTAGGGTGTTAAACATGATCTTTCCACAGGTACATGATTAAAATCTCATTTGATATTCCAACTCATTTTGCTGCATATCATGACAAGTGTCTATGGATATACGTAGTTTCTTTTGACAAACCTATTTCTTGGAAAACTTTTAAACATTAATTTATCCACTATGGAAGGTGAGTTCAGATCATTAACAGAGGCAGCAAAAGAGTTTTCAAAGAGTTATGCAATTCAGTTTCTTGTTAAGTACTTTGGTGATAGATAAGGGGGTGGGGACACATGTAAATTGTCATAAAAGTATATTGCTATGGAGCTTCAGGATTGTTACAAATTATGTCTCAAAAAAAACTTCAGCGAGTGTCACTACTACTCTGTCCATGTCATGTCTGTTGTTATTATATCACTGTAATCCATAATACAATTTAATAAAACAATTGTGTTAATAAAGCACATCATAACCCAAAATAAAATTCTAATTTTGATACCATGCATGAGACCGTCACATGCCAGTCTTAAAAAAGTAGTTTATTTATTTATATTTAATTATCTGACAATTGTCCACTTTACATAATGCTTACAACAGATTGTTTAATTCAAATAGTATTAGTATCAACTATGAGAATCTCCACGATCTCCTACCATTCATGCCCACGTACGTCAACATCAAGAATGAAACACTGAAAATAAACTATGAAAATAAACTAAAATCTAAGAACTAAATGTCCCAATCATAGTAACATCTTTCATACATTAAAATTAATAGTGTCATTTCTTAAAATACTTATTGAAGGTTGTAAAATATTTACCTCTTATGCGATGACATGATGTATCAAATCAGTAAACAATTTGAATCACTGAATCAACTACAGGTCAAAATTTGCTGAATTTATTGTACAAGTTCACAAAAGGTATCTAAATAACAAAATAATATTGCAGAACTACCACAATTACAAAATTTCTCTTCAAGAATTTTTGAAGTAAACATCAACAAATTTGGACAGTGGGCAGAAATGGGTGAACAAGGATATAAACTATTTGAAGTATTAATTTGAAAATTTTCAAAACTGCGCATTTTGAGAAATTAAAATTCAGAAGTTTGATTTTGAACTGGTTAATTTTTTTTCCTCCTTGACCTGACATATAGCATATTACTGTATAGATTATATAAGATGAAAAATGACACCTCCACCAACTCTATCTCAATGAGAGCTTCCAGAGAAATTCAAAAGTTTTGTGTAGAGCCATTTTGGGGTGTTTCGTTTGATCTTTACATAGTTGTAACTTCCAAACAGGTTGAAATTTAACAACAATACTCTACTTTTCTTAATCTACATGATGGTCATCTCCATTCAAAATTTTATCAAAATCTGAGATGGTGAGGTTTAGACCCTGTGTTGATTTGACATGGAATGACCCATTAGTATTATTACAAGTTCAAAACAAGTTACAAAAATTAGAAGTAAAAATACTTTAATTACTATTATCCTTTAAATGGAGAGCAACAATTTTCAGTCTTTAGATTGAATTAAAGAGGTAAGGGAACTGACCACCACACAAATTCCAATCAAAGGGACAAGGCATTGGTGCATTTAATGATTGTGTGCCACAAGGCAATTCATACATCCAGGGAATATTCAAGACAATTGAAAGATATAAAAGCTCTGCTGTACAATATATGGGTAATTGTAATCCATCATTCACAAGTAAATAGATCCCTACATTCAGAAATTAACATTTTTTAACCGGGACCCGAGATACTTCTCTTATTATTGGAATGTAACTTCCACCACATCCCTTCATATCCTTACATCTGTATCATGTACACTGGCCCACTATTTATTTCCAGTTTCATGATCAATTCTTTTTAAGGAACTAAGAAAAGAACTTATTTCCAGGTACATACAAAGGGTCTTCATACAACAAACAAATCACATCACCTCTAAATAACAATACCCAAATACAAAATACTAATACAGGTCATATGAAAGCAAAATTCTCCTAGAATAATCTCTAGTAAACACTACCAGATAGCAATTCAAAATACCATTGCAAAAACAGTTCCATAACTAATTTCAGGGTGGCTATTGATTCTCTATCTCAAAAATCCATGACTCTTCCCTTACCCATGGATTAATTTTCCCTTACTGATCACACAACATTAACATGCATGCAAAAATTATTTTAGCAATCGACATCCTAACAGGTGAGATTTTAATAAAAAAAGGAGCAATTTCACAAAATAAGAACTTATCAATAATTTATAAATCATTCTTCAGATTTATAAATCATGTCATCCTTTAAATGATGCTGAGGCAGATCTGTGGTTGTATGCTAAATGATTGGAGCTAAGTCAGCTTACCCCATGCAGCAGACAAATTACACCATGTTTTCACCCACGTCATTACTATTCTCGCATTGTCATTTTCCTTACACTGTATAAAAATGCACAAATAGGGTACCAGTGTAAGGGTCACCTGAGTTATGATGCAATCATGACATTGGAGGTCAGTGAAACAATACCTGCTAAAAGGAAGAAATACGGAGAGGAGTAGAGTCTGAACAACTCCAACCTCAGGCTAAGCAGCTCCACTTGGAAATGTATCACCGTAGCTTCATTGCAATGAGGCTAACACTTCAGCAAACAGTTGATACAATTGTTAAAGGTTCGGGAAGAGATGGTTATTAGGTTGAGCAGGTTAGTTAAAATCTATTTAAGAAAAAACATTTAATAGAATTGGTGGTGTAATTTTTAATTTGATGATTTATCTCTTGAATTTTTTCCAGACTGAGCAAATTCTATGACATTTTCCCTACTTTTCCAGAAACTGAAAATTCCAACTTCTCTCAGTTGCTCACCACCCTGAATTTGTAAGTCACAAGAAACCTAAAGAAATTATATTGTCAATTTAAACAACTCACCTTGCAAGGCACTGTATGCGGTTTACCAATCTTGTTACCCCAGTAACCACGACGGACAGGTACAACAGACAATTTAGCCAAAACTATGGCTCCACGTATAGCAGTAGCAACTTCTTTGGAGCACTTAACTCCCAGACCAATATGACCATTCGAATCACCAATAGCTGGAAAACCATTACTTATCATTTCCTATTCTCTCCTACATTAAAAACAAAAAAGTTCCCAAATACATTGTAGTAGTAAGAGAAACAATAATTTCTTACCGACAAAAGCCTTGAATCTAGTTCTTTGTCCAGCACGTGTTTGTTTCTGCACAGGCATGATTTTTAGTACTTCATCCTTCAATGCAACTCCTATGAAGAAATCTATTATTTCAAATTCCTGCAAGAAAAGATATTCACTGTAAACTTTTAGAAAGTTAACATGCCAACACTCACAGGATTCACACTAAGATTCATCCTAATGGGCAATGGAAGGAAACCAGACCCCAGATAGCAAACTATTTTTAGAGAGGAAGAAAATTTTAAGGAAAAGTCAGGTTGTGGAGTTACAATATTTGTGAGGGTTGGGGAAAACACACATCCAACAATAAATGTACCTTCAAGTAAGCCAGGTATACAATATTTGATCATGGGACATTCCATGCGCTTTTAACCAGAACATAAATTCTCACCCATCATCTCAATTTTTATGAAATTTGGCTTTTATTCTCCTTAGATTTAGAAAACTACATATTTAAGCATTTCTTTTACCATTTTTGTTTTTCAGGTTTTCTAAGTTTAAAAAATTTGGCATATCAAACAAGCAGACTGTTAATCACAATTTACTATCTTTCAGGAAAAGTAGTAAGTCTTACATTTTCCATCAAATAATTACAAAACATAGTTATATACCTTAAAGTATAAGGATGTTAGAAGAAAAACTCACAATACATCTAAATATAACTATGAAGACAGGAATTTTTTTTAATTACAATCTCGGCAGTTTTGTAAAAATTCAGCTGTCATAAAAGTATCAAAAGGGTATTTTAACCACTTTTTTTCATTTTTATATTACTCAACACTAGGGCTATCATACCATGAAAGAAGAAGGATAACTAAGGAACAAAGACTATCTTCTGTTTCTGTTAAATGTTTAACTTTTAGAGAATCTTTTAAAAATGATACATTCGTTAAGGATATTTTAAAGGGTTTGGTAACAGTAAGAAAAAAGGTTCTGTTTGATATAATATTAATTGTCATACTTAAAACAATATAAATTAAAATATAGCTAAATAAGTACATTTGTTTGATAATTTTTTAAATTAAGGCTGATCAAGAGTTCAAATATTTTTGACATTACATACTTTTAATAAAGAATGATTACATAGTCTACTCACAACTACCAGCAAGAATGTTTACATTCATAGCAGCTCTTGTTAGAGGTTTGCGGATACAGGCTTCGGACAAGTCTAAACTTAACAGTAGCAAACAAACTACTTTTGCTTCCTTTCTGAGTCAAGTCTAGGCATCATTGGTAACAAATTCAGCTGTATGTACGCGTAGCGTAATTCAAAACAAATATTAAGTTTCTAGTAAGCAAAGAGAATAGTATTCTCACCAATTAATTTCATGAAGCCTTGAAAATGGTAAGCAACAGTTAACGTGTCTGGCACACTTCACAGATATCAATGAATGACAGTAAGTATCTAGCGTTCTCGAAATAACTTTTAGAACTTTCTGGAAAAGACTGGTAAAATAATTTCTTTTCCACATGTTCCTTATTTGTTTCTGGAGAGGTTATAGCCTTAAAAGATTAAAGCTTATGTATACTTGTCAATTAGCTCCTAACTAAAACTACTCAATTTGACAGTCATCTAGTTGATCTTTCTAAATTGGATTTCTTTTTGCATAATTTATGATATATAAGAAAATGTGGATTTTCAAAGAACTGTCAGTAAGAACAGCTATATTACAAGATTATAGTAAAAAAACAAAGTCTAGTTCTGAAGCTACATCCCTCAAAATAAATGAAATTTATTTGAAATAAGTCTCACCTTAATCGGTAGAGAGAAAAGATAGATTTCTTCAAGGGAACCAATTTTTCCATCCCTCACAAGTCTACCAAGCTTTGTGACGGGCACCCATTCCTTCTCTGCTTCTTTGCCTCTCCCACGACCCCTGCCTCTCCCACGTCCACGTGCTCTAGGCCCACCTCTACCTCCCCTCGAACCAAATCCACCTCTGAAGCCACCACGACCACCGGCTGGAGCTGCGTCCGCCATTCTAATAACCAACAAAATTGATCATATTAAAAAGCTTACTTTCACAGATTTACTTCATCTCAATACCTTCATTTCAAAAATTACAACTGACATTCAACAGCATCGTATTTCCACAGTATCAAATCTTTTGTGAAGCAAATTATCCCTTGAACACAGGCGCTGGGGTGGAATCCAACCCACAGCTACGTTTTTCATTTGTTACACAATAAATTTTATTACATTCACTGTAATTCTGTATGTCTGTCACCATATCCAACTCTGTACATGAGCTTTATTCAGTTTTCACATACTTACCCTCCTGTCAAAGTCATTGTTAACTGTGTGGTGTGATCCACTCCACACGTTCTCGCTGCAAAATTTTTCCAATTGTCACAAAGCTGAGGCGCCACGCCTAGAAGGATGTGTCACTTTCTAGACGTCCACCTTCACATCTCAGTCAGTCACCCTATTCACCCTCAGATTTGGGGGTGGGGTAGGTTCACTAAGAGGCAATTTGAGTTGCTACAAAGGACAAGTGGTACTACTGTGACACACCTGCATCGTGAGACCCTAAAGAATTTTGTCGTCAGAGCGCGAGTATCATTCATACATATAAAAAAAAATTATTATGTTCTACATCAATATTACTACATTGTTTTGAACTTCTTGCTTCATTATTTCAGAGCTGGTAGGAGTGCATGTTCAATAAAATGGATAGATTTACTAAAGAGTAGGGGAGAATAAGAACCTTGTTCGAAAGTGTGATGAAAATTAATGATAAATCTGTCTTGAGTGATCAAAGGTAGGAAATTACATGAATAAAATGTAAAATTACTTAGCATATTTTATGTCGCTTTTTCTTGCTTAGACTGAAAAATTTGTGTGTAATTCTCTTAAAAATTTTCAATATAAAAACAGTTATGTAACTATTTATTTCACTCTTCCTCTAGCAAAAAATCTTACCAATTCCGAAAAAAAAAGTAAAAATATATAGAATTTTTTCTTCACATGTAGCATAAAGTTCCATAAAAATGAGCTGTTCAGTTTTAAATTCAGTTTTTCAATTTAAAAGATGGTTTCCAGCATGTAAGTAATAAAATTGTATTATCAAAATGTTTCTTTTTCTGAGAAAAAATTATGAAAATTAAAACAAACTACTTCATTTTAAAAACATTTAATTTGAAGTGGAATCCACCCTGCACATGTGTTAAAGTTCCAGTTCTTGATGTGTGTGCTCAAGGGTTAATAAATCTAAATCTATATGCAACCAGAGGACATTTTCCAGATGATTTTAGGATTTAGGACAAAAAAGATACTACAACAAACCAATGTCTAAGAGATAAGCAATGTTAAATTTATTTATTATTTAAAGTCTTATGGCGAGATTCAGACCATGGTTTCTATTCTCTCTACCTAACCATGACTTGGGTTAAGGATTTAGGAAGAAGGTTGCCAGGGAACTTATGGTACGAAACACACAATCTGGAATAGATGAGGGAAACTCACCTAGTTGAGCCGAGCAGGTTAGGACCCACACTCTACAGCTAGCGAAACTGAGGCAAAGACTATCACAAGACATCTCTATGGTCAACATAATGAGTACAATATGAACTACACCACCTGAAGATAAATCATACTGATTTGAGTTCCAGAAAATGAAATTCACAGCAATTTTTCTTGATCTAGTATACCTTTAAACTGAAGTACTTTCTAGCAAACCAGAAATCTCACAACAATGCGGGTAGAACAAGCCTATTTACACAAATCATTCAGAGAAGAATCTACATAAAACACTACGTGAATAGAATAGTCTGGGGGGAAAGTTGAAAAGTAACCCACATAAAATCAATCGCGTCTTCAAACTAGAAATTGTAGATGCAAAATACTACTTTAAGTCAGATCATAAACCATACATAAAATTATTCGGTTAACACTGCAAGGCTTAATAGGATGAAGATAAAGATATCACTATGCTTAATACAGGCCATTAAACAAATTATTGAAGACAAAACTCGGCCACCTAAGCACGTGTAGCCTTATCGCCTCGTCCAAAACGCGTATGAGACGAATTCAGATTAGACACAGTAATTAATGTTCTGAACTGAACTGGCAATTACGAATTGATTAACTCAGTTTCTGAATAAAACACAAGATAGTCTTACCTGTGGTCTCAGTACGTTTTCACGGTAACAGCAACGGAGAAGGAAATGCTGTAATCCTTCACAGACCGATCCAATAACCGGAAAGCAACAGTGTGGCCAACGTGAAAAAGAATTAATTCTCTTGATGGACCCCAGGATTCCTAACTTCCATAACCTCGGAACTAACCACAGACTACTACTAACAGTAGATGGTAACGCCACGGAAAGGCAATACTTGTAACTAATAAAAAAACGCGAAAGATGAAATATCCCATAAGGAATAAGAAATATGTCAATTCAATGTTTTAAAAAGATTTATAGTGAAAGTTTTGGCCAAATTTCGCCTCACGGTCCAAAGAGGGTTCGAAAAAATGATTAATGTCATAATACTACAAATATTATTACGGTTCCGAAAATATAAGTCGTATTCCTCGCTCTTCATATTTACGGTAGTTATAAATAAATAATGTTCCGCACTATTTTCTTCTCTCCGCCACCGTTTATGTTAGTATGTTAGGGGTATGTTAGTTATAATATGGCTCGCGACAGCGAGCCATGAACAATTATAATGAACAATGATGTTAGGTTAGCCATGAACAATGATGTTAGGTTTGTTAGACCCGGCGATTTAGTTTTAAGAAAATATGTTGTACGTGTGAAGATGGAGGCGATGGTGGAGGTAGCAGCACTCGCGGAAGGATATACGAAGAATAAGGTTATTTTTCTACGGCGTTGGACCGTGAGGCGAAATTGGTCCAAAGTTTTATATTTTTCATTTAGAATTATATTTTAAATTTTATATAGTATGCGCGAAGTCTTCGAAAAACATTTAGTATGGTTATTTTACTACCTTAAGTAAGTTTAGTTATTTACCCTGGTTATTTTAGTACCTTAAACTACCGTTATATTTGTTTGTCCGGGACAAACCGCGTCTACCATAATTACCAATGTTTCGGACATCAGGCTGAGACCTTCTTCAGTGCAATTATCCGAGTTGTGCAAACCTACTATCGGGTATTTTATTATAGATCCCCTTTTTATTATAGCTGTGGAGAGCACAACAATAATCGTAGAAACCAGTGGAATAGTCATTTTGTTCTGCACAAATGTAAGGGAAAAATTTAGTTTTATGAATGAATACTAATTTTTTAAAATGATGTTTGAAAAAACGAGATATTTTTACGGTTTATGCCGATACGCCGACTTTATTTTTTATAAACTAAGAGTGCCAAAAATAATTCTCCTTCAGTTATTAAATTTTTCAAGAACACAGCGAAAAACGACTAGACACTTAACCAGGAAAAAAATTATACAGTCGCACTCCGAAGAATGCCGTGATTATATTATAATTGAATTAAAATGTTTAAAACTATTTACTAAGCCTCCAGCAAGTGATTAATAAAACCATGTTTTTAATAATTGGCCAGCGGCACGCGCGTTGTAGCCGATGTATTCAGTCAAAGTACTGGCCTCCAGAGCTGACGAAGTTATACCATCAGTGGAGTGAAACACCCATTCTTCCCGTGGCAGCCGAACTGGAAACATGGCGTTATTGTTGTGCTCCCCTGATTCTGCTCGATTGTGATGTCGTTCGTTGAATAAAGACGTGCCTAGGGAACGCTCCGCTGGTAGCAGCCATACACATAAAGATATAGACATAGACATAAAGATTATCTTTAACTCTATGGTAGCAGCAACTGCAGCAGGAAGCAAACAGCAGACGAAATCGGTGCGTGAAGCGGCAGTAGAAGCAATGACAGTGATTCAGCACATTATACTTGAATATTCTGCCGTGTCTATTCTTTTATACCTACTAAACTTTTCTAATGTTCCTTCTTGAAACTTATCTTATTTTCAAGTAACTTTTTGTATTTTTTACAATTTATTTAAATCTTATTTTATTTAATACACTATTGTACAAAACTCAAGAATTATTTCACCATTTATTTACCCCGACTTAAACAATGTAATTCCGGGGAACAAGTGGTTATGTATCTCTTGCTGTATTTTATCTTCTGTACTATCAGTCACCCACTTGTCTTAAATGTGTTTAACACTCCTATCTCCAGCACATACTGTTCGAATGACTCATATACCTGTTTATGCTTCAATAATTTGTATTTTTCTCTTAAATTGTATATTTGTATCTTCCGCAGCTCACTCAAAAACCTCCCTCTCTCCAATCCATACAGTGTACAATCCCATAATATATGATCTTCTGTCTCATTTCTTTGTCCACAAATATACTCTAATTCTCTTTTTCGATTCTATATAAATAGGTGTTGAACTTGCCATGTCCAGTAATGAATTCCATCAGATATGGACTTGGCATACACCATTTTCTATTCTTGTCTCGGTATCTTACATCACTTATATACTCGTAAGTCCTCCTTCCTTTACTACTCGTGTCCCATCGCGTTTGCCAGCCCACTAACAACTCCTTCGTTAACTCTTGTCTTCCATTCGTCCCTTCCAGCACCTTTTCATTTACAAATATTTTCCTCTGTTTTTAAATAATCTTCTGTTCTTTATATTCTGTATATGCAAATCTATTGGCCACAAACCTGTCACGACTTCTAGTACATCTGTGGACACTGTGCTATAGCAACCACTCATTTTCAATAAGCACAGTCTTTGCACACTTCGTATCTTCCTTTTAAAATGCACATACGCAACTCTGTGTCCCCAAACTGTACGCCCATAACAAATAATTGGTCGCAACCCTCCTTTGTAAAACGTGATCAATTCTTTATGCGTAATGTTAAACTTTCTGATACCTATCCTCAACATCCATAATACACTTTTTTCACGTTTTCTGTGACGTATTGTAAATGTTTCCAAAAATGAATTTTCTCATCTATGACTACTCACAAGTATTTAATATTTCGTTCAATCTTCAATTTTTCTCCATACAGTTTCACGATTGGATTCCTCTTGTTTTCTTTTGACAAGCCATACCACATACCTTTGGACTTTTCTACTGAAATTTTGATTTTGATTTTTTCTCAGTAACTGGAACACATCGTCACCGCTCTTTGAACTTTTCATTCTTTATCATTCCGACTTTCTCCTCCTGGAATAATAAAAGGGCCCACGAAAATATTCTAAGTCCCGCGCTCGTAGCAGTTTGGATTTGTTAGTTATTGTTGTTGTTACAGGCAGCTGTCCATGCCTGCGCCAGGGTGATACTCGTCGTGGATGGTCACACGGTGAAATTGTTGTCCAATGCCTCCTGCAACATAAAATTTCGAGAACCATGTCCGCCGTAAACCGGAGACTTAGACCCTCTTTTGTTTAAACAGAATAATTTGAATTAAAAAGAAGGGTGGTGAGAAATAGGACAAAGAAGAAGTAGAAGACGTGTTAAGGTTAATAATTTTGAGAGAAGAGTGTTATGGATAAAAAATAGGAATGGGGAGTTTAAGAATATATGAAGGATATTTTCTAACTGCAGCAGGATTTACTCTGCCTGCGAGGTGGCGGTAGTATTTTTTAAAGTTGTCAGGGGCGGCGTCGTGGAATGCCTTCCGGAGGTGTTTCTGGGCTTGAAGAAATATAGTTTCAGTGATAGGTTGAAGTTTCGAGATAGATCAAAGATGTGAGTTGCGAGTGCGCCTCGGCGGTCGTACAGACATCCGCAGGAACCGGGTCTCGATCTTGCGATTTCGGAAGAGTGGAGAAAGGCGGGAAAGCGCGTTGTTTATTTTGGAAGAGAGAGATTTTGCATGATCTTGCCAGCGAAGCTTCCTGTCCATCGTAATCCCAAGGTACTTGACACTTGTGGACCAGGTCACAGTGGTGTCCTTCTTGAGCGACGGCAGGTTTTGGAAGGGTTTACTAGAGAGGTGGCGGAAAGTAAAGATGATTGCCTGGTACTTGGAGGGGTTCAAGGTGAGCCCATTAAAAGTACACCAAGTTTCCAGGCGAGAAGTAGCAGATTGAAGGTTAGCGATAGTCATAGGAAGTTTGAACGCGCGCATCGCATACGCGATGTCAACCGCGTACAAAAATTCGGAAACATGGTGAGGGCCAGGAAGGTCGTGAAGAGAAAAAGAGAACAGAATGGGTGCCCAGACACTACCCCGGGGAACCCCTGCGCAGATGGGACAGATGGTGGAAAGGGAACGTTGGTAACGAACCTGAAAGGTTCACCAGGAAAGATAACTACGCAGGAGGTGGTGAAAAACAGAAGGAACTAGGGAAGTGGTTTTGTGTAGGCGTAGGTCGTGATAGTGTAAAGGTGAAAGAGAAGTCAAAGAAGATGGCAGGAATGACAATTCTTTGAGAGAGGATGGGCGCTAGTTCGTGAGCCAGTCGCAAAGTCTGCAAAGTTGCAGACTTGTTGCG
The DNA here is from genome assembly GCA_002313205.1 of Laupala kohalensis. Classification (NCBI taxonomy): domain Eukaryota; kingdom Metazoa; phylum Arthropoda; class Insecta; order Orthoptera; family Trigonidiidae; genus Laupala; species Laupala kohalensis. Next base: position 316,344 of record NNCF01128558.1, on the reverse strand, counting down.
CCGGAATCTGAACTGGGTGGGACGAATAGCATGAGAGCATTAGAGAAGAGGAGTAAGTTTGACGAGGACTAGGCGCTCGAAGAGTTTGCCAAGAAATACAAAGAAGGCTGATGGGACGATAGTTGTTAGGGTCCCGAAGATTTTTCCCTGGCTTGGGGATAAGAATGATAGTGGCATGTTTCCATGAAAGAGGAAAGTATCCGAAAGAGAGGCAAGAATTGAAAATATTAGTCAGAAGAAGGATAGCGTTGTTAGGAAGATGGCGATAATAGACACCACGGAGCTTGTCGGAGCCACCCACCTTCTTGATATTGACTCTCTTCAGTGCGTCCTTCACCTCCCATACACCCAGGGTCCACTCATCGTCTGGGGTGATAGGAGACAACTGGGGTAGAATAGTGGTCATGGGAGAGAAGTGGGGCGCAATGACAGGAGGAGAGAAGCGGGTATCTTAGGATATCTCCAAAGATCTCAACTTTTCTGGCCGGGTCATAGGTGGGAGTGGGCGTGCCAGAAATGAGGAGAGGGATGATGGCAGAGGAAAGGTTTCGGAGGGTCCTCTGGATCTTCCACACGTCGTCGTCGGAGGACACATTGGCCCGGGCATGATAGTCTTGCCATTGCAGGGCATGGAAGTCACGGAGTCAGTTTTGAAGTATCCGTCTTGTGTGGAGAAAATGGGCCTTGTCTGAAGGATCTCTACTGCGGTATAATCGCCGCTGCGCACGACGACGTTCCGCACCAGAGTGAGAATATCAGGGGAAGTGTCAGGGTTTGGTGAAGTTTTAGGGGTTATAGTGCTACAATGTCGGAAGCAAGTCAGTAAGACATGTGAGAAATGGTCCGGTCAATGTCGTCGGGTGACGTGAGTGGGAGATGGGAATCCACCTTCCGGTTCAGCCGTGAGGTTTACCCTCTCCAGTCCGTCTTGATGTCTGGGACAGGTTGAAAGTCGTGGAGGATGGGACCAAAGTAGGAGGAGAAAACGATGGGATGATGGCCCGAGGTCAGTTCGAAAAGGGGATGAGGAGTAGTTATTTGTATGGTGGAGGAGTGAAGAACAGTGTCAAGGATGTCGTGGGGAACGTTGTCGGCTAAGTGGGTAGGTCCAGAGGGAGGGGGCAGGATGAGGTTGGGATGATGAGCGAGATAGGTGGCCAGAGTTCTACCGTTGGTGTTGCGGACGTAGCAACACCAGTCGGTGTGTTTGCAGGTGAGATCTCCGGCGATGACGATGTAATCACTCAGACCCCGGAGAGTGTCAAGATCCGCGCTGTTGAGAGATTGGCGAGGTCTCCGATACGCTGGCACCAGAATGACTGGGTCTCTTGGAGTGCCAAATTACAAGACCGTGGCTTCAAGAGAGGTAAGAGGAGTTGGAAGACGAGAGTGGGAAATAGTATTCCGAATAGCGATGGCTGTACCGCCGCGGGAATTGAGATTTGGGATGGTGTAGGGTCTATCGTTACGGTGAATGTGATAGCCCGTCAGAGAAAAAGAATGTGAGGGAGTGAGTCATGTCTTCTGAAGAAGAAGAAGAAGAAGAACATAGATCTAGAAGTCGGAGAGAAATTGACGGATTTCCGCTGTCTTGAGACTGGTGGTGTCCCTAAAGTTCCACGACGCAAAGGAGGTTATTGAGTGGGGAGGCATTAAGAATAATGTCGACATAACTTGCAAGGCGGTGAGAGCCTTGGGAAGGAAACGGCCGGGGGCGGATAAAATTAGGAGAACCTGTTTTACCGCGTCCATTATGCCGCGCAGGTCGAAACGCTAAAGAAGAGTAAGGAGCTCTGTAAGAGTCTGAAGGTCAGACGGGGTTATGCTATTGAAAAGGGAGGTGGGGTTCGTTACCCAAGAGGAAGATGTAAAAGTTGGGGGGTCGACAGAGAAGGTTGCCCTTGGTCAATTTCGACAAAGGACGTCGACATTGGCTGGGGAGTAGATACTGCTGCCACCGTACGGCGTACGGTGGCATTTAATATTCTTGTCACCATTGCAAGTTCCCTCGGGTGACCTGCTCTGCCCGTCTCCATTTCAATTCAATAAATGCCGGGCAACCGGACCAGGAGGCACAATGGTCACCTGCACAATTGTTGCAAGTGAGCCTTGTGGGACACGGGGAACACTGAGCCACTGGGACGCGGGGAACAATGGGTTTTTTTGTTGGGGCTTTAGGGCTCGTCAAAATCGAGGTCATTAGAGCCCATGGGAACAATGGGAACATGTGGTCCCGCGCGAAGTGGACAGACCACTTCCCGGCCGCAGTGGTCTGACCACTACGCCACCTCACCTGGCACCTCGTGCAGTGGGCAATCCACTCAGGCATTCTTCAAAAGTCACCCGAACGTGACCCAGATAACGTATGTTAGATTTGGCTGCTTGAACGGCCGTATGGGCGATCTCCACCACGTACAACCCGAGGTAGATCCGCCCGTCTGAGTTGAAAGACCTGCACCTCCTGGCTCTCAATGTCCGCGCGTAGCGACTCGAGGTCTTCATTTGCTTGAAGGTCTTGAATCACTAAGCGGTGACGACGTTCCTCCGTTATCCGATGGAAAAAATGATGTGTTCGGGTCCTCGTTCTGGAGGACCCGCAACTTGCTGACCATAGCTTGGTGGTCAGAAAAGTCCGGAACGTGGACTATAAAGTGCTGGCGCGTCAACCGGAATTTGGAGGAGGCCTGCAATACACGCAGGAGCTCCGGCGAATCGAGAACATTCTCGAAATAAGTGTCACCACCACGGGGACCATTGCTGAAACACGGGGACCATTGCTGAAACACGGGGACCATGTTTCCGACCTGAAGAGGTGGTGTTGGGAGGGGTGGATGTGGGGGAGGAAGAAGGATTGGGGAGGGATGCAGCGCTCTCTACTGATTGTGCCGGACCTGATCTATCCCGACCCACTGAACCTGATGTGGTTGTACCAGAATCGAGCGGATTGGCGGTTGGCGAGATAATCTTTTTTTAACCCTAAAATAGGCGCCGTTTGCTCCTCCCTAACATCCCCGGACGCGGTCGGGGAACTTAATGGTGCAAACCTGTTAGTCAACGCCATAAGACGTTGCTCCTTGTCTGCCTTGGTCGAAAGATCTTCGTGGCCGGAATAAACCCTTTCTCGATCTCCATGGAAGGGTTGTCGTGCGGCCTGGGTGCCGGAACAAGATGCCTAGTGCAAGATAGTATTACAGTTTTAGGTGTCGCATCACCTGACTTACCTGGAATATCCGGGAAGTTGGGACGCGCAGCATCAGAGAGTGGGTCTACTGTTATAAGAACATCATTACCAGCTGGGATGTTCATGATAATTTTCCGGCCCCTTAGTTCGATAGTAGAAACTATTTACCAGACTGCTCGCACTACTCTTTATATGAGATCGTACCTTTTTAATGTGGACGTACACTTTTATATTTGTTGGGATACTCCTGTGCGTCTACAGTGACATCTCGAGACCAGAGTATGAGCCCGAGAGCACCCACCAGGAATGTCCCGTGTGGGTAGACGGAGACACGTCTAGCTGCATAACCCTACTGCTATATGTACTAACAGTAGCCGAACAGCGATCCTGCTCACCGATCGGAAGTAAACGCCAACTTAATGGAATTCTAATCTTCCTTCCCGTACCACGGGTGGGGAAACCACAACCTGGCAGAGGCCAACTCAATTAAGGGGCGTCATGTTGGCTATTACCTGAGGGCTCAATGCTTCTATCCTGCCTACTCCGTTTAAGGTGCTGAGTGACACCCGAGTCTAAGACAATGACCACCCAAAGATCATGACTTATTCTCTACCACTTCGAGAAATCTCCAGCACTCGATCTGTTATTCGGTAGAGACGAGATTAGGTACGGGGATGGTGGGGATCGTCCGTTCGTCTAGTGCTCCACCGAACGGCTGCTTGCTTAATCCAGGTAGCCCCAATTAAGGGGTTACCCTTCAGACACGTAGCTGTGCTCGAGGGCAAGCCCTCTCCCCATGTTACGGAATCCAGAAGCCTTACTGGATTACCGAGCGTTCGATGGGTAACGGCTCGAGGCTCAACCCGTTTGCCTCTTCCACCTGTCCGGGACATCCATTCCATTTGCCAAGGGAATCTAGGATCTGTGCTGGGTACGTGTCCCGGTAGTAGTACATTGAAGGTGGTGAAACACAGTGCACCTCCCGCTATCAGAAAGGTTTCCCTCTCTACGGCGGGTCCGTCGAGGCCCCTTGCGGGGTTCTCTGCTCGTTGTTAGACAGGTTTCCCCGTCAGCCTGGGTTTCCCCACGAGTAACGACCGATACCCTTGCGGAACATCTCCCTTCCTCCCTCGGACCGATCCGTTGCCCGTGAGGTGTCAGGATTAAGTACGGCACCCGAGGGGTGGGTCGTACGAGTGGGGGTGTTTTCGCATGACACCAGCTGGGATGACAGGAAGCACACCAGGGGTGTCACAGGAATAGCAGTTGATTGTAGAGCATCCATACTAAGCGAAGATGCCAGAAGTTCAGGCCGCCTCCTCTTGGAATAACCACGCTGCTTCATCCGCTGACGGAGATTGGAATTCAGCCACTGTGCCGCGACGAAATCAGCCGGCGAGGTATTGCGATCTGCCACTTTCTCTGGGGCTACTGCGGCCGCAGGTAGAACTCGGAGGAAGCCCTCCAAGATGGAAGGACCTAATGCTTTGCCCGAAATTTTACTTAAAATAGTCGAAAGAACCGAGAAAAAAAGAAAACGAAAAAGAAAATTTTTTGACACTACCTGTAAGAAAAATTACTGCATCCTAGGACACAGCAAAAAGCAAGTCTAAATGTAAAAATAACACATACGAAAAAACGCAACCCGCACGACACGGGTTGCCTCGACCACGGGTTGCAGTCAAAAGTGCAACCACGCGCAAGTCCTCTCCCAGAGGTTCAAACCGCGTGTCGCGGGACCACGTGGTCCGAGAGCATCAAAGCAAAGCGAACGCGAAAGACACGACGTCAGCGAGGAACGCACGGATCCGTCCTCCACGACAGTCTAACTCGGAATGCCTCGTGAGTAGTATTTGTTAGGTTTGCAACGCCACTCCCCTGCGACGGGGAAAAAGCTCCTCACCTTCGTTCGACCAATCGTAGGCAAACATAAATCTGCCTCCATATTTGACAGACCAACAGAAGACTAGTACTGGTGAATATACCCCTAATAAATGGTAACGAAATAAAATGTTTTATTATGCCGCTATTAAAGAAATATTTTGTAAATTTTTGTTATACACGTCTTGGACTTCTATAACAAAAAATTCTTTATGTTCTTAACTTCAATAAATGTTATCATTCTCTATATTTAAATGACATCTCGAGATTTGGTGTTTCACAACGCCTTCCTAGAGAATATAAAAGATTAATATAGTTTCTGTGAAAAGGTTTGCGTCTTACTGTAAAAAATATTGTTATTATCATAGAATTATATATCGTGTGGACATTTTTATATTTGAATCAGGAATTACATATAAATATATCTATAATTTCTAAACTTTATACAGTGGCGTAAAGAACTCAAAGCTTATTGGCAGTAAGTGATGTGTATTGTCTATCGTAATTTCACATAATTTGCAATTCTTCTATACTATTCTTATATGTCAATCGGAATTCAAGAATTATACAAAACAATTGTATAAACTTTGAATGAATAACACTAAATGTTAATTCTAGCAACATTAATAAAGAATAAATAAATTACATTTACTAGAAATATATTGATCCCAGATATAACCCTTTGCCTGAAATAGAGCAACATAAAACAACGTACTCAGAAAGTAATATTACAGAAAATATTTTTTTAGATATCAATAAATATAACCAAAACACAAATCACTTTTATTAAGATATTTAAAAGAAATTGAGTTTTATTCACACAGATTAACTAAGATACTTCTTTACGAGTATATAACTTTTTACAAACCAACATGGATATTTATATTTGTGAAGATAAAACGTTTTAATTAGACATTAAGCATAATATTTACAGTAAATTAAATTAGCAGCGACGCAGTTGACAAGACACATGTACATTTAAATATGCAGCTATTGTAACTAGTTGGTCTCAGCATTCCAGATTCAGGGTCATATTTTCAGAACTTATTTTAAATCTAGAAATCTCTTCTATCTAACAATTTTTTACCATCAATACAATAGAGAAATTCGTATTTTCAGGAGACGGTGAACAAAATAATGAATTATTAGGAATAAGGTTTTTCATTGGAAAATTTATGTGACTTATGCGGGGTATTTAAATGGCGATCCACTTTTTGCTACCTTTTAAAATACAAATTTAGATCGCAGAAGTGTTCATCCCGAACAGACTACGGAGACGCGAAGACACGTCACTTGTGTTTAACAAATAAAACGTAGAATTAAAGAAGCTTTTATATTTGGTGGTCTAATGGTAGAGGAGAAACAACGACGAGATTCCTAATAAAACTCGCGTAGATAAATGTTGAATTTAATCTTTATTAGTGGAATATTTTTTAGTTTTTAGTTATACACATTTCAAAGTATTTATGGTAAGTAATACTGATGAAGACTAAAAACTTAATTTCTTCTTGAAATTCAATCAATTCGCAATTATGTGGTCTCACTACGACATGCCATGGAATGGAATATATTGGAAATTATAGTATTGTGTAACTGAATGATGAATAATGCAGAAAAATCGCTATTGTTCCACTATACAATCTGGATTACATTGTAAGAATTCAATCACATAAATTTGCTGTACGTCTACGAAATATTTAGGTTTAAGCTTATGTCTTGAGAATTCTCTTTAGTCAAGTCAAACTGCCTCCTTGTAGGCCTCAAAGGAATAAATAAATAAAAACATATTCGCATCAATTAAGATGAGTTGTTTGTTGTAGATCGATGTGTTTTTCGAAGATTTTATATTATTTGCACTTTTTGCTTAATAGCAAGATATGTAACAAAAATATTAGATTACGAACGAACAAGTTTTTAAAAAACGGATTTTAAAACACTCTAACAAATTGGAAAGCACTGCTATATCCATAGGAGGTATTAATTCAAACATAATATTTAGACGCATTTAACTTACAAAACCCTATTCTCAAACTCAATAATGTTACTAAATGTAGTTTTGATCTGAGCAAACACAATTTAAAAACCACATTACTTTTATATCAATTTCAGAATTTTTTGCTAGATTTATGCTGGTCACCAAAGATGAAACTTTCATTATTTAATTCAGTAGGATTTCATATTCTGTAACCTGAAATAACTCAACTTTTAAATGCATCGATCGAGAACACAAACATAATTATGGAGGGAGATCGCAATGACAAATTTGCTATCATTTGTTATATTCGTTTAGAAATATTGTTTCAACACAATCAACATTAGATCCCACTCTAAACCATATACCTTATTGATTTTCGGTCAGAATGTTAAAATACACTTTTTAAATTATAATTAGTTTGGTATTAGTAAATGATAGGGTTGGTTGTGCTAGTAGGTTTCATTCAAAGGCACACATGGCGACCAATACGTGTCTCTATTGCAAAATCAAATTTAAGTGTATCTAAAGTAGGAATTGGAAGAACCACATTACAAAGTGTGAATAACATTCAGTTATGCGAGACTATTCTATAAAACAAACTTAATACTTGAGGAAGCTAGGTTGTATGAAAATAATAAAAATCTTATAAAACGGTGTCCAGTTTCGATTTTCTTAGCGTTGTTTGTTTCGATTATTTCAACATGTTAAACAAAAATAAAAGTAACGTAATACGAAGACGTTCGAAAATATCAGATGATACGGAAATGAACTGTGTGACAGACTTTAACTATCATATGTCTAAAGGTGAATTACGCACCACTACCAGGTTAATTAGTTTCAATAAAACACCATAAAAATATAATTAATTTAATTACTCTTTTGCCGCAGGTCTACTCTCATTTCAGGGTATATTAAATTTGACCATGAATTCGGGTATAAGTAAGCCCCACATACAAAGTTCCTTATTAATTAGGAAACGCTTATGAAATAAAATTTTGACTTAATTAATCTTATAATTAAACATTCACGCCATGCACCCACACAAAGCATATCCCCCAAAAATTCACACGTGTTACATACAATGAGATCATTCCTACTTCTCTTACACAAAGATAGTCGTTACCAATAACTTAATAAAACAGAGAGAATTTAATTATATTAATCTAAACATTTTGATGGACGCTCATCATTATGAAGGCCTTGGTAAAATTTATATAATAGAACAAATGTCCTGAGCGTAGGCCGTTGCATTCTTTTGTTTCACAGCACTTTTTTTAAGAGTTGGCGCGGCCACTTGAAAATGTTCACCAACTGGAAAGCCCCAGTTTAAGCGGATTACCTTCGTGATGGGATGGTCAGATCATTCTAAAGGCACCTGGCAGATGAGACCCTCGTTGGAATCCAGCGGGTACCCCTGTTCAGCAGTAGTAACAGCCTTTATCAGCGATCTGCGTCAATGGGCGATGACGTGCTGACACTGTCCTCGTTCTCCCCACGAATCAAAAGTTGTTCACCAACTGACTGCGCACTGTGCGACTATGATGAATGGCACTTCTCACCATAATGAACAAAATGTCAACTCTCCGCGAAACTCGATCTTAAGTCTTTCAGAATTCTCGAGCTAAATCTTTGAATCTCCAAAAGTAACATGGAGATTGTGGATTTCAAAAATTCATCAGACAAATCTAAATAAACGTCGGATAGTTAGACATTCTGACGACGCTCCTGAATTTCTTAGCATAAGTCTTGAATTAACCACAAACTTGTAGTGCTCAAAAAAATCTCCGAATTCAAAATAAAATCTCCGAAAACATTGTCATCTCAAAATCACAGAAAAAGCGTATCTAAAATTCTCCGAAAACATCTCTGAAAAAGTGGTCTAAAAATCTCCGACAAAGTGTCCGAAAAGTGGTCTAAAAATCTCCGACAAAAAAAAGTTCTAAAAAGTGGTCTCGAGCCCCCTCGGTTCTCTATTTTATCTCTTCTGTTCCCACTCCGTACCCTCGAAAATTCTCTCAAGTGACTTAATTTCAAAAACCATGTGACTGTTTCTAACCAGTCACCATGATTTTTCCCTTCCTTCGTCAATGTTATGACTGGCTAAACTCTCCACTACCGGTTCCTATTTTCAGCCAATCCACTTGCTCCGTTTCATAAAAATTTCTCCACTTCAACATTTCTTTCTGACTTCACCGGCCTCTTCCTAATTTTGAATCCAACGTCTTTTCTAGAACAAACTATCAAGCTCTCGAAGGTTCCAGAACCTTTCGACCGTTGATCATTGTCTTCAAATCGTCTCTTCCTTCCCCATCTGCGCCACCCACAGCCCCTGGTCGGTACGTTGTGCTTCGCCGCCGCCTCCTAATAAACAATCGTCCAGCCCCTTCTTGACAAGTGCGCCAAACGTATTCGCACCCACTTCTGCCGTTGTATACCGCCGAACCATTCTTTCCCTTTAAACTTTTAAAAGGAGGCTTCCTTATTCCCCATCCCCCAAACATGTGCTCCCTTGTTCAGGTCATTTAATTCCCACAGCTATGGTACTAGCATCTCACCATTTTCCGTTGACGTTTATTAAACGACGCCGACGCTCGCGTCGTAGGAATTTTCCTCTCCCATCCCACTTTCAAACGAAACCCGTGCGTCATTTTTCGACCACCCACGTTCTCCGAACTCCCGTCTTTCGGACATATTTTATTCTTTCTAATTTTGTTTTTATATTATTATTAATCAAGAATTATTAGATTCTTACAACTGCGAAAGCTTGTTATCTGCTTAGATACCAACAACGTTGGTGCGATGACGCGTTTTGCGACGTTGCCCAATAACACATTTAGACTTTCTCAGCATCGTGAGAGCTTTCATAAAGATATGGTTTTTATCACCTCTCATTCAGACATTCTCAGCTAATTTATAATTGTATTCGCTTTCAAAAATCTTTTCTCGTATATCACCTGGGATTGAATCAGTGACTTATAGATCGTATCATTTGTGGTAGGGCTTCGTTCTCCTGAGCCACGTCTCCCAAGCAGTCGGGAGGGCCAATACATTTCAAATTAGTTCATTTTCACTCAGAAATTATTATACTCTTAATATAAATGTATTCTTTGGAAACAAAATTTCGTCAATCCGTAGAAAACTATACAAAAATCTGCATTTTTTCTTTGTATAGTTATTTGTTGAAAATATTTCTTTCATCTACGGCTGTAAGGAGAAATGTTTGCAATACTTTGTCTTATTTGATCAGACGACCTCGTGTTTCTTGACTTACACGAGCTTAGCAAAGTGAACCTTGCGAAGTATTCTACTGCCATGACTCATCGCGAGCACTCCGTTAGGGAAAAGGTGATTGCGTTGGTGGAAAGTACCAATTTCAGTGCCTCGGCAACTGGAAGGCAATATGGAGTATGTCGGAGAACTGCTTGCAAGTGGGTTCAAAAATATAGTGAAACTGGGGAGGTTGGAAGGTGTGTTGGTACTCGATTGTGACGAGTGTCTAACGAATAATAATATCTAATGGATCACATGAGAGGTCTGTGGGTATCACAAGTTGAATGTCAATAGTTCTATTGACAAAAAGGGTCATTTTTTCTTAAACTGACCGAAATCAACCTCTCAAAACACATTAAATAGGGTGCCTATGTGATCGATAGAGACGTAGAGATTTTCAACAAACATTATACCACGTCAGAGTGAAAATACATTCAGCTGAGAGAAATAAAGCTCTACTGTAATTCTACTGTCGCTAGGCCGCTGTTTCGGTTCCCGATGATATTTGCGCACTGATTTTGGAAAATGGTTTACACCGCAAATGACTCTTACTGTTAATATCTGTTTGGGTTCGTAAAAAGTTATATACTCGTAAAGAATGCATCTAAATTACTATGATCGTCCCCTGCTATTGAAATCAATGAATAATATTGAATATGGATGCAAACATTTTAAATGAAGAATGAAGTATTAATATTATTATTATTATTATTATTATTATTATTATTATTATTATTATTATTATATGTGTATCAAATGAATTCTGTATTTGTGAAGAATAGAAGTGGTAAACTTTTGAAATCAACGTGAATGAATTATAATTATTTTCTTTGAATTTATATAAGTGTACAGGAAGGAAAACAAGAAAGAAAGAACGTATGATAGAAAGAAAAGAAATAAAAAAGGTGAGAAAGAAAGAAAGAAGAAAGGAAAGAAGATAGAAAAGAAGAAAGAATAGAAATAAAAGAAGAAAGAAAAGAAGGAAAAGAAGACAAAAGGAAAGAAGGAATGAAGGAAGGTAGGAAAGAAAGAAGAAAAGAAAGAAATTATAAAAGGTAAAGAAGGAAATCAGAGAAAATGATGAAATTTATATCTGAGAGAATGAGAGATACTTAATTAAATGTAATGTTAATTTTTATTCTATACTATATACTGGAATATTTCTATTGTGTTGGTAAATTACTTGATTTTTCCATAATTAAAAGCGATGCTTTATCGTGTGTTTTACTTAGTCAATCTGTGTGAATAAAACTCAATTTCATTCGAATATCTTAATAAAAGTGATTTGTGTTTTTGTTATATTTATTATCTAAAAAAATATTTTTTATAATATTAATTTCTGTTGTTTTATGTTGCTCTATTTCAGGCAAAGGGTTATATCTGGGATCAATATATTTTTAGTAAATGTAATTTATTTAATATTTATTAATATCGCTAGAATTAACGCTTAGTGTTTTTCATTAAAATTATATACAATTGTTTTCTATAATTCTTGAATTCCGATTGACATATAAGAATGTTATAGAAGAATTGCAAGTTATGTAAAATTACGATGGACAATACACATCACTTCATGCCAATGAGCTTTGAGTTCTTTACGCCCCTGTATAAAGTTCAGAAATTATAGGAATATTTATATGTAATTCCTGATTCGAATTTTAAATATCCATACGATATCTTGCGATGATATCCAAATTCTATGATAAAAACAATTTTTTTACAGTAAGAAGCAAATCTTGTTACGGAGAAGTTTAATTTGTTTTTTATTCCCGAGGACGGCCTTGTGAGACAACTACTTGAGATGTCATTTTAATACAGAGAATAATAAAGTTTATTGAAGTTAAGAACATAAAGAATATTTTTTTGCAAGACGTGTATAATACAAAATTACGAAATATTTCTTTAATTGCGGCGTAATAAAACATTTTCTCCCCTTACGTCTTAATAGGGATATATTCACCAGTACTAGTATTCTATTGGTCTTCCAAATATGGAAGCAGTTTCAAGTTTGTCTACGATTGGTCGAACGAAGGTCGTCATCGTCGCAGGGGAGTGGCGTTGCAAACCTAACAAATCCAAAGTGCTAAGAACGCGGGACTTATAATATTTTCGACGGTTGATTTATAATTCCAGGACCGCACCATCATCACAAAATCACTTGCATAGGCAATACATGAAATTCCTTCACCATGTAAATAACTTAGTAGGCTGTTCAATAACACATTCCATAATATAGGTCTACAGCTTGATCTCTGTGGATACCCTCCTTTAGTCTGCAGTATGATTTTTTTCCTTTTCCAATTTTAATGTATACATGGCGGTCATTTAAATAAGAACTAAATATGCTGGAACAGCCTTACTTTTTAATGTTTCCATAATCACTTGCCAGTTTGCACTGTCAAACACCCTCAGAAAATCAATGGAAATACAAAAACAGTATTTCGTCCCTCTTTGTGTTACGTAAATTAATAGGTCCATTCCCGCATCTTCAGCACTACTGCCTTTTCTAAATCCATATTGTTATCATTACGTTTGTTTTCTTCCAAATTCTGTACTAATATTCTTGTCATTATTTAATCTAACATCTTTCCATTCCCAAAGGTAGGAGCGTGATGAGTCGATACGACAGTATTTTTGTTGGATCTTTATTAACTCCTTTTAAGAAGAACTTGACGTTTCGAATTTTCCAGACTCGCGAATAATATTCTGTTCTAATACATTTGTTATAAATCACCTTTAATTTTCCTTTCAATACTCCAAAGCTCTTCTGGACCATCTCATGTGTTATGGAGTCATATCCAGGGGTCCTACTTCTACGTAATTCATTTACCGAAATCCATAGTTCAGCATCATCTATCTCCGTAATGTCTTCTTTGTTCACATTTTCCTTCTTCCACGTCTCACTACGTCCTCCCCCTTCTGTCAGTTTACTTAGCAGTGCCTCTCCTGTGTCTAACCAGCCTGGCGTCATTTCAGCAACATTTTCAGTCTCCAACAACACACTGTGCCATATCGGCTTTCTTTTGACTTTATCGGAACTCATTACATGCGAGAAACCTAAACAGTCCGTTCCATGCTCTTTGTAAATATATATCCACACCCTGCTTCTTACTCCTCAAAATTTCAGTCTTAAATTTTGACCGCGCAGCAACATAACATCTCTTGTATTCCTCCTCCCACCCTGTCCTTCTGTGCTTCGCTTGCTGATATATTCTTCAAGCTTTATTCCTCTCCTTTTTTAACTTTGTTAACGTGTCTGACCACCATATATTTCCTTTCTTTTCACCTTTGTCATGTCTAACACAGCTCGATGTCATCCATAACAGCTCTAACTGGATCCTATCAATACTTTCGTCTATTCCATCCTTTTCCTCATTGATGTCCCTATATTTTATCGCAGTCTCTTCCAGCTTCCTTTCAAATTTCCTCCAATTAATTCGCCTCTATTCGAATACCCTCTCTTGTCGGTTATTCATTATTCATGCATTCTACGGTAGATATTATACCTTGACGATCACCCATCTCCCATACTCCAGTTCGTGATTTCGTGCCGTTTTAATTATATTGGTCAAAGTTGGGTCAATAACGGATTCCCTATTGTTTGTAATGAACGTTACTTTACCATACTCATTTAGCAGTATAAGATTCCATTTAAAAATTAGCTCCTCCATATATTTCCGTCTTATATTTGTCACTTGATCCCCCACAACTGCGAACGGACATTCGCATCAACACATATTATGTCGTAATTTTCATATTTACTCAATAGTTTATCCATCACTTCCAGGTCATTCTGTATTCCCTGACTATATTGCCAGTAGACATTTACCAAACCAACTTCTATTTCCTCAGTTTTCACCATTACTACTTGAACGTTACCTCTTAAATATTTACTTATTACTAATATATCCATTTTATCATCCCGTATAATTATTCATGACCATAAACTTTCTGCACAAACTGTCCTGAAACGCAACGGTATGTAACACAACCTCCCTGCCCTGATGTATATCTCCTGTAAGCAAGTTAGCGACACATTATTTACATTCATATATTCCCCTACACATTTTGTGGGAATATTTTAATTCCCATATTGTGTATTCGCTCTCAGTACTTCTACAGATTGCTTATATCCAGGGCACTCAGTATGTAAGGTATTATGTTAACTCATTTTTTTCTTCGTCCTTGAACAATTTGCGCATTTGGAATTGGCTTGTTTATTGGGGCACTTCTTAAACGTTCGTCCCCCTTGACCGCAATGCCCACACGTCTCAATATCCTCACTACACGGGGCAGCTACATGACCGTACTTGTGGCACCGGAAGCAACGAATAGGTGTTAAATTCTCCATCACTTTATAATTTCTTAGCCTCTTCTCATAAGATCTCGAAATGAATCCACACTACAATCCAGAACCCAGTTCTCCGTTTCATTGTTAGGATACTTTCTTCTGTATACTACTCTTGCATCCCTTAGAAATTCTGCCATAACATCCCCTTCGAAGTTGTCCTCAGCTATTTCCTGTAGGAACCTTTCCTCCGTCATTCCTTTCTCAATTCCATAAACCAGTACCTTAGGACGTCTTCGCACTATCTCTTTAACCTCGATATTGGTATCACCCTCTATCAACTTCTCTAACTTCTCCTTCCCCTCTCGATTTGAAAGTACGATACATCCCTTCTTCCTTTTTCCCTTAACGAGTATCTTGATTTTGATCTTCTCTTTCTGCATCTTTTTCTTAAATATACCCTGCGGTGTAACGTCCAGATACCCCGTTTTCCGTATCACATCACGCTCATTTTCAAGAATGTTCCTTCTGGCACCCTTAGTTGCAACCGTCGCGTATGTGTCAACGCACTATTCTTTGGCCATTTGTATACCTTTTTCTAATCTCCTTTCTATATATTTCAACTTCTTCGTCTGCTCATCATTATCAAATATCCCTACTATTTTGCTTTCTATGTCCTCATTTGTCATATCTGTTCGCTCCTGAAACCACATATCCCTCTCATTAACTTGCTCTAAATGTCTTTGAAAACCCAATCGAATTTGCTTCTCTACACTCTTCATTCTTGACACCAAATCTTCGATATTAGCACCACTAATATGTTTAATCAATTTCGTTATTTTTCACATTGAGACTGTTCCATCTTTCTCAAAAGTCTCTCTGTTATTTACTCCACTAGTAAGTGCACTTCCTCTCTTTCCCCACATATCTGCTGTAAGAGTCTTTCTTCAATCCCATGCAATTGATCCTCTCTCACCATAGTTCCTTTTAATTCACTATACTGTGCCCGTAGACACAGATCGACGACGTAAGTAGTCAGAATGAGAGAGAGCACTGCATGCAGACACAACATGTTGGATAGTTTTAGGTTTCTCCTTGCATTTCCTACATTTATCGTCCCCTGCATTCGGGTCCCTAATGATATATTTGAGATAGTTCTTTGTTTTCATCACTTTATCTTGAATCGCAATCATGAAGCCTTCTGTGTCAGGGAAGAGATCGGCATGGCTCAACCACTTGTTCGACGCTAGCTTGTCGACATATGTTTCGTTGAGATCATTGGCATGTATCCTAAGCAGAGACATGCTTTTCCATTCATCATGTTTTTCTTGAGTTTTTTGGGGGGCTTTACGGCTCGTCGACATCTAAGTCATTAGAGCTCTAAAATTCTGTACAGGTAGGGAAAATGTAGTTACGCACTAAGTAGAGCCAACATGTCTCCCCGCATGTGCGACTCGCCGAATGACTCAACCATACCCACTAAAAACCTTCCTGAATTACAATATATCAAAACATATCTAAAACACATATCAAAACATTACAAAAATGAGGAAAATGAAAGATACCCTAGCCTTAATAGCGTCGGGATCAAAAAGAACAAGATGTGACAAAGGAAGGTAAGGAAAGAGAAAGGAAGGAGCCCTGCACAAGTAAGTGGAAGTAATGTCAGACTCAGCTCGGGACCCCGTGTTTGCAGTCACTGTTATTGTTGGAAATTTTTCCAGTAAAGCTTGATGCAGTTTTTCCCTATAGGCTGTCATCTCTGTCTCAAGTTTAGTGATTTCTAAATAGGTGCGCATGATAAATACGTTGATCTCTTGAGTCCATTTCATACGCACTCCATGTTTCCGTGTTATAGTGGTCTCAGATAAAATTGGGTTACACCCTGAGAAACAGTTTCAGCAGGCACGCCATCAGATGTTGGTAGGCTATCTTCATTTGCGGCAGTAGTAATTTCGAGTTCCCCGGTGCCTGCCTGCCTGCTTAGCAAAGCACCACTAGCAGTCCGCATGCTGCCACACCCAGCGGGTCCAGGCGTACCCCGGCGATTCCCAGGCAGCGGCATTATAATAACATTTTTTGGTAATCGTTTCTCCATTATAGGTTGTTTACTTTTTATACCTACAGCCAGGAATCACCCAACCTGGAGGACCAAGGACTCTTCTGACAGGGTTATGATACCTTGGCGACAGGGTAAGGCAAAGTTAGACGAGGGCGTGAAGAAAAGGTTTCGAAAAAGAAAAGAAATATGGATGGTATTGGGATAAGGAGCCTCTCCAACACCTAAGTCAGATGGTACTTCCCAGGATAACTGTTGGGACAACAGTCTGCCATAAGACTAGTCAGGTCCACCCAAGGTATTTAATGTTCCCGGTACCAAGGGATGAGCGTTCCCCTATCCGCCACATGGGGAGGTGNATAAGAGACAGGGATACTAGCACCCACACGGGTTTATATTATTATTATTATTATTATTATTATAAGTGAATGAATTTCTTCCACGGTTTGAAGCTGGATCTTTTCCACTTGATGAACGGACTTTGTCAAGTTCAATCTAACTGTTCTCCTAGAACTTTTCGCACTATGTGGCATGTGTCAAGGATTACGGATTTCTGCATATTGGTCAGTGTATTGGCAGTTCCTAGTATTTCCAAATGACGTTTTGCGGATTTTGGTATACTTACCATAACCTAAATAACTATAGGTCGAATAATAACTTTCACCATGCTCCAAGTTTTCTTGAGATGGTCAGCCAAGTCCTTGTATTTGCTAATTTTTGTACTGTAAGTTCTGTCTGTATTGTGAGTCAGTGTGAGGACAATATCAATTAGATTAACGGACTTAGTCCACGTATTTCCCGTTGCGTATATTTTGCAAACGTTTACTCCCATTTACGTTACGGCATTGCCTTCTGGGGTAATTCCGGTCAGAGTATTCAAACTTTCAGAATTCAGAAGAGGATAGTTCGGATAATTTGTAAATCTCACCCCCGAAACTCTTGTAAACATTT
>NNCF01128558.1:272423-298652 GCA_002313205.1 Laupala kohalensis | reverse complement strand
TTCACGAACACAATACTCGCAATAGGAATAATATTCATCGCCCTAGAGTGTCAACCACTCTTTGTCAAAAAGGACCTTATCATTCGGGAATCGTTCTATATAATTCCTTGCCCAAGAATATGAAAGATATTATGAAATTGAATCTCTTCAAATCCGCGGTTAAAAACTACCTCCTGCACCAGTGCTTCTACACTGCAAAAGAATTTATTGATTTTAATAAAAGTTAAATCCGTCCTGTACTTTATCACGCCATTGCTGTAGTACTTTTTAAATAACTTATCACAATTTCAAAAACTATTTTCTTGCATGACTGTGTTGTCTTATGGCTCATATTAATTTAGTTTTATGTGTACTCAACTTTGGCACGGTTGTGTACATTAATTCTGTAGCCCCATCCTGGCCCGGGTTTTTCTCCGTTTTTCCTTCGTGTAGAGGCGGATTTCTTATACAGGTTCTCTAGGCTTGTGTCTAGGGACGCGTTTATTGAAACAAGAAATCGTGAATTTTTGTGTCATTTCAATTCTTATGATTTGTAAACACTATACTCAGAATAATCTATAGTTCGATAATAATTCGTACATGTAATTTTTTGCATAAAATTACAAACATATTGGCATTCTATTAGTATTATAACTCGCAGCTAACTTTTTATCTTTTCTAGGAACTTTTGCTGAAATTTTTGAATCCGCCTCTGCCTTAGGTCCCTTGATCGGAATTGATGGGATGGTCCCTTGCTTGCTTCTGGAGAGTAAATTAGTTTATTGTCCTCCACGTGGTCATACGCAGTTTGTACTGTTTTTGACAATAAATTTATTATTATTATTATGATCTTGTACTACACATTCCGGGTTACCAGAAATATTTGCCTCACTGATCCTGAATTCTGTTTTACCACATTCTTCCTTTTTTTACCCCCTCTTCTAGGCGATGCTTAACTTGTTCAGAATCATTCAACCTTATCATACCTTCGTGACAACAATTACCTGAATATTTAGACCCATTTATACTGGTTACGCCCAACTGGCCACGATTACCTGAATATTTAGTCCCATTTATACTATGTTCCACATTCATACTTGAAAATTAGTCCTCAGGTTCATGGCTCTGAACGTCTTCGCCTAAGTTCTTTTCTACTTCGTCATTATTAAATGAATAATTGCTATTTTGTGGCATTAATGAAGCTACCAATTTTTCGTTTTCCGCGTCAAATCTATCCCAATTATCTTTCTGTTCGTTCTCTACTAACCTATATAGCTTACTGATAGAGTGGGAAAGTAGGGGTTTTAAAATTCCTGCAATTTCCTGATCTATTTATCCCAATAAATCCACAGGGTTACTCATTTCACTTTTTGTCAAATATAACATCTGCGTTACCTCCTTCTTTTCTTTTACGTCTACTACATTCAGCTTATCTCTAGGTTTAGCGGAATGCAAACACACATTATGGCCTCCTGATATTATAATAGTTTTACTGCCAGGGCAGATAAAACTATTAAATTTGGAAAAAATATAATCCTACTATCGCATCATATTTTGTTACTCTCATATCTATAACTAATACATCGTGCTGATATGTTCTATTGTCAATTTCCAAATTTAACAAATATTGTCCAAATTTTTTTAGAGTGGCCTGAAGCACTCGTAATTTTTCCCAATAATCTTTTAACGGAACTCTTCCCAGAAGATATTCTCTACTATTAATAATCGTTATTGCAACACCCGTATCAACTAAAAATTGATATGACTGTTTCCATATTCTGATTTTTAATATTAATCCTGGTTCCGGTTTTACTGCTAAGATCATTGGTGCCTGTTTTGGACAACCGGCGTCAACACGTTTTTTGAGCAATTAATCGGCAAATGTCCCACACCCGTACATAACGCACACATTTGGAAAGGACAATCATCAAATGTTGCTTTCCACAAATCCTGCAGTTCTACTGGGGTGCCGACAATTGCGTGCGAAATGTCCGACCGAGTTACAACGAAAGCAACGTTGTACTCTTTTATGCGGCTATGCGTGCCTGGCGTCGTTAACGTACGCCTCGTCGTAAGATTGTGTTTTGCTGACAAAGTGAGGCGGTGATGGTGGTGAGTCAATGGGCAGCGTCGGTGGTGGCCTACTATCTGTGCTGTCTGCGTGCGTCATGGCTTAGCAATTTGCCTCCGTGTCGAATGTTACATAACTCTTTAATATTTGTTCTTTCAGCGCAAACGTTTCTGCTTGAATCATATTTTTTGGGTTTTATACTGTCACAAAGCGCCCCAATTCTGGTTACAAGCCTGCTCGAAACTGTGTCAAGAGTCTTTCTTCGAAAATTTCCTCTGTTGTGTCACAGAGAGAACCGTAAGTAATAATAATTTCCTGCAAACCCCCCTTAAACGCGTCGAAAATTATGTTACTGACTCTTTTGGCCTTTGTTTGCAATCTAAAAAAAGCATTTTTTTCTAGCGAGATTCGTGATGTTTTTGGTACCAGATGTACCCGCGTCCGTGGCTTCTAACTCGTTAACTGAATGTACCCAATTTATAATTTTATTAGATGTGTCTGTCTCCGAACTTAACGGAAGATTCATTTTTGCCAGCTATGATAATTCTGTTTTTTTTAATATTAATAATTCCTAGACAGTTACTATTCCTTTCACCCAGAGAAATTCCAAAAAAAAGTGTACTGGTTTTCAATTGTGAATGAAGGAAGAACACTTGTAAATCAGAGACACGATATACCCTGCCTGCATTGACAGAAATAAATGTACATAAATGAACACTAACTCTGAGGATCACTAGCAAAGATTTGATGGGGCAGTCACTGAGGGTTTTTTATGGAGTAATTATTAAAGATTTTTCCGATGACCCCCTCAAATTCTAACAATTTACTAACAGTCTATAATATTGATCCTGAATTATGCTGATTCAAGACTTTAAACGGAACGCTGTATACATCAGAATTCGTGACTACACTAGACCTGGTTTTCAACATTTTTTCCTACCCTAGTTACTTTACGATACAGAGTTCTGTACTTATTTGGAAAATTTAAAAGTTTAATCACAATTCAGTATATTGCCTCATTAATTTCCTGCTGTAGCGTTTTTATCTCTACATATGTTAGTCCATAAATGGTTCGCCTAAACTGTTCATATTCTCGTTGGTTACGAGCGTTCAAACTCCCTACTTCCGTACTACTTGGTCTAGCCAAAATTCCTCTTCCCCATTGCCTAAACATTTTCCCAACGAAATAAAAATAACCCAAAGAAAGAGAAAAGACAGAAAACACCAACAAAAAATGTAATTTATTTTAGAAAACCCCAAAGTCGAGAGGAACTCTGTGAATATTACTTTACACTTGACACTATTTGTCGCGTCATATCGAGAGGAACTCCAAGGAACTACACTCCACACCTAACACCATTTGTCGCGTTTCTCCGTTCGTGGTTCTTATCTGGTTGACCGCTTGAATCAACGAAGGGTTAACACGACGTGGAAGGAGGAAAGGAGTTGGCTGACGTTTAGGCAGGAGTAACAGGGCTAGTGAAACTTACGGCTAGTACGACACATTTAATAGTAAATAATCACACAAAAATAAATCACTCAAATAAAACACTCAAAATAATCTATAGTTCGATAATAACTTGTACATGTAATTTTTTGCTTAAAATTACAAACATATTGACATTCTATTAGTATTATAACTCGCAGCTAACTTTTTATCTTATCTAGGAATTTTTGCTGAAATTTTTGAATCCGCCTCTGCCTTAGGGCCCTTGACGGGATGGTCCCTTGCTTGCTTCCGGAGAGTAAATTAGATTTTTTTCCTCCACGTGGAATACGCAGTTTGTACTGTTTTTTGACAATAAATTTATTTATTTATTTATAGTACTTACAACGCTCCGTGGTCGCAGGTGGCAGCAGCCAGAGAGAAGTAGGTGGTAGGCTTGACGTCACAGTGTAGATCTCGACGGTCTCGGTTCCTTTCAGCTTCCAATCGGTGCGGAAGTCGGCAGTGAAGGTGCTGGGGTGTCACATAGATTGCAACGCCCGCACAGCTATTGAGTCCTCCGAAGGCAGGTCAGAGGTCAGAAGGTTGACTGGGGTGTCACGTCAATTACAACATCCACGCAGTCACTGAGTCCTTCTGCCTCTGCCTTCTAGTCCACTATTCCCCCGATTATATACTGTTTGTCTTCATACATCATTACCCACTAACCCACTTCCTATGGCTGCTTTGCAACCTCATTTCTGGGTTCTAGGTGTCTTCACGACAATTGGATGCATTTTGCGAATTTAATGATGAGATTTTGTTAGAAGGAATGATCCTCATTGATATCAATGTTGATACGACAACGAGTGATGATTCTGATAAGTTGTTTGAAGACTTTCGTCTTCCATCTTACACGACATTGAGTGATTCTGGTGAGGAGTGGGCGGATATGACATCATTCCAGACCTATCAATACAGATTATTCCATTGGCTTGCACGTTTTCTCCACGCTCCTGATGTGTTAGATAAAATTCTCCAGTTCTCCCCAGGTGATGTGTCCCTCATATGCCAAACGATGGGAAAGCTACTCGATCTCTCAGACCGCACCCTCCGCAGAGGACTCTTGCTTGTGAAAGAGGTTATCGAAAACATTTTTACCCTATCAAGCATAGGTGTCAATCATACACATCGTGATTTATATATGGAAATCATAGAGTGCGCTAGGGAACACAGAACTATATATTCTTGAGTGATAAAAATGTATCGTTGTGAAATAATAAAAAACTGATAGTTTTTTTAAACACCTCTTTTGTGTGTGTTGACAATCTCCTCCCCATCCGTGTTTCCTCTGGGCGGATTGCGCAACTCTGGAAGAGAGAGTATTCAAGCGCAGTTCGTCACTGACTGTCATGGCAGGCGGATCGTGCTGGGGTGGATTGCGACCTGGATTGCATCCTATGATGCAAGATTGCGTCATCCTGGATTGCATCATACTGTGACGCAAGATTGCATCCAATGCTGGGGATTCCATCCAATGATGCAAGATTGCGCCATCCTGGATTGCATCCTATGACGTAAGATTGCATCATCCAATGACGCAAGATTATGCAAAACTCGATCACGTGTTGTGCTCGAAACCGGACAATGACCTGTGCTCAAATCGGCATTTCTTATTGTATCCCCACCCCCTTCTGTGCTCAAACCGGCACACATGTGTTGTACTCAAACCGGCAAAGGCGAGCATGTACCTTGTGACCCCCACTCCCTTCTGTACTCAAACCGGTACATGTGTTATTCTTATGGGTTAAACTGTGCTCAAACCGACACACGCGTGCATGACCTTGTGATCCCCACCCCTTTTTTGGTCTTTCCCCCACCCCTGTTTGTGCTCAAACCGGCATGTTACCTACTGGCATTATTATGCATTTCGAGTGGGTTGAAGCCCCGGTTGAGAAAGGCAAAATGAGTTCCAGAGTTCAATCTTCGAACACATTTTGACCCATGAAAGCGGGAAATTGAACAGTATTCACGTCTGCAGTTCAAGCTCTTCCTAGATTCGTGTGAATGGTATTATTGTATATTATGCAGGTTTTTTTTCATATTTATGTTCCACCGAATGCATATCAAATTAGGTAAAGAGAATCGAATAAATTAAGGAGACATATTGTGGAAATGAAGATCTTTTGAACCTTCGTCCTTTGTTATAGAAAAGTAATCATATTATTGGAAGATGATACATAAAAATATCCCTAGTGTATTGTATAATAATTTTTAAGGAGTACAGGTGTGTAATAAATGCGTAACTGCGGATTTTAATATATTAATGCCTAACATAATTGGAACGGATACAAGACATTACTGTGAAAATATAGTATAAATTAGATCATAATTGTTGATTATTCTAGTGTGTTTTAATGTACATGTAAAATACAGATATCAATGAAGTACTCTAACTACATGTTATTATTAGTGTGTCCGTTAATGTAGTAAAATCCTCTAATGAATGTAAAATGGTTCAATATAGAACCCTAGCTTAGCACAAAGCATCTCGTATCACAAAAAATTATCTTTAAGTTCAACAAACTGTGTGTAAATTATATTCAATAAACAATCTAAAATGTATATTTCAATTATTGTAGAGATTAGGGAATTTGTTTCGTATATTGTGATTTTTTACCAAGTCATTGTACAGATCTGTGTATTCTACATATACCAATGGATATGTATTTATCAATGGTTTAACTACACCTAATGGAGCATGGGAAGGGAGCTACTCTTAGAGGATCCCACATTCAAAGCACACACATATTTATTTGAATGCCATGATTAAGACTATATAAGACATTTGCATTTCAAATTATATTTATGTTTAATAAATGCAGAGTTATTAAGTTACTTATTTTACTGTAATAAAAAATATACTGTGAGATTTGAATAATTCACGGATTAATTATCAATTTAATCATCCATGTTACGAAATTACGAAGTTTAAAGGAAAGAAAGAGCACAGAAATTTAAAAGAAGGACCGTTGGATTGTCGACAGAGCGCAAGCGGTCGCACCCGGTCGCGGCAAGGGTCTCGGCGGCGTTCTTTAACATCAATTGAAATTTATGACGTTTTAGAAATCGCAAGCTAGCGAGGGGATGAGGGAAAGGACCCGACCCGACTTAATGAACCACAGATGGGCAGAGAGTAGAACAAGTACGAACTTGTGTGAAAAATCGTTAAAAGCCAAAGCGTCGTTGAGAAAACTCTAGAAAGCAGTTGAAGCCCTTTAAAAATGTTCCAATAAGAGTCGAGGCGCAAGAAGGGGGAATCATTTCGGCATTGGGAGTTTTGGATCACGTGGGATTTAAAATTTTGAAGATTTTGGGGAAAAAGTAGGGATAGAGCCCATTTAAGGCAAAGCAAACTAGATTTCGTTCTCACACCGATGTTTTTCGGAGACGCTTAGATCCTTCGTCAGCTCACAGCTCACATCGATGTTTTTTCGCAACCGCTCAGATGCTTACGCGGTTCACAGCTCACGTCTCATATCTCACATAGATTTTTTTGGCAGCGCTCAGATGTGTTCAGCTCACATCTAAATTTTTCGTCGTGATCACTTAGATTTTTGGCGTCACAGACAGTTTTCATCGGAGCTCACATAAAATTTGTTCGCTTAGATGCTTCGTCAGCTCCCAGATATTTTTGTCGCAGCAGATGCTTATCAGATCACGATCAGATAGATGTTTTCCGATGAATTAGATGTCTCGTCAGCTTACATGAAAGTTTTTCTGAGATACAAGTTTTTCGTCAGCATTTAGATAGATGCGCGTCAAAAACTCGTACAAGTCTTTCGTCAGCATACGCTTCCGAAACGTACTCACGCAGGGCCGATCACTCGAGTCCTTTTGATAAGTTTGTCGGAGCGTTTTTCGGGTGATAACTGGTCGGACGCGGGAAACCCGGAAGCTGATCGAAGCTGGTCGCAGACAATCCGAGAGGGAGCCGCGCTGACGTCTGTGAGGGATCCACCTCTACTGCTTTCCTATGGTCCGTCATCTTGGTCAGGTATTTTGCGATTTGCTGGTGAAGTTGAAAGCCCACATCGCATTGCGCTAGCGCTTCATTAAGTGTTTGATAAGTAGCTACCAGTATGAGCGAAAACTTTGAACTAAATGAGTGCCTTGATTAAACTCTGTCGCTCAGAAAGGTATGCCAAGTAGAATCAGTGAACTATTGGAACTAAGTAGAAGTTCGATTAAACTGTTAATGAGGAGGAATTATGAGTAAAATCAGTGCTTAACTTTGTTACGAGAAATGAATGTGTAATTGTAGTTTAAAATTGAATAGAATTAAAAACAGTGAATGTTTATTTTTGATTATGATAAACGTTGATAAACTTGACTGTTCGTGAATGTAAAATGGTAAAGCCAGTGATTTTCTTGTGTATCTTTTGGTGGGAATGTGGCCACTAGGGCATTAGTGTTTGATTTTTATGTGTGTCTTTTGGAGGGAACGCCGCCATTCTGGCATTAGCGCGATTACAAATGATTGGTTTTTATTTGTGTCTTTTGGGGGAAAATTACTTAGGGGATGTTTTTTTGTGATTAAAAATAGTTTTTTTGTAATGGATTTATTTGTCTTGCGTTTTCCTTCAGTAGAACCATTGAATAGTCATTTCCTTCTGATAAAAATCGAACCCCGTCAAGATTGTGGAACCCTGAGAGGAGCTAGCCGAGGCGTTTAAATTTCAAGTTCAATATTATTTTATTTATTAATCTTTTCAACCCCGTTCTGCCACAATACTAATTTGACGTTCAAATTTAAGTGTTAATGTTATTACAGGTGACCCATTTGAAGACTCCGCATTGCTTGAGATCTGTGACGGACCACCGCCGCCTATTTATTTACGTGTTGACGGTCAATTCTGCTTGGTTTAATATAAAAAATTATTAATGGAATACTGTAATATGTGATTCGTGATAACAGTTTCACAGCTGACTTTGATGCATATTCTCATTCAAGAAATTACTTTTAAAAGATGAATTAATAATATGTCTAAACAATGTGGTGTTTGGATTATCCTTTAATAATTGATTATCCTAGAATGAGATAGATGCAGATACTCTGTGACACAATTATAAATAAATACTGTATCGTCAAAAAGTAGTTACAAACTGTATATGACAACGTGGAGGACAATTTACTCTCCGGAAGCAAGCAAAGGACCATCCCATCAATTCCGGTGAAAGGATGACCTATATGGGAGCAGGGGCGCACCCAGAATTTATTCATGGTCGTGGGCGATTCGGGAATTTTCCGATTCATTCATGCTTGAGGCCGTGGGGGATTCGGGAATTTTCCGAGGGGGGGGCGAATGTTCTCTAAGGTAACACATCCACCAGAATAAAAAACGACGTGTCCACGAGAATGCCCGTCGCGATATCTAACCTTGACAAGGATGATGCAGTCTGGGCAAGCACAATAAGTAAGTATATTTCTAACTTGCAAACATAGTCCTGAACTGACCTTCAACTTGAGAACAAGAGCCCTTAGCTGACCAACCAGAATGTCAAGGAAGGGCGCCTATGCTTCTGTGAAATGTTGACGCAGTGAATTTTGACACATGTGAAATGTTTTGTTTTATACGTATGCGAGGAAAACAATCTACAGCGATAAACGAAAGTTAATCAGGAGTGTAATACGTGTAAACATTTTTGAAGATAAATTAAATTTCTATGTGACAAAGTTTCAAATTGTTATATTATAAAGGAAATTTCTTAAACGTAAACATGAAAATAGTTTATTGTATTTAATACTCATTAGGTACTGTCAATAAAACCATATGTTTATTAACCGAAAAAACCTCTTCCAGACCTCTTACCTCTTACAGACCTCTTACCTCTTACAGAAAAAACAAACTTGTTAAAAGTATAAATTATTACAAGTGAAAACTTTTCTAGTGCAAACAAGAAAAAGTATTGTCAAGCTGGTGCAGCGCGTCGCTTTAGCGGAAATAATTCCACATCGCTCAAATAAAGAAAAATTTGTCGACATTTTATAAGCATAAGAAAGGTGAGCGCCCAACGGAAGAACCGAAGGCAGGAAGTTCCGCAGCGATTAAATGGAACCCAATTCTTCCATTATTGAAAACAGCCACTCTTGACGTTCAGTTTTTTTCCTCTTGGACCGATTCCTCTACAATATTTAGGTAGAAATTCTACAGATTAATATTTAAGCAAAAGTCTTGTGACTCAGGAATCCGTCAACATGTTTAAAGGAATTTCTTTAACAATTTTCTTTGCTATTTATAAAGATTCATTATGACCTTACATAGTTAGAGCAATTCAACAACAAATTTTAACTTAAAAATTATTAGCATTCCATTTACGAATAAATAATATGGCATGTATCTCATGAAAAGCGCAAGGCACTACGCCAGTGACATTCAATCGCGACGGAACCATCATACGAAGGTCATGAGAAAGATCAGCAACGCAAACCACGCGTGCAAGCGATTCTTCGAGGCGAGCGGAAACTGTCTACAAGGCAGAAATTTACACATCTCTGTTTTCCTTTTCCCACATACTTACTCGTCATACAAATAAAATTTTAAAATGATAGTTTTTTCACAAATTAGACTT
The DNA here is from genome assembly GCA_002313205.1 of Laupala kohalensis. Classification (NCBI taxonomy): domain Eukaryota; kingdom Metazoa; phylum Arthropoda; class Insecta; order Orthoptera; family Trigonidiidae; genus Laupala; species Laupala kohalensis. Next base: position 288,543 of record NNCF01128558.1, on the reverse strand, counting down.
TTGAAAGGCTTAAACAAGCTAAAATTTATATGTACTTTCACATGGAAATCCGTGAAGTGAAGTAAAAGTATCAACAAAGTTAGGAATGTTAAAAATATGCATTAAATATTTTTTATCTTCAAGCGCCCTCCACAACCTTGGAACCGCCTCTGGCGGGGGGAATGCGAACATAGGTTCGATAGGATATAAATTAAAACAATGAGTAAAAACCTGAAGATCCTAAGTCCTGTAAAAACACGCGATCGAAAAGACCAGTCGATGTAGAGATGTAGAACATAGAAGATTTAGACAATTTAAATATATATAGGAATGAAGAGTACGTCCTTCGTAAGAAAACGCTTTCTAGAAAAATAGCAACTTATAAAAAAAATACAAGAAGATTCTATGATCGATTGTTCTAAATCATATCTTTCTAATCGTACTGTATGACGTATTGTAGACTATATGTGCCTATAAGTCGTCACAAAAGAGCCAAATACATTCTTAAAATATTTACTTCTCCCTTTAAAAAATCCATCATTATCATCAGTACTTAATTGATCTACTAATTTAATCTTTTACATGGTAATTTAGTAAAAGTTATTTTTAATAAGACTAGAAAGTACAGCACATCGAGACTCCAGTACTATACTCTAGGTAACAGACCCAGAGGTTGATTAAATTAAAATATATAAGGCCCAATTTCACCAAATGTAGACTAATCGCGATTTCCGTAAACTCGATTCGGAAAATGGAATCGCGATTACGGTTTGTGCATTTCACCAAGCAAATCTAATCGTCGATTATGTTGATCGATGTTTTTGACGAATTCTCTGGGTTGGTAGTAATTTTACAATGCATTGTGGGTAATTTGAAGACAAATGAAGCGAGAAACAAGCGTCATGCGCTCCTTTAAATACACGCGTTTGTGGCTTCTTGTTCTTCTTGTTCGTACTTGCGTTTCTGGTGGTGTTTCTTTGTGAGGTAGTTCTTGTTTGATTTTGTGGAGAGTGGGTTTGGTTAGTTTCAGGGTGGTTTTAATTTTCATTTTATTTTACCTTTTCCTTTTTATTAATTTCAGGGTTGGGTTGAAGTTTTATTACATTCTAGGTTAGTTATTTTCATTCTTACATTATATTTATTTCAGGGTGGTGGTTTCAGGGTTGTATTTGGTTATATTTTATATTATTTGTGGTATTTACGTGTTTTTTTAATAGTTTTTCATTTGTTCTCTAGTTTTTCTGGGTGTATTATTTTAAATTTTGGGTAGTATAAAGTTATTTTTTGTTTTTTCATATATTGTAAAAGTAGACTGTTTTTTTGTAGTGTGTCTTTGAGTGTTTGTTGGAAGAGTATTTGTTTGTGTGTTTCGTTGATTGTGTGTTTCGTTGATTGTGTGTTTGTGTATTTCCTTGTAATATGGCTGAATGTGAGATGAATGAGAAGCGCAAGCGTAGTCCAAATTTCACGGTGAAAGAGAAGGAAGCACTCCTCATCCTGGAGAGAGAGGAAGTTTTTTCCATAGTAGAAAACACTAGAACGGATGCTGTCACGCTTAAAGAAAAGATGGCCATGTGGGGTAATATCTCAAAAGAAATCTGCGCAGTGACTGGGAGCTCCAGAACTGCGGAAAATCTTAAAGGTGCATGGGAAAATCTGGAAAAAATGCACGTAAACATGCAGCAAGAGAACGTCAACAACAATTTATTACAGGTAAGTTTCATTTTTTGTTTTTTCTAGTGTTGTTTATTTTTGAGTTTATTCATCAACTTGATGTTTATTTTAGGAGGAGGACCCTCAATGAAAAGTATATATGATCCCATTTTGGAGAGGGTGAAGGTGTTGTTAGAAAGTGGTGCAGTAGGATACTGCAATGTTTTTGATGCAGACGGTTATGACCAAGGTCAGATATGACGTATATAATTATGTAATAATTGGTTAGATATAATTATTGGAAAGCAGAAACTAAATGTTGTCATATTTGTTTTTCCTTAGATCGTGAGGAAGCAGGACCGTCATCCAAACCGGATGTCGTGTCCACTTTTGAAGTCCCCGTGTCTCAGGTACAGTGAGATTATTTATGCATGAAAAAAAGGGATTTGAGAACAATATTTACAGTTGTTAACACTTTACTGCCACAAGAATAATGAATAATGCAGGAAAAAATGCAAGAATTTATGCATGAAAAAAGAAAATTTGAGTACAATATTTAGTTAGTTTATTCTTATGGCAGAAAAGTTAATTGCAACTTCACTGATAACTTTATTATGTGATATATTCAGTGGCGTATCTATAATTTGACCTAAACTCTTAACAGATAAAATTGAAATTGATATGTGGCTTACTTCGTAAAAGTGTTACCACATTATTAATTGTTATTAACAACACCAGATTAATAATATCATATTAATAACTTTAATAAATAACTTCTTTTCTATTCCAGATTTGATGAGTTCACATACTTTATTAAGATATAATAATTATAAAAAATTTGTGCTGTAGAACCATTTTAAAATAAAAATACTCCCCTTTCCCCCCCCCCTTTGATTATGGTCTAGATCTGCCACCGGATATATGGTGTTGTAAAATAATGAATCCCGATTAAGCGCAGATTCTATACAAATGAACTAACTTAATTTCAGTGATGGTAATTTGTCTTTACTTGTTTTGCTAACCAACTCTCATCACTAGTTGAGCTCATAGTTTACATACTAACTTCTATCCTTTTTAAATGTTACTAAAATATTCTCATTCTTGTTTTAGTATAAAATTGTACTGGAAGAAAGGTTCTCAGAACCCATCGAGGCAATTGAAACGCCTCTGCCGGACGTTCCCACTCCTCAGAAAACCTGCCACCAAAATCAGGAGGGACGTAGAAATTGGACGACGGCCTACTCTGCCCAAGGAGCCCAACCAGCTGGAATCTGAAAAAATAGAGGCACTGGAAGCCTCGAAGGAACTGGCACAGTTGCAGTGTCAGATTTATAAACAACAACACGAGTGCTTCCAAAAAATGTGTAACACAAAATGGACGAAATTTTGAAAGTGAGGTTGGAAAGGGAGAAGGAGCTGTTAAAGCAGGAGAAACTGAAAACAGATGTAATACAAGTCAATAAAAAATAATTTATTCAATTTATTAAGTTTCTATAATAATTAATTATCTCCTGTCTCACAATAAATCTACCATTTTGGAGATTTGCCTCCCTTTCTCCCATATCCCCTTGCTGCATCAATTCTTCCCAAGGTAGATGAATCACATCAGGGTCATCTGGAGGGAGTTCTTCACCCGCTCTTCTCAGAATGTTATGAAGCACTGCTGTGGCAACAATAATAGCAATAGATGTCTGTATGTTTAGTCTAATTCCTAATGCTAGTACTGGAAATCTTCTTTTCCATACTCCAAAAGTCCTCTCCACAACATTCCTTGTTCGTATGTGACTCACATTGTATACTTGTTCTTCTTGGTTTCGTGGAACTTCTATTGGGGTAAGTAAGTAGTCTCTGCACGGGTAACCAGAATCCCCCAACAGAAGTCCCTCGTATTCACCGTTTTCAAATTTGGCACAAATTCTAGAATTATTAAAAATTGTGCTATCGTGTGCACTTCCTTGCCACCTGGCCACAATGTCCGAGAACTCCATACACTCATTTGTGATGGCTTGCACTTTGATTGAAAAGTACCCTTTCCTATTGCGAAAAGGTTCTGCAATTTCACTGCCCGGTGATGTAATTCGCACATGCAAGCAGTCGATAGCACCTAACACACGGGGGAAACTAGCAAAAGTAAGATTTCTGCTGTGTTGCTCGCATCTCCTGCATTGTGGTGGGGAATTTAATATAGCGAGGCATCAGTCTCGCAATTGCTGCACTCACTCGGTGAACGATTTGATGAGCACTAAAGCCAACAAAATCAGCAAGCTCCTGAAGGTGGCAATTTGTAGTGTAGTATCGCAATGTTACCAATATCTGGTTCATTGGTGATACAGAATCATTCCTACAATAAAAATTACAAGGTGGATGAGTGTTTCAAGTAAAAAAACAGTATATGTACGTGATTATTATTATTATTATTATAATTATATACATACATGTGTATATATTTAAATAATTAGATAATAAAACTTCAATATCATTATTTAGCATATAAAAACAAATCAAACATTGCTTCCTTCTGTTCAAGCAGTAATCGAAAATATAAATTAAATATCACTGATATCTTGAGGTTGTATGTACGTAAACGAGGTGAAAATTGAACTTACTTGTCTGATGGAAACTATAATTGGTTTTCAATTTCATCCAGGACATTCAGGGCTGATGTCTTGGACAGGCGAAATCGCGAAACGAAATCTACCTCGTCCAATTCATCAAAATAATTGGATCTCTCTCGAATCCAACGTGGACGCCTTTATGGCTCCTCAAATATAAGGTCTTCCACCGTTTCATCCAAACCGTAGCAGAACATTGCAACAAGCAAAGACAAATATAGAGAAAAGAAAAATTTCAGCACACAAACCTAACCAACAAAACGACAAGCACGAGGGAGGTACACAAGCAATATGGCTAACAAATTTCGAGCAGTGCTGGAGAAAATCGCGATTTGTGCTGGTAATCGAAGGGTCCCCGATCGTTTAAGAGTAGATCGCGATTTACGTGTAAATCGAAGTTGGTGAAACGCGCATTTCGATAATCGCGATTTACAACAGAGAACATCTCGTTTAAGGTATTAAACGAACTTGGTGAAATTGGGCCTAAATGACCGACCTTCGCTCGGATGGCTCACAAAATGGTCATATGATTTTCAATCAATGATGAGAAACTTTTAATATTGTAACGATGTATGATCACGCACATTATGATCTTGAAGAAAAGAATTCAAACAATATTTTTCATAAAGGGATTCAAACCATGGTTTACTTACTCAGTTACACTGCTGCGAATAGTAATTCCATACGTAACTATTATGCTAATTTGGTAACCGCACAGTTAACGTTGCCCATGTAAGATTTTTTAAGCCCGAATTTAAGTAGTAATTCTTAAAATGTATGGACTTGACACACTATATTTATGCGGCAGAACACATACAGAAAGTCTTTTATCTTAAATTGTGCTTGCCTCTTTTTTTCACACATTCGTAAACAACTGAAAATTATCTACTCATAGTAGTCCGCAATATACCCTATTTATAATATCAGATATTACTGTTAGATAAACATATTTATTTACGAGATAATAGTGTTGACTGTTTGGTGACTTCCGTGACAGAGTATTCGCCGTCCCTACGACACAGATCAGTGGCGAACAGTCTTCAGTTGAAAGGATGTATTTTGCCTCTGGTTGGTAATCACGTATTATTCAAGTCTTTTCTTTCCAATTATACGTAGGTATAAGGAAAGTATAATGAACGTCCAAAAAATAAATCGAGATCTCTTCAGGTCTTCACGATAATAATGGGATATCAATTTTTGTTTATTCTATAACACACAAAATAATCAACGTATCCAAACCAAACTTGAGAATTTGGTTTGAGTACATTTGGAAAAGGGACCATTTCTGCAGACTCTCTCTGTCACTGTAGACACGTGAGCGTTTTACTCGTGTCAGCAGAATCTTACGTTCGCACGCTGCCGCCCACTCCAGTACTTCGCAAACAACCGGGGAAAGAGGGTGAACTGGGGTCAACGTTGGAATAAAATACTTCACACGCGTGTTCATTTTCCATTGAGGATTGAGAGGAAAGGCTGGGCTACAGCCGTATTCTTTGGAAGTTTTTTTCTTTTTACTAAGGTAGTATTTGAATATTGTCTTTGAATTCTATACCCTTGTAATACGGATATTATCTCCGAGTTAATTAAAATATGAGGCAACATGGTGGACAGAAAGCTAAATTGAAACACTTAAATATCGCGGGGATAACTGGAACACCAAAGAAGGCGTAAAGAAAGATAGCTCAGTCGTGACATTTGGTGCAGTATAACAGCATGACTTGGACAATTGACGAAGGGGACGATGTTACTTCGAATATCCAAGAGTGTATTTGGTACGATTATAAATGAGAATGCAGTACGATTGGAAGGGGATGTGGTTGGGAACGAGCTCTAGGATGCTTAAAATAACGAAGTATTTTGATTGGCTGTAAGGATGCGAGTTTATGGGAATTGATCGCGAAAAAGGAAGGAGAGCTCGCTAGAAGAAGGAGCCATTATGATTACGAGTCGGGCGAGAAAAACGTGTCGGTTCGATCGATAGTTAATTCTTGAGTGTAAGACGACAACCTATTAGCGATAAAGAGTTTGAGTTTTCGGAAAATTTATCGTAAGTCATCGCATAATTCTCGCAAGTTAATATCGAAGTTAATTTCGATAATTTCAACAATTTTAACGAATATTTTTCAAGTTAAGACACGAAGACGAACATAATTTAGATTGCATGGTACTAGGCATGTGAAGACGGTGGCGAAACATACGTGTATTATCAGAACTCAGAAAACTAACAACATAATTGCTATCAGACTACGTGTTTCGTACGCGCAGTGAGACCGTTATTTAACTGAACCGTAGAAGTATAGACGTCTGTCTAACACAACAAAGACATTACAAGATTTCGATCTGAAGTTGTGGGGGCCGACGCCGTTCGAGATAGGATATTCTTCGTATTCTTCAACGAGGAGGTCGGTAGCTTGTCGACCTTGAATATTACTCACAATGGCTGGGATGGAGCAGGAAGCAGTTACGATGTTGAGCACTTCGGAGGTATTTGAAGTGAGTTTACACTTAGCCAAGTCCCCTGTACGAGAAAGGAAGTCTATTTTGTGGAAAGAAAGAACTTCATACTTGGAGACTGAATTTGTTTCGCAAAATGATGTGATTTAGTATTGGTAAATGAATTGTTTTTTGTTTTTGAAATTTCTTTGGTGTGTTTTGTGTTATTTGATACATTGTATGTTTCAATTGATATGTTTGAATTTTTAAAAAGTTGTATTTGAAGGATTAATATTTTGTGTGTAATTGATTATTTTCTGAAGAGGGGAATGTTAAGGTATGAGAAATTAAATATTTTATAAATATATCAGACAAGTAAATGATGGAATTTAATATGTGGGAAATTTTTTACTGAATTTAAGAGATTTATTTGTGTTTCCATGGCAATCGAAATTATATGAAGTGCTATTTCTGTTTAAAGAACTTAGTTGAATGTTCGTTAAGTTGATAAAGTCTCAAGTGTATATTTCATATGACGGATGTGGTGATTTGTGTTTTTATTTGGTTTATTTTGTGATATTTAGTGAAATTTCATTTTTGTAGTCTGTCACCAAATTTACAATCATTATATTGTATTGTAAATAGAACGATCCAACAATTTAATAAATATTGAGTGTCCACTCTCGGAAAACATGAACCCGGTATATGTTTCACTCGTGTTTATCCTTTTTTTCAGGAAGATTATTGAATAGGTAAAAGGGGGATCCAGCATAGGTGTAGGCAAATACTGATGCGACGTGGGATGTCCCAACGACGGTGGTGAGTGAGTAGATGATATGGACATACGTTGCTTTACAATACTGAATTTATTTTTCAATTGAAAAGATATAAGAACACGTTTTAACTCCGAAGAAACTCACAATTAGCTTATTTCTTTGTCAATTAGTACTTTACATGAATCCTGTGATTTTGTGATTACTACGTTATATCAAAAGTAGTCATGTCTAATTCAGATGAATATTAGTGTTTATTTCATAATGTTTTAGCCCTGAAAATATTATGAGTGGCAATTTCATTACCTTTTTAATAACAAGATAAAAGTTCATCAAAATTTGTTCGTTGTATAGTTCCATCAAGTCTCCTATATGTACGTGCGAGCTCCGGGTTCGATACCCCGCCGAGAAAGTTATATTTTTATTTATTTTTGTCAACATGATCTGCCTGATTATACTTTCCTCATGTGTTAAACATTTTTATTGTTATTATTAAAGATCCACTTTTCCAATAAAAGAACAAATTTTGAGACAGCTGTCTCGAAAAACGCCGATTAGTGGTGAATCTGAGTTTTCGGATTCCGAACTAATATATAACTCTTATTTGTTGGATTGCTTCAAATAAAAAATAATTCATAATGATTGAAAGAAAATTTGAGATAGAAACTCGTACGAACTGAAATAAAATCTCTTCTTGCAGTTAAGCAGCAAACTTAGCAGTTTTATTCGCATTTTAGTTACTCAGTGGCTATCTGTTAATAGCAAAATATTAAAAAGAGGGTGAATGTATAAACAGACTTATCAAATGATGGACAAAAGTAAATGAAAACAAAGTATTCATTCCCCCGGGGATTGGACCTTATGCATATTAAGAGCGCGCGTTACTTCTAGACCACAAAACTCACTGAGTGACAAGAAATGTTATTTGTAGCAATAAGGAAGCTAATAAGCTAATATTATACATGTGCTAAAATTGTTCTACAAAGAAAACCGACATGTTATGTCTCATTTTCACCCCAAAATACATCTAATCTGTGAATTTCATTAAAATCATTATAGCCGTTCTCGAGAAAATTTTTGATAAATATATAGGTACATAGGAATATAAGTACATACAATTATTGCTCGCTTGATAGTATGGGATTAGAACTCACCAACTGTCCGGTATTTGTTAGATCACATTTTTCTACCGGCGCGTCTTCATCAATAACCAGACTTCCTTCTACTAAGCGTGATTTTTTTCTTCTAAAATTCAAATTTTCTACAATTCAAATATATTTAAAAATCTTTACTCAAATACAGTCACTAATGAAACATTATTAAAATTACATTGAATATAAAAAATTAGAAGAATTAATACATTGAATATACCTCACCTATTATTTGCCTTCCTTTTTGAGGGACGAGGCTGGACATCTCCAATTTCACTCAGCTGGTCGTTAGTGGCATCTACCATCCGCATGTCCTCTACCTGTTCTAACACATGCAAAATTGATGTTGAATCGTCTTCAGCATCTTCTATGTTCTTCAGTTCAATATCTAACATATTTTCACGCGCTTGACCCTTGCAAGAGATGTATTTCAATTCTGCCTTTCGACACAAGAGTTATTACATCCTTCCTTGCACTTGCTGAAAATAATTTTTAAAAGAGTCTCGGGAGCTGCGTCAACCTCCATTCTGCAAGGTAAAAGACCGAAGTTGCTGGACACTCATCCCCTATTGAGNCTGATACCCCAACCATCTGCAGATGGGGTGTTAACTTCTGAATGTGTAAAGTCGTGCTGCATCTGCTGTGCGGGTTAACTGGCAAGATTTGGTTTTGTTTTCGCTTTTGCCGTGGTGAACATATATCGGCACCCGTTGAGATTTTGGAGTAAACAATTGCCTCCATACAGGTGGATCAGGAAGGTTTCTCCTGCCTGTGCCAGCTGCTCAGCAGAAGCTTGAGGATGAGAGAATATTTCTAGTTGTTTTTGTAGTTCTGCGATCTTGTTGATGAACAGGATGGGTAGTGATTCTCCATCTCCAAATTCTCTGACTTTTCTCTGACTTTCCCTGACCATTGGATTAAATTTCCCTGACTATTATCACACAACGTTAACATGCACGCAAAAATTATTGTAATAATTGAAGAAAAACACTTCCTAGAAGGTGAAATTTTATAAAAATAAAGAATTAATTTCACAAAAGGAAATTATCAATTCATAAATAATTCTTCAGTTAGTAAAGAGTCATTAGTCTGAGTGATTTCGTAAAGAATAATTCATAAATAATTCTTCAGTAATTGAAAAAAATAAGCACACTTATCAGAAATATGAATAAAGCAAAGCTATCACGTCTAGAGGTGGGTCATTGGAACTGGAACTGCCTCTGGAGCTGAACTGGAGCTGGACGTTGGAGGTTTCGTTGCAACTGTAGTACATTACAACGTAGCCGTTACCACTTCTTCAGAAATAAGAGCTCTGATTGGAACAGTCTTGCTGGCAAGTCGTTGGAACGACGAAAACACTCCCGCAAACTGTTGAAACAATTGTTAAAAGTTCCGTAAATTGTTCTCGTAAACTGCCGAAACGATTATGAAATGCGTGTATTCAGAAGTACGGCGAATCAAGTTTGGTTTAGCATGAAAATAAAATCGAAATTTCGTCAACCTGACATCTTACACGATAATCAAAATGAATTAGTGTCAAACTTTGGTCCATAACGGTGCATAGAGAAAACAAATTCACACTCGTAGCAATTCGTTACATCGTTAAAATATAAATAATACACTCGTTCCAACGAAAGATTTCAGGGGAATCGAGTGCGACTATCGCGACAGATCCTTTGCAACGGAAGTATTTGGTGGAACTGCTTCAGAGCTGTTTCAGACTGGAACAGTCTGGGACACCTGTAGTCACGTTTCATCAAGACTATTGTAAGAAACAACTGGTTGCTTTTGCTATAAGTGAAGAAGCTCTACCCGAGGTAGGGTTTGAATTATTTATTTGCATTAAATCTAATTGAAGGGGAAATTATTATAGAAATTTTTAATTCGGCGATCTTTGTTATCGCTTTCAGATGTTTTCCCTGAGCAGTCAACAAATTCCCTGACTTTACCCTGACAAAATTCCCTGACTTTTCCCGGATTTCCCGATGGAAACCACCCTGTGGAACAAAACTTTGCCTTACCAAAGATATCTTATGTCACATCCGCTGATTGCGTGAATGAACTATGCCAGATTCCGGAATGTGTGTTGAATAATTATGTGGAATGGAACAAGTCAGGCAATTTTCCTCTTCCACATTTCTGGAAGAATACATTCGTTGTTGAAGGAGCTAGTCCTGTCAGTATTACTAAAAGATCTACATCCTCATCAACAACAAATGTATTATCATATCGGGGTGCCGCAAGAAGGGCAGTCTGAACAGTTAGTAAATCGGCATCCTCCTCTGCTTGATCGACATGTATATTGGCCTCTAACGTTACTTTTGAAAAGGTAAATGAAATGTACTTTGTTCTTGTCATTGGACGAATATTTTCTTATGTAGTATTTATGGAAGAGTTGCCTCATTGAAAATTTTATCTGGAAAGGATTGTTTGTTAGCTCGGCGACAACGTTCCACAATTTTAATACTCTTGTAAGGATATGTAGGCTATCCATCAAACACTACTGAAACATAAGAGCCGGAATGAATTTGGAAGAATACAATATCAATTATGAAGACAAAATAATACACGAAAGATGTCAAAATAAGACCAATTAATGGACATTGTTAAGTTGTCGTTTTTGTTAACGTTAGAAGGGCGACGTACTTAACAATAAAAGCGACAACATAACAATGTCCTTTAATTGGTCTTATTTTGACAAAGTTGTCAACAACACACCACAACGAAGCATACACTAAATATACCCATAAACTCCACAAAAATCACACATATATTTGCATTTCAGTTCTATTTCTTGTATTTCATTTGTCATTTATTTACAATTATATTATTATTTTTAATTTAAAAATTCTTTAATCTAAACGTAATTTATTTTATATACACAATATTACTTCTATAGCATTGCGAATAAAATTACTTGTATCTTATTATAATTATTATTGCGTCATAAAATTAAAATGAACATTGACATAATTATAGAATCAATTAACATGACAAAATAACACACGAGTTATACCCATAAACTCTGTATACAATAAAGTCCGTGCAATATTAAAGAAGAGTCTGAGAAATCTCATGGGGTTGTATCTCATTACCTATTCGTACTATGAACATGAAATTATGCAGCTTTTGTAGGAAATTTAGTATAATTTAAATATGTTCCTTACAAATTTTGTTGTAGTAGTTGTCGTTTAATAATAATTTAGCAATGTTTCCCGTAAATTGACAAATTTCACAATTTTTGAAAAAATGTTCATTCTTAAAACCTGTGTATCTCAATAACTATTTCATCTACAAAGCTTATTTAGCAATAATTCTTTTAGAAATTTACTCTATTACAAAAAAGGTAAATATAATATTTTCCGAGAAATGTATCGTTAGGGAATTATTTCCATAAACCAAAGATGGCGTCGAAAATTTTGAAGTTTTTTCTGCGCCAGATGGCGCGCGGTGCCACACCGAGGTCGAAAACTTGGATTTTAAGTTAAGACCCTTGCCCAAATAACATACCAAAAAATTAGAACTACAGGGCCTTTTGCAAGATCTTTCTGTGTATATTTTACTGGTCTGAAATAAAGTCAACGCATTTAACCAAGTCGGTTAACGGTACACTGCTCACACATTACGCATGATCCAACCTGGTAATTGTAGGAAACCATGGTAAAGCACTTTAACAAAAACACGCAGGTTCCCGAACGGCAAAACATGGGAAAGAAGATAAGATTAAAAATTGAGTTCGCACTAAACACTGGAGGTAATGCAATGGATCTTCAGTGCAAAGAACAATAAAACGTAGTTTTGTAGATTGGTCGCCTGTTCTGTAATCTTACCATTGCAACATAGAGAGGCAGGTATATGCGGTCACTTCTTGCTTGACGGGAATGTGACGAGTCTTCCAGTCTTCAGAATACACACGAGATGACATCCCAGACCTTACCCCATGCTCACGCCTCCTTATTCAACAGTCTTGATAGATTTGTGTACGGCACAACTTTTTACGATTTATTCATTAGTTTCGATATTGAATTGAAATTATTTAACATGGTACAATGTCCTTAAAGTTTTAAAATAAGTACATAGTTATAATTTTTATATTAATATATGCTATTTCTAAAAGTATTATTATTATTCTAAAATACTAAAAGACATCCATTTTTCGAACACTCCTCAAAAATCTTCAATAATGCAGTTTGTGTCACGGCCCTGTGGGCACCCCTGTTCTACTATCGGATTTTTTATTATAGACCTCTGACGTCTAATAGCTGTGGAGAGTACAACAAAAATCGAAGAAAAACAGTTACCACCATTGAATTTGTAATTTTGTTTTGCAAATAGACACAAGAAAAATTTGGTTCATAGAATTAATATTAATATTTTAAAAATAGAATTAATATTAATGTTTCAAAAGGCGTGATATTTTTACGGTTTTTGTCGACACGTCGACTTTGTTATTTTTTATAAAATAAATTTATAGAGAAAAAAATTGTTATTCAGAGAATGCCGCATTCAGTTGTCAGCTGAGGAGTCCATCCTGTTAAAACTATACCAGTCGGTGGAGTGATACACCTGACAACAACGCGCGACTGACATCCAACGCAGGTCGTTAATTGAAAACATGGTTTTATTTATCAATTGCTGGAAGTTACATAAATAGTTTTATACTTTTGCATTTAATTGTAATGTGATCATGGCCTTCTTCTGAGTGCAATAGTATAACTTTTATTCCTTAATAATGTGTTTGGTCGTTTTCAGCAGTGTCTTTGGAAAAAAAATTAATAACTCATTATATTTTGCATGTAGAAGTTTGAAATTAATACACTTTGTCAAAAACACAACAGTGATCATTCACTGAGCAATAATAATTTTTTTCATTCTCGGTTTATTTTATGAAAAAGCAATGAAATCGACGTATTGGCAAAAACCGTAAAAATATCACGCTTTTTGAAACATGTGAGTGCAGTCTAACTAGAGGTTTATGCAGTGGTAGTACGCTACAGCGCCTTTATTGCATTTCTAATACCATGAGTGGATTTTCATAGCAGAGTAACCAGAGATAGTCAAATTTTTCCACAGCCCTCTACATATCTGACAACAATAATACTTGCACAACATGCACAGACTGCTTCAGAGTGTATGGTGTTGTGGGTTTTAGAGGGAACGTAAGAAAGTAAGTAAGTATATATGTACTTCAATCACGCGTTCTCAAAATATTAACATAAAAAGCATGGGTCAACATGGGAGCTCGCTGAAAGAGACTTGGGTGGTCTGAAGCTTAGCAAGGCGGTGCTACATCAAAAGCCCAGTAGAAAGTTTTGGAATACAAAAACGCAATAAAAACTATTATTTGGAAAAATCAAAAGTAGAGACCAGGACACGTGTTCAGAAACACATAAGTTTGAACAGGAATCTTTAGAAAGACGGGTGCAAAATTTAGGACAATAACGCAATAAAAACCTTTATTTAAAAAGATCAAAAGAAATAGGAAGCAGGACACATGTTTTAGTAGCCTGCTAGTCTGAACACGAATCTTTCAAGAAAGAGAGAGGATGTTAGGGAATATTATTTCCCAAAGTAACGTGGGAAATAATATTAAGTTTAAGGCAAGCGTCCAACAAAAAAAGGTCTCTTGGGGGACATGAATCCTAAAAGCAAGTCTCAACAAGAATCTTTAGAAATGTGAAATTTTGGGACCATGGGATCGGCCATAACACACGATAGCAAAAATTTAAAAGAATGTAATAAAATTTGGGTTCAAAAAGAAGTGCCGACGCTCAGAACAAATGCTAGCTAGAAAGGGACGATGTCGAATGCCGCCTAGCAATAAAACAATAAAACCGAGGTCTTTAGAAGCATACCTCCCGCAGGCATGTACAGGGACAAAAATAACAAAATGGCCGACAGACCTTCATCTCGAGGAAAGAATCTTAGAAGTAGAGAGAGGGGGGTGCAGCCAATGAAATATCAAGGGGGGAGGAGTCAAGTGGAATGATTGGAAACAGGAAAATACAAAATACATCTTTTCGGAAACTACCAATTAAAATTAAGAGGGGGAAAAGAACCGAGATCTGGCAGCAGAAGCAAGGACTGTTAAGAGGGGGAACGTCACGTGACGCAAAATGATCTATAAAAAAATTAGGGCACAGAGGCAAAAAGAAGAGAGAGGAGAAAATTTTTGGCAGTGTGTAGTTGTGAGAAGAGAGAGGAGAAAATTTTTGGCAGTGTGAAGTTGTGAGAGGAGAAAATTTTGGCAGTGTGTAGTTGTGAGGAGAGGAGAAAATTTTTGGCATTGTGTAGTTGACGGAGGAGAGAGGAGAAAATTTTTGGCAGTGTGTAGTTGACGGAGGAGAGAGGAGAAAATGTATTTCTGTGGGAGGAGATGAGAAAAATTTTGGGAGAGTGTATTTGTGACAGTTGAGATGTAAAACATTTTGAGACAGTGTATTATGTGAACGTGAGACAGTGAAAAATTCGCATCAGTTTAATTGTTGAGACCAGATGGTGAGAAACTTGCAACAATTCATTTGTTGAGTTAGACAGTGACGAATTTGAGGGAGTTCATTGTTGTTCGATTGCAGTGTAAAGATTGGCGACCGTTATTTGCTGAGACAGACAGTGATCAAATTGCAACAATTTATTTATCGAGTGAGCCAGTGAAAATTTTACGAGATTTCCTTTTTGTAGAGTGAGGTAACAGAAAACGGGTGATTGAAATAGCCAATAAGACTCGTACATTGCAACAAGTTAAAACAAACGAGTGAGCGATTCGAACAATGCGAAGACATAACATTTTAGGAGTTAATGAGCCAATAAAGGTCATTTCAGCCAATTAGCAAGCATCGTCATAGCTTAGACAATAGAAGGGAAGTGCCACTGTAATCCGTCAGAGGAGATGCGAGGCGCACTCATACAGTGAGTAGTTAATAATCTTAAATGTGGCTAAAGACGAAAGCAAATTAAGGCGAAGTGAGTCGGGAAACTCCAAAATGTGGCGGACATAGAAGGAGACTGGAATGAAAAAGATCGCTTAGACAGAAAAAAAAGAACGAACATTAGTGTGGCACGAAGAACGAGTCTCTAAATCATGAACACAAAATTGAACAGATCTTCATCTTGTCCGACATCACCAGACAGCTTGGGTAGTGTGTAAGAGTGTAGAAGGGAATTATAATGTTATTTTAGGCCTTGTGACATAGACGTCAGCAGGCCGTGTGCTACAATTAAAGTGATTAATTGTAAGGAGGGGGTAAAGAACAGAGGAACCTCCAATTAAGAAGGCGAGTGGTGAGTACCATGTATAAGGACGTTACAAGCGCAGTAGGCGAAGTTATGTGTAGTGTTGTAATAATTTTCCAGTGTAGTGTATATTGTGTATTGAGCGTCAGTATGAATAATAAAATGTTTTGTTCCTTGCTCAAACACCAGATTGTTGTGTTTTCATTGTGAGTGGCTCCCATAGGAGTGAGTATTCCGTTCCCTCCCCTTAGTAATTAAATAGAATTATTTTTAATTTTGAAAAAAA
>NNCF01128558.1:233392-268988 GCA_002313205.1 Laupala kohalensis | reverse complement strand
ATATATATATATATATATATATATATATATATATATAAAATTATTCACTTGGTCACTTTGAGTTCACTTGGTCTGAAGTATCAATAAGAAAAAACACTGTAAAAATGGAGTACATTGTGAATATTGTTAGAGAAACTGATAACTGACATTAAAATAATGCAGAAGGTTCAACAGATGATAAAGTACAATTAATTATTTGAAAATTTGTAGATGTTTTATTCTAGTTTTGTTGCCTACCTCCATGGACACTGTGGTAGGGAACTCGTATGCTCATAGGTCAGTATCATAATCAAAATATTTCTTCACAAGATTTCATATTTCCAACACTGCAAACATTTTTTAGATAATATTCAAAAGTGTTTAATGTACTAGGTGACAAAGATTTTACATAAAATTACATTCACAATGAGCATTAAAGATGCGACACAAGAAAAAAATAGTAAGAATTTGAACTAACAACCTGTCATGGGCAAATCATTAATTATGTTTGTAATATACTTCTTTGTACAAATTAGGGCCACAGCAGGTAGGTCCATATTTACATTTACATGATGACTTCATTCTGTAGACAAAACTGAGATAAAGTTATCTCTAAATACAAATGAAGTAAGAAATGAAAGGGATGATTCATTACACCAAGGAAGGTTGAGTGTATTGTGTAACATGAAAGTAGGTGATACATCTTACAAAGTGATTACAAATTATTTTACTGCTCAGTTGATAACCTCTACATTAAAGCACTTCAAGTACACCACCTAAGGGTTCAAACATTAATTAAATCTTTTCATTCAACATTAAATATTCTCTTTCAAACTACATAAAATATATTTCTCTGCAGATCACAAAACAACAAACAAAAATAAAAATGACCTCAGGTGGTGTGTATGGACATATTTTCTATATAAGAAAAAAATATTTTTCTCAAAATAATGGCTTTTATACCAATGATTTCTTTCCTTTAGATTAACAGCAAATACAAAAATTGTGAACAAATGTGAGGGATGCACACGATGTACTGGCATTCTAGTAACAAATTAATAATGGCAGTGGAATAACAATGTAATAAGAAAATTAAATAAGATTCATATTGTCCACTAGTTATTAGCTACTCGGCCCATCTGCTTCAAGACCATACCTATCTCTTGTTGGCACAATCTTGGAACAATAAAATGGCTCACAATTTCAATTAAACACACAGTTAATCCTTTACAAAGGGGAAATACTTAGTTACTGACAGAAAAATCAATGGGGTTTTCATATAAATTCTCATTTTTCATAGAGAACTTCATACAAAAATAAAGTTTTACATTGAAAAAATTAAGACTATATCATAAAAATATAACATTTATCACTGTCACTATGTATTTACATCATATACATCCTTCCTGAAATTCAGAAGTATCTCTGTCCAATAGCAGATGGACCACAATAAAAAATTAAAACATTTAAAGATTTTGATAGAAATATTTTTCCAAAAAAGTAAAACAATGCACTGATTATAATATTTAAGACAAAATTTAATAGAAAATATACAGGTGAAAACTGTGCGAGGTACACCTGTACACAGTACTTTCAATACGAAGAAATCAACTAATATGAAATCATCAAATTCGTATGACTTAAAGCAAGAAAGTAATGTACCATGAATAAAAGGCTGCATAAATTTTGAAGAAGTGGCATCTCTTGCAGAGAATTGTGGACAAGGTAACAAGTTTTGGTATCTTTTAGATACAAGAGACAAATGTTACCAATCTGAAAAATTCACATCACAAAAGTTCACTGTAACAACTTTAAATTTTTATATATCTTTTTAACAACTAGTATAATACATATCTTAACAAGTCTACAAATACACATTATAACATATTCTGACCACAGCAGCCTTGCTCCTTACTGTTAAAGGATAATACAATTTACACTACAACAAAATCTACATAGAATCCTATTAAGTCCACCACCATACCCTTCTTCATTGAATATTTGAAAATTAAAAATCTGTTTCAATCATGTTTCATTAATCGTTTCCAATGTGTCAGCATTTTGTTTTCACCTTCAAGGCAAACTCAAAAATCAAAAGGCCAAGTCACCATTATGCAACAATTACTACAAAGTGCATTATTAGGAATGTTCCCAAGTCAATTCTAAGCATGACAAAATCATGCAACACACAAAACCTGAAAACAAATATAAAGTTTGTTTTACTTATAACAATTATTACTTTTAAAAGAAGCACAATATTTTCTCTGTAGTAATGTTCAGACACTGGTAATAAAACAAGCTTTCAGCATTCCCTCCTTAACTTTCATCTCTAACATCCTTTCCAGAGCTTCAGCTTTCTGGAATGTATGAATGCATTTGCACATAAATCAATTCTAAAATGAGCAAGGTTATTGTGGTCTGTTCCAGAGAAAGAGGAGCTTTTTTTTTTTCTGATACTGATAATTAATGAAATATTTATACTAAAAAATGCAAAAATTAGGGGATAGTCAATCACCTTTGCTGTTTCATAATCAAGACAAAAGGGTGACACAAATTTCATCTTCACAATACAAAGCGAAAGCTCAACCTACAGAGCTTTAGTTCATACTGAATGATGTCCCCAACAAAGTGCCTATGACCTTTTTTCTTTTGACTTTGTACTTTTTTAAAGGCAATTCTTAAAAAAAGTCAAAAGGCATATTAAAATATGACAAAGGAATTATCACTGTTAGTGTGTGATATAAATATACAACTATTATTTGTCGGTATTTTGTTTGCGATTTGTTAAATACAAAATTAGATGATAAAGCTTACCATTAGCCAATATAGAATCTGTTTTATGCCTCATGTAATTTCAGCTATTATTGCACTTTCCACACAAAATTGCTACAACCTCTCTTTTAAAGTAAAGGACCTGTATAACCTTTCAACACACTTTCTGGTAACTAGCATAATGCCCTCGTTAATTCACACATGTCCAATATTAAATATCTTTGTGAATTTGATTATAATTAAGCATGCTCTCCAATGTCATAACATGATGGAAGAATCTATCACTTTTGAATTCCTTACACAAACAGTTAAGAACTCGCTATTCACCAAGATTTAGTCATATAAATCCGATAGCAAGTTTTCCACAAGTGATCCAAAAACAAACAAGGAATATGTTCACTCTAGTTCTTTAGAGAACAGCCTCTAATATTGGCTGTAGAAAAAAAATTGTTTCCTCCTTTCACTTGTAGGACCTCTAGACACTATCTTCTTCACTGACTCTCACTCTTAACTTGCAGCAAACAAATTAACTTTTGTACATTAATTACAATTTAAATGTTTGTACTGTCTCAACATTGTGATGAACAAGGCCAATGTAGACACCGGTTGTAGGTGTCTGCATTGTCACATTGAGAAGGGCAATCTTGCTGCTCGCAGGAAACAACACAATATTTTGAAGTACCCGAAGCTTCATTGTGCATTGAGATTGTAGTAACTGGGGGGAAAAAAAACAAAACAAATAAGAAAAATTTTAATACACAACACACCTACTACATGTAAAGCATGAACTTACAAATTTTCACATTGGGTCATTCCATGTAAAAAGGGACAACATTGGACCTTCATGCATCAAAATTTGATACTTTTTTATATTGGTAGCACTATTTGTTTATATAAAAAATACATTTTAGATTTTTCTGACCATCTGTTTTTCAGTTATTAACCTTCAAAATTTGGATATTTGCACTACTTCCGAAGCATTTTGAAATATTTTAATGTCTCTTTCAAATTTGAAGATGGTTTGAAAATGGTATCATATTGAAACAAATAATTATTTATAGCAACACACCTTAAACTAATTGATTTGGAACTGTTTGAAGCTATTCATGACCAGTTTAATTTATTATGATTATTTTTTATTTAATACCAAATATTTTTACATAGCATAATACAACAAAAAGTATGTAATACTAGCAAACCCTACAGAGGTATAGGTATACCTGTGCGTAGGAATGAAAACTTAAATTATATTTTAGTAATGTAAGTTATTAGTATTAAGTCCACATTTATTTATCGTAAACCACCCTAAATCTTTAAAGAACTAAATTTTTTTTTAAGTGATTGAACTTATGTTAAATCTCTTAAAAAGTATAGTCAACATTTTCTAATGATACAATAATTAATAGTTAATAATTAGTTAAATCAGTTTTTTTTTTTAAATTTCTTCCTAGATTTAGAATTATACAACAATGATAATAATAAATTTATTGTCAAAAAAGCAGTACAAACTGTGTATGACCATGTGGAGGACAATAAACTAATTCACTCTCCGGAAGCAAGCAAGGGACCATCCCATCAATTCCGATCAAGGGCCCTAAGGCAGAAGCGGATAGAAAAATTTCAAGAAAAATTCCTAGATCAGATAAAAAGTTAGCTACATGTTATAATACTAATAGAATATCAACATGTCTGTAATTTAACACAAAAAATGTATTTCACATGAACGAATTATTATAGAACTATACATTATTCTGAATACAGTGTTTATAAATCATAAGAACTGAAATAACTCAAAATTCACAATTTATGTTTCACGTATTTCACATATTTACTTGACCGAGTGCTAAAAAACAATTACCGGTGGGTAGCTGAAGTGGTAGTGTTGTCACTCATCAACAAGTCATCCTGGGTTCGATTCCCAATGGGGCCAGAAAATTTGTAGCTTTTCACATTAATGTCCCAGTTACTGAAAAGCAAACCTTTCTTCCTCTATCCAGCTCCTCCTAGTATCAATAACTCTAACTATTACTAATGACTCCTACTAAGCCCTCCACGTGGGCCAAGTTGTTGGTAAACCCAGCTAAGCGGTCCACTTACTAACAATAGCCTACCACCCAACTCGTAACTCCTATTGCTCCATGTAGATAAGCTTCAATAGAGTGCTACATTTCCCATTTACAAATACAACAATATTAATTACAATGTATGCAATTTAACAATGTAAACAATGTTTCATGTGAGCAATTGTAATTTATGCATAAATAAAGGGAGAAAATTGTGAGAAAGTATTCATGAAAGTATGTGAAAGAATACATAAAAGAAATTTGTCAAAACATATTAAATAGGGCACGAACAACAGGGTCAAACAATTGAAGGTGGTTAAATTACATAATGAAAAATAGAGATTCCAAGGCAAAAGTTGATCCAAGTTCTGGGGTCTTTTATCAGTAAAAATTGATTTATCAGTTAAGATTTGGATACAATCTTTAACAGTTTTGTTTGTAGTTCTTGTATCATGCTTTTATTAACTGGAAAACAACCACCCCATGCAATAATCACATAGGTAATTATCCTATGAAAGAATGCATAGTACAATATTACAAGATTCTTGGTTAGCGTAATTTTAGAGAAAAAGAAAATTAAATATTTGGTTTTATTTGCCACATACTGAATGTGTTTTTCCCCATTTCATCCTAGTCAAACATGATACCACGATATTTACAAGTCTTAATACTAATGCACCATTAATACTAATGCCATTAATAACTTTATTTATATTTTGTGGAACACTTTTACAGTCATTACTAAATGAATTAAATATAGTATTATCAACATTCAGTGATAGTTCATTTAGAGCTAGCCATTTAGAGATTAATTCAAGATAATAGTTCATTTTTAATTCAACAAGAACCCAGGTTTTATCAGTAGATATGACTGCGGTATCAGCAGCAAAAGATAATATTATGTCATCAGGTAGATCGATAAATAGGTTATTTATATATAAGCTGAAAAACGCAGGCCCCAGAATAGTAACCTGCGGAACAACTGTTTTCACCTCTCAAAATTAACTCGTGTAATCATTCACTTTAACTCGTCATTGTCTATTGTGTAGGTAGTATAGTACAGAAAGTTTACCCTTTCTAATTGTAATAGTATCCCCTTTGATATAATCTTTTATGCATACCACTACACAATCTGTGATATTAATTATTATTTTATTATAATAAAAGTTATACCCTCCCAAGCTAAACACTTGAAAGTGATTAAGCACTCGCATTTCTGTACACACAGCCACACATGGTTTAATCTCAAGGTTCTAAATAAACACCAGCAATTTGTTAAAAATGGCATTTAGACTTCTAATATTTACAAGTACTATATTTTCATAGTTATCTTTAATGTATTCGTTAAAATGGTTGAGCTTATGAAAGATTTTTTCCACTTTTTATCATTTCATTTTGTATAGGTTCAATGACATCATGATTAAGCTCTATTATGATATTTAAGAAGAGTCACAAGCTTTATTTCTTTATTGTATACTTCGTTTATTTTGAAGTTGGCTGTTGAATAATAGCAGTATGTGTATTACCTGTAGTGGATGATTGATTTTTTGTTGTTGTCATTGTGGTTCATAATATTAGATGGCGACTTAGGTCCTATAAAGTTAGGTATTTCTGATTTAATCATATATTCAGTATTAAATATGTAAAAAGCAATTTTTTCTTGAGGATTTCGTGTGCTTTTGTGTCACTGACATGATGATTTACATCATACGATTGATTAAAATTTTAGTTAGCATAAATGCAATTCACACAAGAGAATTAAAACAAGATTGATTAAAATTTAGTTAGCATAAATGCAATTCACACAAGAGAATTACTCTTACAATCCTTTGAGAGGTGAATACCAGCACAGAAAACATATTTGTGCACATTGGTACAGTTTTTTTTACATTATGATTGAATCTAGAACTTTTGGAACAAAGAGTGATATTTAGAGCATAAAAGGTCTTGCAACATTGCAATTTTGTAGTTATTTCCAGCTAATTACTCATAGAGATCTGATGACAGTTCAATAATTGCATCTTTTTTACTGTCAGCTCATTTGAAACCATGCAGTATCTCAAACTTGTTGATAGAGTGATAAAAGTAATGTTCATTAATGTCATGTTCCATATCTTCCATGTTATTGAACTCACTCAAAATTCCAAAAATTCTTATTCTTGGTTTCGTTGGCTGTTGGATTGTAACATAATACTCCTTTCCACATACATCTTTCAATACATCGCATGTTCTTGACATTTATTTTTATTTACAAATATCCGCACCTGCAGGGGAGCAACTGAGAGCAGGTAAGGCATTGCAAACATAGGAAAAATATACAATAATTATAAAACTATACAAACTAAAAAGAAAGTTTGCCATCAGATAGACATAATTAAAGTATATCAGTTATCTAATTTAACAGAGAGAATTACAAGAAGTAAGAATTGTATAAATATAAGAATTTTACACAATAGACAACAATGTACTATCACTCTTGATTTAAGTATTCAAATTATTATAAATCCAATTTTTCAGTACATGTTTTTCTTCACATCATTTGGCTGGCTTTTAAATAACTTATATGATATGAAATTAAAACATTTTTTACCTACTTCTTTGTTTACTTCAGCAAGTTAATACTAGTAAATCTAGTTGTTACATTTTTATTAATTTTGTCAACATAGGTACTCCTCAAAAACTGACAATTCTCAGATTCAAGAAAGAAGGATTGTCTTAATTAGGAAGTGGTGTGAAATTGTTATTTGGTAGTATTAATTTAACTATTTTATTCTGCACCCTACTTAACTTATTTCAGTGGGATTCATAAGCACCACCCCAGCTGAGAATGACATAAATTACAATACTACGGAATAATCCATGATATATGGATAGAAGCCGAGTTATTTTGAGTATGTGGGCCATTTTAGCAAAAATGAAAATTAAATATTCTCCATCTCGTTATTGACCTCAGAATTCATACAGAGATTTGGTTGAATTTGTGTACAGGTCATATAAAATAAAATTCAATATTTACTCACCAATGTTTTGATATAATTTATATCATCAACAGGGCTATCACAATAAATAACACTATAATTCCATTGATAACTACTATATTTCTATACTAATTCTAATGTACACATATCTTGTAATGCCTTGATCCATATACATTCATTCAGCAAATATACTTGACTTAAACCTAACTGGCACTTCACAACACTCTTTCCATACCATCTTCATACCACACACACACTTACATAATCCTGACACTTAATACTAATGCATCCCATGTGACTCTTAGGATGCTGCAGTTGTGGCAACCCTATCAAAGTATATTCTATTGTACAAATATAATCTAAGAATAAATACAATTTTTATTATAGAACACTTCATATATACTACTTATCATTACATTTTTAAACAGTTTGTACATTTTATAAACAATTCTATCATAAATTAAAACATAATTATATTAAACAATAATCAAAACCCATATTTGCAAAATGTACTCCCTATCTTGAAACCAAAAAAAAATTCTTAAATTTCTTAAAACTCAAGTCATAATCCTATATGTATTTTTCTTTAATCCGCTTTATGTTGTGTCAATCTTTTTTTATGTATTATCCTATTTCACCAATATACACTTTATCACATTCATTGCATGGCACTTCATACTCAACTCCACTGACTGTGGACTTTTCTGTTTTTTGTTTGGTTATGATTATCTATATTTCTCCCATTTTTAAACACATTTTGGTTTCAGGATTATGCAGCATTTTACCCAAAGAATACGACAACCTCTTTACATAAGCCACTGTTTAAAATTTTTTGGATATCAGTTTATCTATTTTGCTCCTATTATTGTTCCTACTATTGTATAATATTTGGTTAACTAATCTCAATGGGAACTTGTTATGAATAAGGATATTCTTCACAATTGAATTTTTTTTTTCAGTAACTCCTGATCACATAACTTGGTGACCCTATACTTTACATTTAATGCCACATTCACCTTCTGTTGAAGAGGTTAACATGACAAAAAAGTCAAATATCTATCAGATCTGCTTGGCTTTCTCCACCAATCGATACTTATTTTTCCATAATCTTTTTTCCATGTAAGTAAATCCAAAAAAAGAATAAAATTTTTGGTGTCTTTTTCAATAGTAAATTGAAACTGCTCATTGAAGCTGTTAAATAATTCCAGTACATCTTGTTCACTGTCCTAGTGAATAGTTAGAAAGAGATCATCAACTTATTTACCCTTGAAAGGAATATCCTTCTTAAATTATTTTTTTATCTCATCCAGTAAATAATTCATTACAATACTTTTTTAAAAAAATTGACACAACATAAAGCTGATGAAAAGAAAAATTCCCCTTTATGTGCCTTAGGTCAGCATGTGAAAAATTTAAATAATTCAACTAACTTTGAAATTACAAAAATTCTTGATTTTGAGGGTGACACTTACAGGAGGAAAATCAGAGAAATGATTAATATTATAAAAAATAAAGAAACGTGTAACAAGAAGTCAGATGTCGATGCACTTAGTAAGATTTATACCAACTTCATTGTCAATTATGCTTAAAGTTTCATATATAATATTGTTCGTGTGTATATGATTATACATATAGGATTATGATTGAGTTTTAATAAATTTAAGAAATAATTTTTTGGTTTCAAGATAGGGAGTACATTTTGCAGATACGAGTTTTGGTTATTGTTTAATATAATTGTGTTTCGGTTTAAGATAGAATTGTTTATAAAATGTACAAATGGTTTTAAAATGTAATGATAAATAGTATATATGTAGTGTTCTACAATAAAAAATTGTATTTATTCTTAGATTGTATTTGTACTATAGAATGTACTTTGATGGGGTTGCCACAACTGATGAAATTAATAAAAACATAACAACTAGATTTACTAGTATTAATTTGCTAAAGTAAACAAGAAAGTCTGTAGAAAATGTTTTAATTTCATATCATGTAAGTTATTTAATAGTCAATATCATATAAGTTATTTAATAGTCAATATCATGTAAGTTGTTTAATAGTCAGTCAAATGATGTGAAAATGAATCTAGTAAAAATATCAAACGTACTGAAAAACTGGATTTATAATCATTTGAATACTAAAATCAAGAGTGATAGTACATTGTTGTCAATTGTGTAAAATTCTTACTTTTATACAATTCTTACTTCTTGTAATTCTCTATGTTAAATTACATAACTTACATACTTTAATTATCTCTATCTGATGGCAAATTTTAGTTTTAGTTTGTATAGTTTTAAAATTATTGTATATCTTTTGTAAGTTTATAATGTAGTAAAAATTAAATATCTTAATCTTTTGATAAGCTGATCAATGTGATATTCCCATGTGAAACCTCATCAATACAAATCCCAAGATACTATACATGTTGTACTCTTTCAACAATCTGATTATTTAACGTCACCAGAATATGATGGGGATTAGTGGCACCTGATTAGCAAAAGCAATAAAGGGTACCCGAGGATAGGACACCCAAATGTGCCCTCCAGCCAAATGACATTGCTCCTTTGTCTATAGATATTTACTGATAAAATATCATTATTAATAGTGTTTTTAACTTTCCTTGTGTTTGGTATTGTTTCCAATACTAAAAAATGATGATTTTCAGCCTTTTCTTTTTTTTCATGAATTTACGCCAAAATTAACTGATCATACAAGTTGCTTAGATGATAAAACACTCCTATCTAATTTTAAAAAAATTATGCTGGTTTTTATAGTATATAGCCACGATAAAAGTAAAAAAATATACCAAATAATGTCATAAAAGGACAAAAATTGGAAATTTTTGTTGAAATTTCTTAGGTGCAGGGCTGATTTTCTGGTCACCAACTCTTTACGTGCTATTCTAAATGCTGCCAAAATTTTGGGTTTCTACGTGTGGTGGGCCAACTTGAAAATTGCCAAAACCGACCGAAAAAGTATAGAAAATACTTATAAATATGTCTTTCTCTTGTAAGTCATTCGCCTCGTGGTCAATTTTCCTTCTATTTACTAAATAATCATTAGCTTTGAAGCAATTAATATATTTTTTTCTTTATCAGTGCACTGATCGAATTCATGATTTCCACAACAAATACTACAATGTACTAGTCGGTTACATTTTTTGTAATTATGGTTAAATCCATTGCAGTGATAACATCTATTAAGATTGAAATTATCTTTAAACCTACATCTTTGATATCCTATGTGTATTCCTCTTTGAGATACAAATTTCAAATAGCTATCTGGAGAGGTACTTAACAATATAGTCATATTTTTCTTTATCTTGTTTCTATAAATATATTCAACCTTGACAGAATCATTATTTACATCATTTCTTGGACAAATATCTTCAATAATTTCATCTTCTTTGAGTTCATTATTAACATCTAAAATTTAATTACAAGATTTTATTTACTCATAAGAGTAACACTTATGCCATCACCCATTTTATATTCTAATATTTCTTTGACTTTATCACAAATTATTTCAACACATTTAACAATCACATCATCACTTCCAGAACATCTCACAATTGCGCCTTTTCTTTTGGTTTCAACAACCTTTTCAAAAAGGAGCATTATCTCACCATTTTAAATTTTATTAACTTCTTTAGCTACATGTTCATCACTAGTAGAATCATCATTTTGAGTAACTCTTGTGTCAAGAACTTTGGCCAATTTGACAGGTTTCATTTTAATGGTCTTGGCATATGTAGGTTAATTATTTTTCATTAACACTATTGTGTTTACCAGAAGTTCATTCTTGTGCTAAAGCTCTTCATGTAATGGTGTCAATAAAATATTCTCAGAAATGGTTGCATACAAATCATTTGTATGCAACCATTTCTATGCATGAACAGGAGGATGACAAGCGTGATTTATATGCATTTATTGTGAGAATGCACATGTTATTGTGATAATTATTCTTCGTTGATGGTAGATCTAGATCAACTTCTTGGCATAGTTTATCTTGAGCTCTCCCAATTTCATTTTGCTTTATTTCAGTAATTAATATTCTGTCATAAACATAGAGTGAAATTTTATCAAGTTACTAGATTAGGTTTTGATGACAGTTGCAAATAGCAAAAGTATCTCTTAAGTGATTTTAACAGACTAAAAAAGGTGAAAATTTTAAGTGATAAATCACTCCACAAATTATACATATAACAAGACTAGCCCCAGATTGAGAATGGCACTTAAAAAGATTTTTCATCTCATCTGCATTATATTATATACACATTACCATAGGAAATATATAAATTTGTTTATTTAATAATATAATACTAGTAAACTTTTCAATTTGTAATAGTTTTTATGAAAAATTGAAATATATACTTGATACTTAAAAATAATATAAATTTTGAGACTTCTTTTTTTAACAGATGTGCATAGGATCTACACCTTTCGATGTCTTTATAGTTCTTTATCTTTTCAGAGTCTCATCTTCATTGATTCACCGAGAAAGAAAGAAAATCCATCATCATTGCTGGTGCAATGGCCTTTAATGTTGGTGCTTATTTATTTATTTTATTTATTTATTATTAACCAGTTTTACAAAAATGCAGAAAGCCGTATCTCTCAGAGGTGCAAAAACACCTGTACACAGGCTGGCTACTTAAAACCAATTACATACTAAACCAATTACATACTAAACCAATTACATACTAAACCAATTACATACTAATTCATACACTAAATAAATAATACTAAGTTTATAAAATTTTACACACATTTTCTCACTTTCTGAGGAAAATAGTGGTATCTTCAAGAATAATATTTCAGTGATGAGAATGACTTTAAATTGAAATAAATAATGGTTTATAGCAATGCATGGTACATTTTACATTTAATACTCAATATACCTAGTTATCAGTAAAAGTGATAAAAGAAATTAAAAAAATTAATAATAATAACAAATTGAAAAAATAACTTTATTATTAAATAAACAAATTTATACATTTCCTATGTTATCTTCAGGTTATGGTAAAGCACACACAGTGAAATTAAATTAAACTTTATACGAACAGCTTCAAACAGTTTCAAATCAGTCAACTTAATGTGCATCACGATAAACAATTATTTATTTCAATATTACCTCATTCTCATCTCATCTTCAAATTTTATACACATGTTTTAAAAAGATTTCTTATCACAATATTTTTTTTAAGTTACAATTCTGTAATTAAAAACAAAACAAAAATTGAAACACACAAAAAAAAAATTACGTTTAAATATAATCAAGTTGCACATCATATTGAAGCTCATAAAACTCTTAAAGACTTCAACTCTCCATAGAGACATAGCTTTGACACATCAAATAGTTTTGAAGATGCAGACATTTAAAGATTTTAAAACATGTCAGAAATGGCACAAAAATCCAAATTTTAAAAATTTATGACAGAGAAATGGACGGTCAGAAAAATCTAAAATTTTGTATTTTTCATATAAACCAATAGTGCTATCAATGTGTTTAAAACTATCTAAACCTGAGACATGAAGGTCCAATTTCCCATGGAATAACCCCATTGTATTTTTTTATTATAACACATTTCTTAAAGGTAAAATGAATTTCCTCTTTGAGTGCAGTTACAAGAGTGAATAAACATTTCACGAATTAAGTATCATCCACTGTTCTTTGCTTAAAAATACAATACCATTTTAATTTGAATACCACCACACAATTTAAAATGCCCTGAAGAAACAAAACACATTCCAGCCCTTATAAGAGATTTTCTTACTGACCGCTCATATTCCTACCTGACCCCCCCCCTGACAGAGCAACTCTAACCCCCTCCAACCATGGGGGATCTGCAGGCACACCACTGATTTCAGCTTTATGCAAAACTCATCAGAATAGTATCTGCATTAGAGATTTGTTGTGTAAACCTAAGCCATCACCTAAACAAAATCAAAATGAATCCAGGACAGAAGAAAAATTGTGAGTAGAAAAAAATAGTGATACAAGCAAGAAAACGTAGAAGCTTCCGCTCTGATGAGGGTTTATAAAACCAAAGAAGTGCCTCCCCAAACTTTCTGTTTTTCTCAATTTAGATTGAATCTATACGATACTTTTGTCACTTTGTCACAAGCTGTTCCACAGAGTAGTCCAAGAACTGTCTCAAAATTGTTAAAACCAACTCAGGAAAAACTAGAGTGATACTTCGTTAAAATTTTTGTTGATCCTAAGCAGTCAGTCTTAAGTTTGATGAAGATTCTGCACAACAAAATCAATGAATAGAGCACAGCAATTACTTGGAATTTTGTTCCTTACTCACATTTCGCAAATATAATGGTTGAAAGCTTAAAATATTACCTATTTACATGATGATAATTTAATTTTGAATTATTTTTTTCTTTTTAATGTATAAATAAACTAGAGTCAATAACATCTTCATATTTAACTTGCTTTCTGTTTCTACCACTAAAATATAGAGAACAGTATGAAAAGGTCCTAACAAACTGAAATTTCTACAACTTCTTATTGATAAAAGAGAGATGTTTACATGGCATAAACAAAGGGTCTTTTCAATAATGTCAGTGGAAGAAGGGCTGGAAGCTTCAAAAGCTGGAAAAAGGGCCCCTACTCCAAAACACTGTTTTCAGATACTGACGTTCAAAATGTTTGCAAGCATGTACATATATTATATAGGTTCCTAGAAACATGATTGTTATCTAACAAAAAGCTACGAACTCGAAAGTTACAAGAAATAAGAAAGATAAATAAGAAAAAAAAATTGGATTCTCTACTTTTTATTATAAATATAAATAACATTTTCCAATTTTTGCCTGAAAATTCAATTATTTCTTTTCCAGATAGTCATCTTAAATAATGCTGATACTTCGGAAAAAGTTATTTTTAATCTAAATAATTATCTAACTCCGCCTGCAGTGGGTGCTGGGTGGTTTGAGTACCTTAGTAGCCACTGTTGCTGGTCTCAAGCCTGGGAAAAGGAGGGGGGTTGGATTTTGGGCCAGCTCCCCATCATCACATAAAAAACGTACACTGCTAAACACTCCACAAAACAGCCTTGGAACATGAACATGAACAAAGGCAAAGAAAACCGACCAAGGCAAAGTAAATTGACATTTATTATTGTAAGTTGGAATGTTAGAACATTACTGAAACTAGGAAAATTACAAGGACTCGTTGACCAGATTCAGAAGACACAATTGGAAGTTGTTGCAATTCAGGAAATGAGATGGCCAGAAACTGGAAGTATTAAAAAAGGAAATTTCATTTTCTATTACAGCGGTTCCGCATCCAGAACAGGTCAAGCAGGGACTGGTTTTCAGTTGAAGAAAACCCTACAAAATAAAGTAATAAATTTCATGCCCAATTCAGAAAAATTAAGCAAATTAAGACTGAAAGGAAAGTTTATTAATCTAACTTTAGTAAATGTCTATGCACCAACAAATGAAAAGTCGGAAGAGAATGAAGAAATGTTTTTTGAAGACATTCAAAAACCAATTGATCAAGTACCTAGAAGCGATATTTTTAATAGTCTTGGGGGATTTTAATGCAGAACTAGGCAAAGAGAAGGCCTTCCAAAGTGTAACAGGAAAATATACAATACATACCACTAACGAAAATGGAGAACTTCCATGAGGTTTTGCGGAAAGTAATGACTAGATAGTAGCAAGCACACAATGTCAGCATAAAGTAATTCATAAAGGTACATAGATCTCACCAGACTTGACAACAATAAATCAAATAGATTATGTCATTATTAATAGAGCCAAGAAGGAACTAATAAAAGATGTAAGATCTCTCAGAGGACTCAAAGAAGACTCCGATCACTTTCTTCTTAAAATTATACTGCAACAAAAACTCCCTAAGATATATAGAATGAAGGGAAAAAATAATAAAAGATGGAATCAGGATCAACTACTAGATCCAAAGATCTTGAAACAATATAAAAGAACAATGAAGGACATGATAAATAATGAGAAGGACACTGGAGAAATAGAAGAGAATTGGGAAAAATCTTGCACAAACAATAACCAAAGTAGCTGAGAATGTCATATGTAGGAAAGAAGGTAAAAAGAAAATTGAATGGTGGGATAGCGAATGCAAAGAAGCAATAACCAAGAAGAACAATGAATAAAAGAAAGACCTTCTATTAAAAACTAGAAGCAGTTAAGATAATTACAGATCGAAGAAGAAAATGACAAAGTCTGAAAAAGAAAAAAGAAGGACTGGTTCAATAGCAAAATAATCACCATGGAAGATAATTTCAAGAATGAATCAAGGAAATTCTTTGGGGAGCCAAAAATGAATAAGAGAATAAACAGTGGAAACATGAACATCCGTAAAGATGAACATGGGAACATGTTAACACATGAAAGTGCAGTACTAGCAAGATGGAGATCTTTCTTTGTCAATATATTTAATCCCCCAGTTCTAATAGAAGTAGCACAAAGAGGCAATCAAGATTCACATGACCAAGAGACAGAAATAGAAAATGAAATCGTTGAACTCTCGTTTAATGAGATATGCTATATAATTAACAACTTGAAACAGAATAAGGCAGCTGGAACTGATAACATCCCTGCTGAGTTAATTAAATATGGAGGAAGAATCCCTAAAAAGGCAATACATACTTAAAATATGGAATCAAGAAAAGTGTTCCATCTCAATGGAATGAGAAGATAATCTTCCCAGTTTACAAAAAAGGTCATAGGTTTGATTGTAAAAATTACAGACCTATAGCGTTGTTAAACATCACATACAAAATTTTTGCTGTTCTTGTGAATAAGAGGTTAGGTGATATTGTTGAAGACAAATTCAGTGAAAATCAAGCAGGATTTCGTAGGAATAGATTGACAATTGACTACATATTTGTAATGCGACAATCCTTGAAAAATGTTGTGAACATGGAATCAAATTACACAATATGTTTATTGATTATATCTGAGCCATTGATTCAGTTCTAAGAAATAAAGTCTTCGAAAACCTGGTAAAATACAAAGTACCAGCAAAATTGAGGAAATTGATGCAACTAACTCTATCTAATTCCAGGGCCAAAGTCAACAAGATTAACAACAAAATGAGCGACAAATTCTTAATGTAATATGGAGTTAAACAACAAGACCCTCTGTCTGCAACATTTTATTCAATATTAGATGTAATATTAAAGTCCATAGTCATTAAAGGAAATAAAACAACCCGATTAAAACAATGTGTTGCCTATGCAGACAATGTTTTACATTTTACTGACAGCATGGACCAAAAAAGCATTAGAAGATGTTTTTAAACTCCTCAAGGAACAATCATTATCATTTGGTTTACAAATAAATCAAGGAAAAACCAAATACATAAAATGTAAAACTGGTGAAACTATCTCACAAGAAGAAACATTTGTCAATAAGAAGTACCAGTCAGTTCCTTTAAATATTTGGGTTCAATTTTAAATCAAAGTAATTCCATCGAAGAAGAGATTTCTGAGAGAATTGCAGCTGGTAATAGAGCTTACTATGCTAATATGGAACTACTGAAGATTAAGCAGTTTTTAAAACGTGCAAAGCTTAGACTTTGCCAAACTGCCATAAGACCCATGGTAACATGTGCGGTAGAAATGTGGACTGTCAAAGAAAATTATCCTGTTATTTGTATTATTGATACATGTTGTCATGTTATTATGACTCATTATGTTAACATAACTATAATATATATTCCATTAAATTTCCAAGTTTACCAGCCAGTGACCAGATGATTTACTCCCTGAAGGAGAATGTTGCATTTTTAACACTTGTATTTTGAAATAAGATATTAAATTGAAATACCCTGCTCAAGCAGATTTTTATGATGTTCAAAACGACATGTAGATCCTTTTCCAGAGAACAATTTTTTAGTACATTTTTGAGTTCCTGAAACTGACTGTCATCTAGATTCCTTACAATATATCCCAGTAAAATTTTATAATTAGATTTAGTAAAAATATTTTATGCAAAAAATGTGATTGTACCTCTACTGATGAAGATATATGGGCATAAATATACATTCAAGCTCATAAACTTTTTTCTGAAATCTTTATATTACTCTAGAACTGAGTTAGTAACTTCTCAATAAGTTGATTTTAATTTTGTGTTGAATAGAGGTAATTTCAAGTATAAAATCTTGAAGCAGTTATGAAAATCAGCCAGGAAAAATAAAGTAGATAAGAGTAGGGTCATCCTTCGTCACCTTCACTGTCACTAAAAAAGCTGTCATCATCTCCCAGAGTACTTCCAGGAATCCCAGATTGATACGGTTGTGCAAACGTATCCACATAAAAAGCTCTGAAATTTGACATCAATTTTATTTTCCTTCTGTCAATAATAACCTACATGTTGTAAAGTAAGTTTTATGGGGCACAATTATTTGTTGTACTGGAAGGGCATCATAATTCGATTGAAAGTATCTGAAGCAATAAATTCTCCAAATGCCCTTTGTTTCAAAATCATGTATTGCTGAGTTATGGATACAGAACCCTTTGTCATTGGTTTCTTTGCAAAGAAAGGAAATACAGCAATCTGAGTGGCAAGATGATAGTTGAGCCAAACAAAAGGTGAAAGAAGGATGGATTTTTTTCTCACCTTTAAAATAAGGAGAGGGGGGAGGAATTATTTGAAAATTGGTGGAGATTTATCATATGGAACCCCTGTATATACATATGTAAAATACAAACCTGCACGATAAAGCTATTAATTTCATATGGTTTTCATTCTAAATATCATTGTTTAGAAAATAAATTTAATTCTCTTTGTCATTATAGGGTTACTATAGATTTTTTAAAATCTTGAATTAGCTAATTGACTCTCACTTAAAGGATTGCACATTTCACCACATACATAGGCTACTAATTCATGAAAACAAAACTTTATTCAATCATTAAAAAAAATTAGTTCTGTCATGTTTACTCATGTGCTTATTCACCACATTCAAAAAAAAATTTAATTCAGATTTTTAAGCAAATAGATCATTGACATTGATCTAAAAACAAAATATCGCAAAAAAAAATGAATTTTAAATTTTGTATGTCTTTTCTTAATTTTGCAAATGAATAGTATTCATTTCTAATATACATGATTCAGAATTAGAATATAACCCCATTCCCACTTACACTTACAAATACCACACTTTTCTACTGAACCCCCTTCCTGATACAGTCAAACCCATCATAAGGAAATCTTTTATATAATGAATAACTGTTTCTAAATTGAAACATTTCTCGGTTCCTTGACTTTAAGTAAGAAAATTCTACTCAATTACAATAGTAACTGTGTAATGTAGTGACTGAATTCTTAATGATTCTTATAACAGTAAAATTTCAGCTCATCTAACTTAAATATATACTCAAATATTGTATTTATGAAAGTAAACCTTAAAATATTTTTGTGGTTCCTATACTTAAACACACAACTGGATAGAAAAACATGAATACCGGAATTAAAAATGAGAGAAGAAACAGATTGTTTAATTTCTCATTTAATATCAAAAACTAATAACCGTGTTATGAATCTTTTGTTATCCTAAATCTGTAACTTGGGTAATAATGAAGAAGAGGACAATTTCATCTATACATTCGCTTAATGAACTTTTTAAAGTCATAGAGTCACAACTGTTTACAAAACAAAGCTAAGAATTTGTGTCCAGCCAGGTCTTCACCAAAGTCAAATATTTCTCTGACAGATGTTGCATTCCTAAGTGAACAAGTTTTATCAAACATAACACTGTTATTCCCAAAAATAATTTATCACAAGTCCGGAAGAATTCAGTAAATAAAGGGTTTTACAGCTTTTTGTAACCTCAAAACATTTTCATAAGTTTGTGGCATTTTAAAATTATAATTATACATATATGAAGTGTATTTAAAAAATCAGATACTAAAACAATAATATCACAATCTTAAACTACTGAGGTTTTGCATAAAGAGATCTTCACTTAACTTCTGCTCAATCAAAGAAGAAAAAAAAACAGAATTTTGGGAAATCATTCAATACCCAATTAATTGAAAAACTATGGCATATAACATGAGACTCTCTAGAATCACAAATTAAATTTAAAATGTTTCTACCTTGTTCTTCAAATGATGTTATAAATAATTTAACAAGATTTTAGCTTATTAATACTTACTTGGTTCTCATTCACTTTTTCAGGTATCTTTATTGCTGCTATTTTCGTTTTGCATGCAACATTTCCATCAATAAGGTTTGAGTGGGAGCTCCTCCAGTACAATGCTTGTGGTACAAATGATCTTCACCTCTACTGGCCATTTGATGGATTTCAGGCATAATCATGAGTAACTTATGAAATTTATCCTGCAAAAGGAAAAAAGGAAAATAGAGAAGAAAAGATTTAAAAAAAGTTAGTTGACAATGATATAAAAATGAAGGAAAAGGGGAAAAAAGAAAAAACCAAATTGATACAAATCTTTTTAAAATAATTTCCATGTTGATCTGCAATAAAGGTAAAAATGACTTGGACAAATCTTAAATAAAATTGGGGAAAAAATTTCATCCATATTCAGAAAGTTGGTTTATGTATTGCAGAAACATAATTATACTAACAGTGTTAACATTTACTGAAGTGGTATTCACATTAAATTACTTACTTCTAATAAATTACTGCAATACTTCATCGGCTACACACTCCACTTAGTTAGACGCGAACTAGTTTCGGAAGCTGCTGCTTTCATCTTCAGCACCTGCCAACTGTTGATCAAATGGTCCTCTGGTGGCTGGCAGGTGAATGAATTTTGAAATCAAATTATTTTCAAACTGGACAGTCATTCTCAAACCAACTGTTCAAAATGCCCACCAATGTTCATGGGCATTTTGAACACAGTTTACATCTGTGGGCATTTTGAATGGTTGGTTTGGGGATGACTGTTCATTCAGCTATCACAGAAATGATTGTTAAATTTCGAAGTCCCATTTGAAAATAATTTGATTTCAAAATTCATCCACCCACCCACCACTACAGGACCGTTTGATCAACAGTCGGCAGATGCTAAAGATGGAAGCAGCAGCTTCTGAAACTAGTTCGTGTAGTACGTGGAGTGTGTGGCTGACAAATTATTACAATAATTTATTGTGGTGACACCGCTGTGAAGTAATTTACATCATACACATTTCTATGTTAAAATTCTTCAGTAGATCAAAGACAACTTATCATTAATGAATGATAGAAAATGTCAATTCAATAAAACAGTGATGCTCAAGACAATCAGAATGGTAAGCCAATTTCACGATACAATTATGACCCAATACAGGTAAAAAATTAGAAGCTAAGATAAAAACTATTCAAACGTGTTCCAGGTTTCTCAACACACTGGAAATGAGGTTTAAACACATGGTGATCAAAGTGAAGAAAAACAAAAGAATAAGGCAAATTTACAGAAAAATAAGGTAACATTTGAATTAAGAAATTTATTACCTTCAATTTCAAAGTGACTGGAGGTAGCATCATGAAATTAACATTGATGTCACAAGCGAACTAGATATTCAGTTGATTCTGAGCACAGCAATTAGAAATCACACTATTATTGATGAACATTCTTTGAGTAGTTAAAGAAACATACAGAATAGAATACAA
This sequence comes from Laupala kohalensis, assembly GCA_002313205.1. Lineage (NCBI taxonomy): Eukaryota > Metazoa > Arthropoda > Insecta > Orthoptera > Trigonidiidae > Laupala > Laupala kohalensis. Next base: position 247,585 of record NNCF01128558.1, on the reverse strand, counting down.
AACCTGATATCCTCCTGAAATTTTAGGAATAGATCATTCTAGACAAACTTCTGTAAAGAAGAGATTTCAAACTTCTTACACATTTTGGATAGAATTCAGGAAAAGCAAGCCAATGACTTGTTGGCTTAAAAAAGAAGACATTAAAAGAGAAGACAAAAATAGTAATATTGGAATATAATGCTGGTTTTGAAATTAACATAAATTTTTGTTTACAAAATGCGCCTGCAGAGAGAGATGACCCAGTGGAAACACTGAAAATGTTTAGTTTCTGGTGGAAATAAGAGATGGAAAACTCTTCACATCAAGGATCCATATGTTGTAAGCAATAATTTTTGCATCATTCATAAATCATACTATGCTATTATTACACATTTTAAAAGAAAACCATTAAAACATTTCAATTAGTAATTTAATCTACCAATGAAGCTGCATTATTCTAAAATACAAATTATTTATTTTCTTTAATTTATGATTTTTACTCTTTGGATGGTCTTCGTATTGCAAATTTTATCAAGGTACTTTTCTATTAGGTAAGTAACATGAAGAGACTGTAATCTTGATTTTAAAAAAGTTTTCATATGACTTATCTGCCTTATATAGTTAATCTTTCTATTGAATCATTTACCTCAATTTATCAGTTATATACAGCACACTGATCCTCCAAACACTCAAAATCAAGATGCAAGTGCAAGTCGGCTACAAACGGTCAAATATTGCAGCCCTGCACTAATGTCCCTTTACAGGAGTGGAAACTTTTGTAGTTTGTCACAAAGTAAAAATTAGACTATTAGCATCTGCTCTCAATTTTTTTGTTTTTTGTACCTGTAGATGACTCAAAGCTTGGATACTCAAAGCTTATACACGATGCATGTGTAATAAAGGACTGTCTTAAACTTTTCATGTTGTCTGTTTTACCATGTTTGTAACTGATAATATGAATGAAGAGTAAAAATGGGGAGAGAGTACACAGAGTTAAGTCTGAGATGCAAGAGATAAATCAATAAATTTTTGAAAAATAAAGGAAAGATATATATTTGGCAGTATGCTGTTACTCACTCTGATTGGCCACCATCAAATTTAATTTACAGCATACGGCTGATTATGATTTTGTTTTTGCAAAAAATTAATAATAATTGTTCTCTAGAAATGTTCCTTCAATTACATATCTCAATAATAGTCTGTACGTAATGCAAAGAAAGGATATATGAAGTTGTTAGAGCAAATAGTGTGACTTGACACACATTGCCAGTCGTATTTGTTAATCACAATTGTAAAAGCATTTTCAGGCTCAGTTGTTGACATTTTTCAAGAGTAGGGTGGATTACATTAATTCACCAAGTATCAATTCGGAACACAACAGAACTCAAATGCTTTTCAATTTTTAAACCTAAGTTCAATGAAGTATTTTTATTGTACCTATTTTCCATGCTCATTGCAAAGTAAAGAAAAAACGACATGAAATTGGCCTTATTTTTAGTGTAAAGTGGTGAATAATTTAATAAAACTAAAAAGAAGAAACTTACTGCATCATTCATCAGAGCATTAGGTAATTTCCCACCACATGAAGCCAGCTGCCGAAAAATGATGTGCAGATTCAGATTCAACAGTCTATCAGAAAAATCGAATATAATTTATTGCCCTCCATTAACAATATGTTTGAGTCATTGTAACTGGGTATATTCTGCTCGGGAACTCACATAATTTCCCCGCGTACTACTGAACTGTTAATGAATCTATTTGCATAGAACCATATGCCCATGACATAAAAGCGTAAAGTTTTCTTACACAACATTTTCCATAGAATCTGAATTTGCCCATAATTTTTTGGTTGAAGATTTCCTGTACTGGGAATTAACAAAAAACTCATTATTTTCTTACACAGGAGAAATAAATCATGCAATATATTTCTTGTTTTTAGTTTTTTGTTATAAAAATTGACCATGAAAAATTGAAGATCACATTCAGAGGGCTGAAAATTGTGGTACGCAGGATTCGAAAAAATAATTTTGAACTAGTTTTTCTGACCAATCCATACATCCCTGGCCCACTTGACGTACAAATGCCTTATTCTTCTATATGCCTGTATTAAATCAATTTTACAAAATCAAAATGAACCAAATACTGTATTTTTGGTAAAGAAAAAGAAACAGTATAATAATAAAAGAGTAATCAGCAACTTAATTGGACATTTTTACTACTTTAGTTTCCTTAATTGTGGAGTGTTTTAACTTTAACTCGACTAACTAGAAAATTACAAACAACAATACAATTGTCGATTCGCATTTGTGCAGAGGTAAACAAAGTTATCTGTGCACAGGACTCGTGCACTTACATCTCATACTTATATCCTGGTTACTTATACTAAAAATTTACATACTAAATAACTGACTAGTGCTCATAATATTTACGTATAGATCATTTTCAAAAAATTATATGATAAACACTAACCCACTTTTTAATTTATTTTTCATAGATGTTTTGTACTATCTAAATTTTTTAGATCACTCGGTAATAGATTAAAAGTTTGATTGCAATGATATAATTATTTTTTGTGCTTACAGTTTTTAACATTTTTGGTATCTGGATGTTTTTTTTTCCTTGATCTACTTCTGAAATTTACATAGCTGTAACTAAGGCTACTAAAGTAATAAAGTAAGGATTAATAAGCAAATAGAGGTACTTAGCAGAATCTTTTGTAAAAATTTTTTTTGTTATTTTAAATTGTAATCAAAATGTAATCCAAGGTATTCTTCACTCATTACTATTTCAAAATTCATGGGAACTCTGTTGCTATAACTTCCAAAAGTAATAAAATTGTCTTATCAATATTTAAAGACAATTTATTTAGTGTCAACCACTCAGTTACCTCTTCTAGATATTTATTCATTTTTATTTTGCTAAAATTAATATCACCAGAGGTGAAATATATCAAAAAAGAATATAAGTATAAATGCAAATGCCATTCAGGATTTAGAACCAGGAAAAACATACAAGTACTTAGGGATAGAAAAAGGAAGCCACAATTTTAAATGCTAAAATGAAAGATAGAATTCAGAAAGAGTATTTTCGTTGACTTAGGTTAATCCTTCAAACTGAGCTTACATCTGGAAATAAAGTAATTGCTATCAACACTTTGGCAGTCCCTGTTGTGTAATATAGTTTTGGCTTGTTGAAATAGACTGCACAAGAGATTTTAAAAAATGAATTGCAAAACATGGAAAATGCTCATAATGTACCATATGAAGTGTCCTACAGCTCATGTCCATAGGCTTTATGTATTCCACAAGGAAGGTGGAAGAGGGTTAAGGCAAATAGAAGCGGTGTACAGAAACTCTGTTATCAGTTTGGCTGAATATGTAGTCAGTCATCAGTGCAACCCATTAATAAAATTGCTAACCAAATAAGATAAAAATAGCAACTGCAGGATTGTGAAATGCTAGACAAATATGTTGATTGTGAGCCATGCTAAATATAATTATTAAGACCATGCCACATTCATACGAACTAACAGATCTGGAATTATTGGAACACTACAGGAATAAAACAAACTCAGAAGCAGCGAAGTGAAATGTGGTATAACAAGAAATTTCATGGTCAGTACAAAAACAAAGGGTGGAAGTGGATCGTGGCACTTCAGGATCAAGCCTTGAAAATACAACACTATACAAAGACGATTCTTAAGGTTGCCATTGTCAAGTCAAAGAAGTAAAATTGGCCCACAACAGGTCCTGAAGGTGCCCAAGGGGTTCGCAGAGGGTAGAGCTCCACAATTTCTTCACCTCAGCACTAGGAGGAGATGTGGTCAGCATCTAGCTCTGACCAGTTTTACAGCTGGCTGAGGTCAGTCTGAATGTCACGGTGGGATTAAAAATCCCCACCCCACTGAGGATCGGGCCCCAGCCATTCAGACAGCAACTCAACACACTACCCACTGAGCTAAGCTGACTCCCTTTGTCAAGGGCAATCCGAAACAATTGACCAGATAGTGCCGGTTTGCTCAGTGCTAGCCCAATGAGTACCAGGAACGAAGTTATGAAGCATGTTCATACACCAGGTATATGTGTAAAGCCATAAATGTACCTTACACCTGTAACAAATGGTATGAACATTCACTATTACTAGTCACATCAAGATCTCTACGTTATTGTATGACCAACAGATATGTACAGATAGAACTTTAACTGTCAACAAACCAGATATAGTGATGAAGGATCTACAGAATAAGATTTGCTACATCATTGATGTTAGCACCTCATGTGATGCAAACGTAGTTTTCAAAAATGCCAAGAAGAAATTAAAATATAAGAACTTATCAATTAAAGTTGGTTGAAAGTGGAATGTTAAAACTGAAATAGTATCAATCACTGTTGGTGCTCCGGGGGCAATCCCTAGATCATTATTACCTGGCATAACTTCCAGGGAAGCTGAAATATTGGTAATTGCAAGAAACTGCATTAAGAGGTATGGCGAACATGTCACGCAAGGTTCTACAAGAAAGTACCAAGATCACAGACTTTGTTCCTTAGGATACTGGTTGCAACCTGGAAGAGAGCAACATACCACATTCTTAACATCCTTGTTTGAGAATAAAAAATCAATAACAACAATAATAAATTAGTTTATTGTCCTCCACATGGTCAATACGGCTAGTCATCGTCAGAATGGTTAAATGAAAATGTAGGAATGCTCGAATTACATTATTTAACATACTGCATAGTTGCAAGTGTTTTATCTCTGAACAGGCAAAAATAAATCTGGAAGGAATAAGAACAAAACCTAGACAAAATTCTAAAATGTAGAATGGTCACTTTAAGAAAAGGTAAAGTTACACTAGGGGAAGGTTTCACCACACAAGATGCTGGATTAATCCAGTCAAAGGAAATATGCGAAGAATATAAAAACTTTGGTTAGAGAAATTGAACATACAAAAATAAAGAACTGTCTTATGAACATCTTAAAGATACGAGAAAATAAATTACAGAGGAAATGATTAAATGGTGTTAACTTGTGCAGAGCACCCATGCAATGCTGGAGATCACCTATTCATTCAGAAAAATCTAGTGGAGTGATACAGATCTGGAAGACGTAGATTGATCATCCACAGTCGTATTCACAAAACAAAATTAATGGCATTCAAAATCTGCTGAGGAGAGATTTAACGTACCAAGAAAAAAGGGTGGAAGAGGAGTTCTTGATGTTCAACAACTGCGGCAGAAAACTGTAATAAAACTTTGTGAATACTTATCTACCAAGGTAAATGAAAGTTATCTGCACAGGGCAGTGGTGAAAGCAGATCAAAATTTTACGCCACTTAACCTCGCATCACGAGGTGAGTTCCCAAGTGTTGTAGAGTGAAATGAGACCAAATTATTGGAGAGTTTGAGTAGTAAACTCATCCTTGGAAAACATATTTACCAACTAAATAAGCTAGAAGTAGATAGGGAAGCTTGAAACGCTTGGTTCACAAATGGCAGTGTCATTTCTGAGGCAGAGGGCAATACAATCCAGTGATTCTTACATTAAACTACTGGAAATGCATCATGGGGAAGGACATTCCATCGGATAAGAGCAGAAAGTGTATCTCTGCCACTGAAACTATTTGCCACATAAAAGCCGGTTGCTCAGCGTTAGCCTCAAATTACTACTTTGAGAGACACAATACAGTGGCTGCTACTGCACACCAAAAACTCGCATTTGCTCATAATGCACTCAACGAAGTGAAACCAGCGAACGTGTACAACCCTCAAGCAATTATTGAGAATGAAGAAATCAAGCTGTACTGGGATAAAGAAATAGTCATGGATGGGACGCTGCCTTTCAACTAGCCTGACTAATCCTAATAAAGAAAAGGAGTAAAGAAACATTTAATGGGATTGAAATGTCAATTACAATCAACAATATGCAAGAGAAACATGAGAAGGTAAACAAATATTTAGATCTGGCTACAGAAATACAAGAGATGTGGAATCAGGAAAAAGTCACTGTGATTCCACTTATTTCTGCTACTGGATTCACCTCCACGAAACTCCAGGAAGGGATCAGGCTGTTGGAACAGCATCCCAGTACCTATAAAGAGATGCAGAAATATGAAGTACATGCTCCATAGTTCTGAGGTTTTTTTTTTTTTTAGACAGTTCTTAAAGCTATACATAATGTCTTGGTGATACACATGCATTATGTATTATTTAACCAATGAGAACAGAGGTTCATTTAAAATAATAATAATAATAATAATCTGGGGGAGTTGATAGTATCCTACCAGATGCCTCCATAGGTGGTGGATGACGGAACGCTCGCTAGAAATAGAGAGTACCAGGGAAATAAAATACCTGGGGCAAACCAAAACTAGCACCTGCACCTGGGGTTTGCTCTCCCTTGTGCAGTGACATCGGCACCTGAAACTAGAAGTCAAGCCTCGGACACACCTGCCATTGAGGCTGCAGCTGGTGTGAACAGGATCAGGTGGTGAAAACATCAATATGGAAAACATTCAAATCCCCCCAAAAAAAACAAGAGGAGGGTAAGACTTGAAACTAAAATAGAAACCATTAGGCAAAATCTAGGTAGGATGAATCAATACTTAAGAGGTAACGGGGAAAAAATTAATGAAAACCGTAGAGAAATGCAAAATTAGATATAAACATCACACTAATTATGATTCACTAAATCAAACTATGGAAGAGCATATTGACACTGCCAAGCAAAGATTGAATGTATATGCAAAACGGTTAAAGAAGTATAAAACCAATTTGGCAAGGAAGAAGGAAAGAACACTGTTTAATAAAAGCGAAAAAGGATTTTACAAAAACTTACTGACTAAATGCACAATAGAAGGAGCACCCCCAACCACAGAAAATGTTGAACAATTCTGGTCAGATATATGGTCAACAAGGACCACTCATAACCCAAATCCGTCATGGTTACGCGTAGTAGAAAAGGAGGCAGAAAGACTGACAGAAATGGAAAATCCAGTTTTATCAGCGAATGAACTTGGAGAAATAATCACCAAGACCCACAACTGGAAATGTCCTGGACCGGATAGAATCCAAAATTACTGGATAAAAAAGTTTACGACACTACACCTAGTATTACTTAAAATAATCAATTCCATAATACAACACCCAGAAATATTACCAGAAGAATTATGTACAGGAAACACCTACCTCAAACCCAAAGATAGTGATACAGAGAATCCCGCCAAATACAGACCAATCACGTCTCAACAACTACTACAAACTCATCACAGCCAGCATTAGCAAGAAGATACAACAACACTGCACAAATAACAATATTACTGCAGAAGAACAGAAAGGAAGCCGACCCAACTCAATGGGATGTAAAGAACAACTTTTAATAGATGGTCATGATAAATCTTGCTATCCAGAAACAACGAAATATAGCTACAGGATACATAGACTACAGAAAGGCATACGATATGATACCCCACAGTTGGCTCCTTTACACCTATACAAAATCCACCCAGTGGTAACAAAGTTTTTCAAAAACACTATGACAAAATGGAGCACCAGACTCATCCTTTCCAACAACAAAAGTAGAAGCGGAGAAAGCAACCAAACCATCAGCAAGACCTCCAAGACTACTGAAAACAAAATACGAATCAACAGAGGAATATTTCAAGGGGATTACTCTTTTGCTTAGCTTTAAACCCTTTATCCACTATCCTCAAACAACAAGGGAAGAGTTTAGGATTCAATATCAAAAACAGAAAAGTCGAATGCTGTGTCACACATTTAATGTATTTGGATGACATCAAGATTTACGCAAGAAATGCAGAAAGTCTGGAAAAGATCTTGAAAATTATAGAACAATTCAGCAATGACATCAGAATGGAATTTGGAATAGATAAATGTAAATTACAAAACCTTGTTCATGGTATNAGATAACACCATACACTACAGTAAAAGTCCAAGATATAGAACAACTAGAACCTAATGAACTGTACAAATACTTGGGTGTGATGCAAACAAATAGAATAGAACACACAATAGTCAAAGAACACATCACTAAAGAATTCATGAGAAGGATGGAAATAACAACAAAAACTCATTTAAATTCACGTAACCTGACGAAAGCAATAAACTCATTAGTCATCCCCATACTATCCTACTCATTTGGGGTAGTAAAATGGTCAACTACAGATCTGGAAAATTTAGAGAGGAAAATCAGAACCACGATGACAAGCAACAACAAACACCATCCTAAATCAGCATTAGAACGAATGTTCATCCCATATAACCAGGGCGGAAGAGGCATCATACCAATCAAAGACCTCCATGAAAGACATAAATACATCCTCAATAAGTTTTTCCGGAACAAAGCGTATACCTCATCACTACACCAAGCAATTACAACCAGTGATAAAAACTATACACCCTGTCACCTGAATGAGCCTCTACCCCAACCAATACAAAAAAATAGAATGACAACCTAGCAAGATAAACCAATACACAGGAACTACCCCAACCAACTGACCAACAGCAAAATAAATAAAATAGAATCAGTTAAGTGGCTAATGAAAGAAAAATTATCCCCAGAAACAGAAAGTTTCATAGTATCAATGCAAGTCAGAGTCACACCAACCAGAAACCACAGGAAAATAATCCTGAAAGAAATCGGAATCACAGATTCATGTCACCGATGTAACCAAATCAAAGAAACTCTCGAGCATATCATTGGTGGTTGCACACAGTTGGCCCAAAATGATTACAAAACTAGACATGACAACATGGGAAAAATAATTCACCTGGAAATTGCAAAATCACTGAACTGCATTAAGAATCCCATACCACCAGACCATCAGTATAAACCTCAACCAGTCCTGCAAGACGATTTGAAAGCAAATATTTTGTACTTTTTGCGATTTTGTTTTCGTAAATTACAACAATCTAGAAAAAACAAAGAACGACAAAATATCAAAATACCAACAACTAGCCTTTGAAGTAAAAAAAACTCTGGAATGTTCAAGAAGTGATCATAGAGCCTAAGTAACGATGTGAAGTAGTGATGATGATGATGATGATGATGATGATGATGATGATGATGATGATGATGTAGATGATGTAGATGATGTAGATGATGTAGATGATGTAGATGATGTAGATGATGTAGATGATGATGATGATGATGATGATGATGATGATGATAATAATAATGACTGTGATACAAAAACCAATATTAATAATACTCATATTTAGCAACATGACTCTGACCATGGGGTCTGCTGTACTATGTGATCATGAAAGGAAAACACAACTGTAAATATTACCCTCAATTGACTTAACTATTGTGATACTTTAAAAAAGTCTTGTTTCAAGATTATTGAGTTTTTAATTATGCTAAAAATCAGAATTTCATTCCAATGAAACTACTCCTGTACAATGGCATGAGTAGACAAGCAAACTAGAGTAAAGTACTAATGAAAAAAAGAGCAGCAAAGCTCAGCATTTTCTCTTCAAGCAGAATTGGATTTATTCACTTACTTGAGTAAATAAGTTCACGGTGTATATTTTTAAATCATTGAATTCTTTTCATATTTTGATCTGATGTTTAAAATATTTTCATTTACTCTGGCGAAGTATGAAAAAGAAGACAACAGTTTTTGCAAAGGAAACTATTATTTTATAAATATCAAAATCCTGCATTTTTGCAGTATGACACAATGTGGGCGTACTCCATGCATGTACTCGATTCCACATAAATTTACACCAAATAAGCATTCATCACAACTATTTCTCCTTTATTTCAGAGGAAGTGGTAACGCACCGGAATTTGAGGGTAGCAGCTGAGTGTGTAGTCAAGAAGAGCCTGTTGAACTTGTTCATAACCATCCAAAATGTGTTTCCTGTTCATGATGCCACGAACATCTAGAAGCGAAGCAAATTGTCATGAAAACAAGCAAATATAAAGGTAACCAAGAACAACAATTCAAGAAAAATAATTAGTTAGTAAGCATAATCCAGCTTTAAAATGTTGTAAAAGTTTCTCAGTTAAGCTAACTCAACATTCCAATCATTTAAAAAATATGAGTTGAAATTATTAAATATACTTATATTTAAATTATTAATATATTATGAGGTTTGGGGCTAGAAACTATGTACAACTTGATTGGCTATAACGCTTCTTCAGTTTTTTCTCTTTCAGCGTATAATAATAGCCGGCAGGTAATGACTCAAACACTGATTGTTTAACGAGCCTTTCCAGGAAAGTAAAGTGCGGTGACGCGACGCAAGGAGTGCAATGTGTTAGTTTCGAGGCGAGCAGAACAGGGGAGGGAGTTCGCCAGTTTGATTCCCTTCTTACTTCCGAGTCCATTTTTCTATGAAACAATACGTACATATGTCCATTTTTCTATGAAACAATACGTACATATGTCTATTTTTCTATGAATCAATGTTTTCGTGTTGCAACGACGTAACATTTACTTGTTTATTCGTAACAACCTGATGAACTTGTTGGCTGATTTTGAACGAAAATCGATTTTCACAATGTCTCGGTTCCGATCAAACAGGTTAGGAGAGGTTTTACTTTATTTCGTATTACAATAAAATGCTTTCATATTGTAATGTATGAGGGGCATGCCATGTCACATATTAATTCTGACAGCAAAGATAAATAACACAAAATTGAATCCCTTAACGTTTGATGATAAATGTAAGGAAAGAAGGAAAGAAGGAAAGAAGGAAGGAAGGAAAGAAGGAAGGAAGGAAGGAAGGAAGGAAGGAAGGAAGGAAGGAAAGAAGGAAGGAAGGAAGGAAGGAAGGAAAGAAGGAAGGAAGGAAAGAAGGAAGGAAGGAAAGAAAGAAGGAAAGAAAGAAAGGAAAGAAAGAAAGAAGGAAAGAAAGGAAGGAAAGAAAGAAAGAGAGCGTTGTTTTTCCAGTCATCACCTCAGCGTATGGCACAGGGTGGATAAACGGATCGTAACTAAAAGTGGCGACAGTGACGAGATGTAGAAAAATAACGTTAGTGGTGGAAAGCATGCTGAGGGGACGCAAATATAAAATACACCTCGATGAGAAAACTAGGAGGCAGGTCGTGAACAAAGGCCTCCCCAAGGATTTGATACAGACCCCAGTGTTTTTTAACTTGTACATTTCAGATCCTCCGAACCTTGCGAGCGCATTGCTACATTTACGCAAATAACCTGGCGATTGTGGTACAGGCAGTCAGTCTTTTGAAGAATTGGAGAAAACGTAAATTGATGACTTAAAGCGCTCCTACGCTTCTATGGAGAATGGCATGTAACTATTATTCCAACGAAAAAAGAGTGCACAGTAATACATTTAAACAACAAGGGAGCAAGTAGGGAATTGAAACTTATTTTTTATACATTAGTTTCTTTCTTGTCGCGTTCCCATCTTCCGACATTCCGCGACTTTTCCTGTTACTCTCCTAATTCTGTTGGTCCATCTTTATGTTGCTCGTCCTCAATCATGTTTATGTGGGCGTACTTATCTTCCACTATTGCCTGATATCACACTTATCAATCCTGTATATCCGTAGAGAAAGTTTTACCATCTGTACCATTGTATTGTAGTATCTTGGGTAGCTCAAGGTCTGCAGAGTATTTTCCCCCTGACTATAGTAAGATCACTGTCTGTTAATACTCGTTTAAGTCCCCCTGATTCATACGCTGTTGCTGCACATTATGCTTCGTAATCAATTGTGGCACGAACTATGTCTTTACAGCGCTGATATTCTGGGCAGTACTCAACCTAAAGCATGAGGAGTAGAAACAAGAGAAGAATTTCCTCCTTTTCCTCTTAATCGCGAAAATAGAATGTGTGCCCCCTCTCGCCGCGCTTCAAGCATTTATTACCAACATAGTTTGAGGTTAAAAAATATATTTTTGATACTGTGTTGTCACCACTTATCCTGAGTAATTGTTAAAATAAGCGAGTTATCTTCATAACTTGTAAAGTAAAACGAGTTCGAGAGTGAAGTGTTACAGTGAATGTAAAAACGACAAAAGGTATCATCCTAAGAAGTGTTTTTTTTTCATACCGAAGGAAGATGAACGCTAAGTTCCCTTACCAACTTATTGGTGTTTGTATGTAGAAAAATACTGCTTAATTTTTATTCTATTTTTGGTTATTTTAGATATCGTAAGTGGTTACTAGTCCTGGGGAAGATGGGATTACTGGGAGATATTTTTAAATTACTTGAGTTTTTTCATGTTCTGATCATTTCGAAGTGACACGCTTCACAACTACATTGCAAACGAAATTGTGGACATGTGCAGAACCCGTATATTTTTCGGAAAATATAAGAACTGGCAAGTGAAGTGTTCTATTTCCTTTACTATCTCGAAATAAATGCTTATATTAGAATTACAATTTGATTCATAAGTATTATAAATGAGGTCTGGTGCAAATTTCCTTATTCAACGAAACATTAGTTATATCTTGGGCATATGATATTATATAAGACATTTTTCTCAGATGACCACTCTAATCCAAGGGATGAAAGAAATATGTTTATTGATGAATTATTTTCATGTTATTGAAAAGTTTATTGAAAATATTGATAAATTATTCTCAATATGTGCAGCTAAATTTGATTACATAATCGTGATGGGTAATGTTAACTGTGACCTCACAAAAGAAACTTCTTCACAATTAACTTGAATCGATTATTTCATGGTATGAATTTAAAACTTTTTCCTCTGGAGCAGACTCATCACAAATAATTCTGATAAGTGGATCGATCATATTATTACTTTAAACCTTGAAAAGATTCGAATATATGGACATATTCCAGTTCCTGGTATCTCTAAGCACGACTTAATTTATCTTTCTTATGGTCTGAAATGTCCTAAGAATGTACCGAAAATAGAGTATTGTGATTTTAGGAATTTAGACCAATGTAACTTTCTCAAAGAAGGATTAAATATATCATGGCTGACATTTACAACGTCGTGTCTGTGGACAACAAAGTAAAGTTTTTTACTGACCTATTAATGAACCATATTGACAAACACATACCCATTAAAAAGACCCGTGTAACACGCCCCCCAGCGCCTTGGTTAACTTTCGAATTCAAACAGTTAATGAAGGATAGAGATACAGCGTTTGTAGAGTCCCGAAAAACAAAACAGGAAGAAGACATCAAATTATACAAAAGCTTAAGAAATATTGTCACGCAAAAAATTAGAAATGAAAAAATTAAATATTATCATAACAATTTAGGCGCAATCCGGGATAGTAAATCACTCTGGAAAACTCGAAAAAGTATTGGATTGGGAAAGACATCCACTTCGTTGGATATCTGCATACCTTTAGATACGTTAAATATTTATTTCGTAGGTCAAACATCGTGCATCAATGAATCTTTAAAGCTAGAAGTGCTAAAGTCTTTACAAAACTATGAGAATTACACAGAAAACCATTTTTATTTTACATCGGTCACTCAAGCAGATGTATGCTAACTATTAAAATTATGTATACTTCTGTGTTTCACCTATTCTGGATATTATCAATTATTCACTCTCCAGTGGTAGCTTCCCTACCGCGTGGAAAACTGCCTTGGTGCACCCTCTCCCCAAAAACATCACATCCTCAAAACCAAATGAGCATCGACCAATCAGTATTCTGCCTACTCTGTCGAAAATATTACAAAAAGTTTTTCGAAATCAAGTGGAGAGCTACGTCAATCACAAAAATATAATTAATGAATGACAATCCGGTTTCCGTTGAGGTAGAAGTAAAGGACCGCCTTGTTGTATGCTCGAAATTCGATTGACGCGGGAAACGTAACTATTCTAGCCCTTCTCGATTTTAGCAAGGCATTTGATTCAGTTGATCATGATATTTTGCTTGCAAAAATGAAGACTATGTTTTGGATGGCCTTCAATAAAATTGTTTTCGGAATATTTAACCGGACGAAAACAAACCGTAGTATCTGGAAATAACACATCTTCCCTTCAAACGGTGTGTGGTGTTGTGTAAGGAAGTGTCCTCAGTCCCTTTGCTTTTTTAATTTACGTTAATGACGTCAACAAATCTCTTAAACATAGCAAATTTCAAATGTACTCCGATGAGAGCCCTAAAGCCCCACAAATACATATATTTAAAAAAGCACTCTATCTATTATCTATTATATATTTTATATATATATATATATATATATATATATATATATATATATATATATATATATATATATATATATATATTT
>NNCF01128558.1:215080-226144 GCA_002313205.1 Laupala kohalensis | reverse complement strand
ATATATATATATATATATATATATATATATATATATATATATATATATATATATATATATATATATATATATATATATATATATAAGTAAAATGTATGAGTATTTAAGCAATTAAAACATCCTAGCTTTGCATTAACCAGGTAATTCAACTACAAGATCATAAACTGTCTTCTTCAATTTTTCATATCAGAAGTTTAAAGGTGGAAGAAAATTCGAAAGTAAACAACTGAAATTCTAATACTTCACGAGCGCTGCGGGAAGGGTCACATAAACCATTTTCCTGTGACGGCACGGATTAGAGGAGAAAAAAACAATAAGAATCTCTTTAGTTTCTAGACCTCTTGGCCTAAAGGGGCAACCCATAAAACATTCGAAAACTTCCAAATATTAGGGAGTTAAATTAGACCGTATATTGTAGTAAAATCTCATATAGAGGAAGTATGTCGAAAACTAAAACTGAGGAATAATTTATTACTGAAGCTTGCCGGAACGACCTGGGGCAGCAAAGATACGTTAGGGACCTCATCTCTTGCACTTGTATACAGCGCTGGAGAATACTGCGCTCCCGGGTGGATGTACAGTGCATAGGTGAAAAAGGATGTGCAACACAAGGAAACGATGCAACTTATCACGGGAACATTAAGACCCACTCCAACTCCTTGGCTTCCGGTATTAGCAAATATAGATTCTCCCGACCAGTCTAAATGCAGTACAGACATTGAGTTACAGCATTTGTAATAATCTCTCCTTACCTATTCACCAATTTATTCCACAAAGAAAGCGGTATACATCCCGGAACCGATTCCACCTGAATATCTCATCCCCTGATACAAATACGTGGAAGAAAGACTAGCGGCAAATGGAGGCCAGGAACTACAAACTAGTGGAAGATCCAACCCAAGAGGTGTCCGGTTTCGATCTCCCGAGAAAACTGTGGACAATTGTTAATCGAATTCGAGTTCGTGTAGACATGAGCTGTCTAAATGGGGACTTATCAAGGTCTCTAACGAGCGAGTGAGAAATACATAACATTGACCACATACTGATGTGTTCACAGTATGGTTTTAAGAATGGAGGCATTGAAGATTTGCATAATTTAAGAGACGAAGCCCTAGAAGAGAGGAAAACATTAAATAATGTTTGTGAACGTAATATTTTAATGTAAAGTGTTAGTTTTTTTAGTTTGTATTACTGCATTTAATGTTTTCTTCTTTGTGTTTTATGAAAAACTGAAATAATATTAAATTAGCTCGTTCATATATTTCAGAAGCATGTTTTCGGAGGAAATGACACCCTTTGGCAAGCGAGCACTACTGACATTCTGACTAGTCGAGCTTGGCTGACCATGTCCGTAAGTCCTCCGAAAACACATTCCCGAT
Source organism: Laupala kohalensis (assembly GCA_002313205.1). Classification (NCBI taxonomy): domain Eukaryota; kingdom Metazoa; phylum Arthropoda; class Insecta; order Orthoptera; family Trigonidiidae; genus Laupala; species Laupala kohalensis. The sequence continues at coordinate 224,765 of NNCF01128558.1, read as the reverse complement.
GGTACAATTATTACCAAAGGCGTAGTTAGGTTTTTGAGAAGGGGGCACAAAATCTTGACCTATAAGGCAGCGAAATAGATACATCTGCAAACAAAAGCGCGGAAAGAGGACCCAAACCCTTAACAAAATTTATGGAGCTCGTGAAGCTCACCAGATGTGCCTCAGCACGCGTGGACTGCAGACGGTAATTTGAAAAAATGCTGGAGAAACGAGATCACCACACATTCTTTATTTTCAATTAGACAATACAAATTAATAAAATGTATATTAGATTTGAAAGATGAATTTGTTGACCATATGTCTTGAAAATTTGCATTTGTATTTGCGTCTGGAAAATTTGAATGATTTTCATGTTTACAATTTATTTTTTGAATTAAATTTTTGTTTTCGAGTATTCGGGGGGGGGGTACAAGTGTCGCTCCCTGGTCTCCTCAGCTATGCCCATGATTATTGTGTAGTTAAAATATAGATATTATAGTTTGCCATCCAACAATTAAAAGAGTATTTGTGGAATTGTAAAAGTTAACTTACCTGGGTTTAAGAGAAGAAGAAATTTTACACAAATGTAATCGCTAACATCAAATTTCAAATCTTGAAGTTTGGCCATAACATCATTGAAATGATCCGCAAGAGTAGGGACGCCAAGCAATCCCAGGCAGAGTAGGTCGAACTTTTGACCATTAGGGAGAGTGGTTTCATCCGGAAGATTATTATGCATTCTCTGATGCATATGATCAAGTACCAACATATCAGACCACGAGTGTTGCAGCAACTTCATTTGGTCATCGACCTGGAACAGATTAGACAATTTTCAATATGAAAGATCCTAATTTAGTCTCGAATAAAATGTAGAAATGTGATAATTTTTATTCGTAATCCATAAAATGAAAATCTTCTAGTGTGAACAAAAAGTCACATCTCTCAATTCTTAAAAATCATAACGCATTTACATACGGTAAGATGCAAGTTAAGGTGTAAAATATTATATAAGTATCATATAAATTACGAATTAATAAATCACTCAAAACTGGAATTGTATCAGATGCCAATAATTACAAACAGGTAAAGAATAAATGGGGAAATATTGCTATTGCACGAGTTCTCACGACAGTACGAAACGCTACATGAAAATCAAGAAATTTATTAACTATTAATTGAATTTAGTAATGTTATTTCAGTTTGATACGATATATTTATCAGAAAAAAGAAATCAACTAACATTTAGGTTGAAGTAATACTGAACCAATAGGAAAATATTGCATGGTTTCAAATGGCAGATAAGTACATGAAATTAGTTAAAAGAATTTAACATTCGAAAAGCATCAAAGCAACAACCTTCTCCTGACATTTTGAACGTGAATGACATGTTACATCGCTTGTCTCAGATGATTAAACACCGCAAAAAACAATCCTATGAGAAATGCATCTGTGGTAGGTCTACTAATTACGCGCTATTATTCAAATTTTAAGGTGAAATAGCCGCAATAAGAATTAGGTTAAATACCTCTGTCAAACAGTTCCAAAAATTAAATTTTTAGTAACAAACGTTTCGAGGCAACTGTCCTGTCTTCCAGCGAACAGTTACATTACAATTAGCTCCACGATTGGATTGTCCACCTTATGTATACATGCATACTAAAACGTTATCAAATAAATACATTTTGACACGGGACACGCAATGAGTAGGCCTACTACACAAAACCACGGACAAGAGAAGCTGAAGAGAGATTCAAAGCTGTCCACTTCAGAGCTGTTAAACTACGTGTCGTCTCAACCTACGAAAGGGTCGGTAATCTTCCGTCGTGTACCTGGACTTTGTCTAGACGCGTGGGTTCTGAAACGAGGCTGATAATCAATTGCGTCAGTAGGCAAATGATTGAAGAAAGGATCACCCATAGTAATCTCCTTCATCAATTTTAATAATCACTCGATGTTATGCGTGTCGAACCTCTCCTCCCATGGAAACAAGGTAAACGTAGGTATTTGCATTAAAAAAGGTAACGGTACGATAATATTTGCTTATTTCCTAAATGAAGTGTCTTTTCGGGAGCGGCAGACATAACTAATCCATTAGGGGCAAATACAAATCAACTGCACGAATTCAGAGGATTTTCTTCCATCCTAATTTTCGGGGTCAATGGAGAATTTCTAAATAAATAGTTTTACATTTATTATTATTATTATGTTATTTTAAAGAAATATGCGTATATTTTACCAATTTTGAAGATTATTACGTATAAGATTCCTTCAATAAAGGAAAATTGTCTCACACCAGGCCCCGAAGGTGCCCAAGGCATACACGGAGGGTAGAGCTCCGCAATTAATAGGTCCGGTACTCATTCTACAGCAGGCTAAGTAGGCTTGGGAGTCAGTCGGGATGTTGAGGTGTGATGATCGAACTCCGGTCATCCAGCCAGCAACTCGGCGCCCTACCCACTGATCCACGCTGACTTCAGTTTATTTCTTCAACATAGGATAATCCTTCATTTTCCTTCAGGAGACCTTGACTTTTCTTAACACATTGTAAACATTTAGTCATCAATATTTTGGAAACCATATTCTTATTAACTCCCACTATTTTTTTTAACTAAATGACTTCCACGTTCGTGCCGCTAATGTATTATTCACTCAAGCATTAGATACACATTTTACTCGTGATGTAATAGATAGACGTGATATATAAAATTATTAAAACATCTTATATTTTGAGAGCCCATGATGTATGACAATATTTTACGTGTTTACTTTCGATACTTAAGCCCCATAGTGTAGTAGTTACAGCACTCGCCTTCTACCTCTGGTGACGATGGTTCAAATCCCGGATGATCCACGTAGAATTTGCCGTGGTCGACAAACCGGATTTGGGATTTTCTGGGGTACTACAATTTCCCATACCTTTCTACCACAACTTATATTATGGTTGTCATCTCCTCACATCATTCAGTCACCAAAATTCGAACCTCTTCTTATGCCCGCGTTACCACACTCCACGTGGACATACGTAGTTTGTACCTGCTTTTTTGACAGTAAATTTATTTATTTATTTATTTATTTATTTACAGTCACCGATTGAGTGCGCAGGGAAATCGGTGATAGGACTGACTTGAGCAGTCTACCCATCAAAATGCCGATCGAATAAATAACTCTTCCAAACATACACAAGGATATGTTTTCAATAAAACAAATTTAATATTTATGAACATCGCAGTAAAAATAATAAAATTATAATAAATGGGAAAATAAATATTTGTTTACGACAAGTCGATTATTCAATTTAATTATATATTGACATGGTATTTAACATTTAGTACAACAAAATGACATTTAACCAACTATTAAAGTAAGAAAGTTCACACCACTAAATTAATTGAGCCATTTCATTTATTTTCTTACAAAATAGACCCAAGTTATTACGTTGCTTTACTTAAAGGATCCGTTGACTCGTGGTCTAATAAACAACTGCAGTGATCTATTTTTTGTAGCGTATAATCAATTCTCGATGTATCCATTACCTTTCATTTCATGAATAAAATCGGGAACTTCACAAGTGAAAAAGNGAGACAGAAGTGGACCCTTGTGTTCTGATATAAAATTATTCTGACAAAATATTTTTTTTAGTAACATTGAGCTTATTAAAGGAGAGATTTCGCTCCGAATTACATTCCATGCTTATGACGAGGTACAAGTACAATACCTTAAATTGCTCCAACAGGATACTTCGAAAGAAGTAAAATGATCGAATGAAATTTATTGACGTGACATTTTCAAGGAACTTATACAGGCGCGCGCGGGGCACAAAATTGGTCTATTCTGAAGAATAAACCTTATGTATTTTAACGCGCTGAATCCGAATCAGAGTTTTTCCATCACCCCCAGTTTTTTTATGTTCGTATTTTCTGTATTTAAGGGTAGTTTTCGCGATTTCAAAATGGAGCGTGAAGGAGCAATTCTGACCCTGGATTCGGATTCAGTGAGTCAAAATTCATAAGGATACATAGGTTTAGTATTTGAAACAGACCAACTTTATTTTGCATCCCCGTGTTATCAATATTAACGCCAAGACACTCAATTCATGTAAAATCAGAGATCCACATATCTCCTGACTTCTTTTCGAGTTATTTTATACACCGATAACTATTGAACCACGGNGTTGGTGACATTTTCTTTTTTTTTTTTTTTTGGTGGGGCTTTAGGGCTCGTCAACATCAAAGGTCATTAGAGCCCGGTGACAGGTTCTCTAGTAGGTACCTTCTTCCTATTCTCGTGGGTTTTGAAACAAATTTTAATCCTTATCTGAAGTTCGTGTGGATTTTAAAACTGCGGGTTTTTAGATACAACTGTTTGATGGAGGTTATGCACCTAATTCATACTACAGTGTCCTCGCCCTTCAACATTTTTAATTAAAAATACTTTTAATTAAAAAAGTACTTTTAATTAAAAAAGAAAATAAATTGAAGAAACGAAGTTTAGAAATAAAAATTTAAATAATTTTCAAATATAAAATAAAAATTTTAATATCACATAGCCTATTTCAACAAAAGCTCATCTGCAACTATTTAAATACAGTCTGAGATAAAGTCTTCAAAAAGGTAACATTGTAGTACCATCAATTTTTGTAGTGAAGTCGAAAACAAACTCACTTTCTTGCATTTGCTATTTTGTCGCTTTCCCAACTAAAATTGAAAATCCCCGACTTTCCCGGTGGTATTAAGTTCCCAACTTTTCCCGACCGAAAGACACCTTTCTTTATACGTGGAAAGATAAGACGCGAGCGTTCACCTTAAAACAATGATCATTTCCTTCAAAATACCAGGGCCCTTTCGCACAATTTACTTTCAAAGAAACGAGAAAAGCTAACCAAGTAGATATTTCCCCTCAATTCAATACAACAAAAACTGAGTAATGTTCACGAATTATTCAACTGAGAGTATCGGACAATCATTATTAGAAGTGTTTTTATTCATTACTGACAACTCACCCCAGCTTTGCACTTGTGTATTTGTTGTTATACTGTAATTAAGAATAAGCAAAAATAACAAATATGACTTCTCTAAACCACGTTGAAAATAAGTTATTCCGGAATAGCTGAATTTACAGGTGAATTTGTTGATTAAAAAAAAAAGAAAACTTACAGTTTTCATTACACGGTCCATATATACGATTTATAAAAAGATCAGAGTTTCACGCTTTCTCGGAAGGCAAGGTCCATTTTCAGTCCCTGGCTACTGAACTAAGAAATCACTCCTATTTTGGAAAAAGAGATTCCTGAGCAGAAATCGGAAGTTGAGCCGAATTTATCATCATGACGTCGGATCGTCCAAAACAAAGTCCAGACGAATCAGTTATACGACGTCGAAGCGACTCAGTTTTAATAGTAACATAATATTATTATAATAGTAATAATAGCATATGAGTCTCGGCTCCCGTTAATTGTGGCCCCTTCTTCTTAGATTGCGAAACCTATGAGCGGAATCATATTCTCAATTACGACGTTCCGTCGTCCTGGCAGTGGAAGCCGGAACTCCACTAAGTGCATTTTTTGCTGATAATTAATTTTGTCGAGAACATCCTATGATGCTCAAGGGATTTTTGACTTCTTTACGTGTTTAAGGGGATTACTATTTTTCGCGTTTACTATTCATGGTAATACTAAGACAGCGCAACACAAGNTTTTTTTTTTTTTTGGGGGGTGGGGGCTTAGGGCTCGTCAACGTCAAGGTCATTAGAGTTCTTAGAGTCATTATACCGTCGTGCCGTAGTATCTCAGTGTTCTCGCCTTGGGAAGAAGAGAACCAGAGATCGAACCACATCGGATGCCTGTAGACTGAGGTTGAAAAAGAACTTCCGAAAAGAAATGTGTGCTATACGCCTGTTGAACACGATTAAACAAGACAAGACGATGGATAATGTACATAAAGGTTTGTAAGAAACCTCAGCAAGAAAGTCGTTAAGAGATGAGTTGAAGACACCGAAAAAACGTTTTCTTACGACGCCGTCAAGGTGTCGTTACAAGACGTCGAATAAGCGTTTTGATGACGTTGAGATTTTCTAAAACGTCGTTTGATGACACTGTAAAGACGTAATTTGACGTTACATGTGTACGCGTTGGCAACGTCGTCACAACGTTATTTTTCGACGTCGACACGATTTTGATGACGATGCAACAACGTCGTTACGACTGAAAATTTCTACGTGAGTTGCTCATCGATTGGTTATTTTTATAATATTTTAAATTAGTCTACGCATCAATGTCGCTGCCATGTTGTAGAGTATACTTCACAGTCTGAATTCACTCTAACAAGGGGGAGGGGGTGCGACCTTGTCATTACCGATTCGATGCAAGGCCAATAGCAAAAAGGAGAAGACCCACCTCTCACAATTTTAGAGATAATCGAATTCGAAATTTCGATGGTTCATGTTCGAAAATTCATATTCTTAACATGTTAGGGCCACCATGGCGCAATCGGCAAGTTTCTAACTTCGAGGTAGCGAGGTAGCTGTTCCGACTTTGCATGCTGACACTTGATGTATATTTTCATTTTTTTCGAATTACCACATGCCATGTGATCGTAACAATACTAGTTATATCAGCTCCACTATATGCAGACGCAATAATTGTTTATGTGCTTCAACCATTGTATAGAGACATTTCGAATAAATGCTCCTAGCATTCGAGTAATCATGATAATTCTTCTTCTTACTATCCCTACGGTCAGTATTCTGAACGGAATCGATGAAAAATAAAATACATCATAATGAACTAAAATTCATATTTCGTAGTATAAGAAAGTGAAAACTGAAAAAAAACATAAATTATATGCCATCAGGCAGACTCCAGACCGAGTGATCTCGTATCATGAGGCCTGCCACTGCGCCAAGGTGACACAACTGCTCTAACATTTTAGGAATATGAATTTCCGAATATGGACCATCGAACTTTCGAATTCGATTATCTCTAAAAGTTTTTAGAGGTGAGTCTTCTTCTTTTGGCCATCGACCTTGTAGGTTATGAACTAAACGTATGGTGAAAATTGTTCGAATCCGCGATGACAAGGTCGCGCCTTCTCCTTGTAAGCGAGAAACCTATTGATAAGATAGTGATTCGTTCAGGGACTACAAAAAAACAAATGATTTCTGAACATAATTCTGCTTGTTAGTTATACGCTCACAATAAGCGTACACACGAACAAATTGAAGTCCGAAGACGCGCATAGAATTCAAAAAACGTCACCCAATGACCAGTGTTTACAATATAAATTATTTATTTAAATCGTAGCTTTAAGGGATTGAAACAAAGAGTATCTCTTTTAGAAAAACATGATTGATAAATGGTTTTGGAAATTCGAAAGTGCACCGCGGAGAGGTTATTCCAAAAATCTACCCTTCAAAAAATTTTCTATTAATCATAAAAATTATTTGTTAGTTTTCTCGAATACAGGTCATGTGATGCCTTCATACCACGCGTATTTATATTAACTGTATGTGAATAAAGTTTAAACAAAATACTAAAAATACTAAACGATCGTTTATGGTATCCAAAACAGGTTTCAAAATTGAATGAATTTTGTTTCTCGAGAGGTCCTTTAGGCTGTCGTTGTGAACTGGGTCAGTAGGTTACAGATCGATAAGCGGCTGAATTTATCTTTCGCGCTTGAACTCGACCATGGTTTTCGCTCCCACTCTCAGCCACTGACTCATGCTGTACTGACTCATACTGGACGATCTTCTTTCTAATTCTAGAGTCGTTTACGCCAACAGTTCATGATTCACTCTAATATTCCTATGGCTTTAAAACAAACTCCGTTGCTTTCAATATCCAAACCACAGTTCTCCTTCAAACCAGAGACAGAATAAATTACAACACTATCAAAATTAAATTTCAACAACTTCAAGGCATTTAATTTCTAGTTTTCAAAATTCTGCCCCAAACACATATTATACAAAAGTAGGTGACATGCATATCACTGGGAATCGTAAACATTGATTATCAAATATCCCCGTTTGTAAAAACTTTAGTGTTAATCTGGGAGACAGCACCTGAAACAGCATTTTCTATGCCTCATTCAGATGCGGATTCTCATGTGTTTTTAAACTTTTTTCCTGTATGGTCCCTCAATTCAATATAAAACATAAGAAATTGGAGATAAGTCAAACATCAGAAGATCAGCAGAAGATTGCAATGGCGTACTCTAAGTGTCCCTAAGAACGGAAAAATAAAAGTAATGGCATGGAGTAACTTCTGTTCGAATCATACCGAATATTCTCTGCCAACGGTGCGGCGGTGGGCGTTGGTAGATCGCACTTCCACCTCACCTAGCACGTCGATTGTTACGTGATTTTTGTATTGCTGTCATTTCTATTATTTGACAAGAGTATGACTTCATTCAGTGTGCGACGTAGTGCGTAGTAATGCACGTAAATACTTCCCGAAAGGGGGTAGCAGAATAAGAATGGTGAAATGGTCACAAGCGGTTTCGGGTTCGCAATTGATACACGAGGCCAGCTCGTCAATATTGACAATCTAAGCGGTTACCTAAGGGTACGATTACGTTGCAGCGACGATCAGCGTCACGAGCAAAGAGAACAGCAAAGCGGAGAAGGGAGCGGTGCGATTCCCATTTATGTTGGACTGACGATAGGAGTCATTGACAAGTCTACGCATGCGTGGATGTTCAAAACTTCTCAGTCTGCGTTCTGCTAATCGTTCAACAAAATCTCATACAATTTACTTGTTGAATTCACTTCCATAGTCACATTGTCTGTTGTGGTTTTAATCCTATTTGTCCCACAATGCGACCCTTTGGTTGACGTAACTTATCAATTGATCAAATCTATCACAGAACAATGAAATACAATCTCGAAAGCCGCAACAGCAATAGCGACCATAGCTTCAATAAGAGCGAAGAAAATGTAGCAAAGGGATTTCGTTGCTTTCATCGTTGGTCGCAGTGCCGACATAAAAGCCATCATTTGTCATCACGTAAAGGTTAGCGTCGCGTTGCTCTTCTCTTCCCTCTTATCGCTGATTGTCGCTCCAACATAATTTTACCTTAAGGCGGCAAAGGGGCGGAAAGGCAGGTGATTTTTTTATGCACGGTTAATCAATATCAACTGAAACGTACATGCGCCAGCAAGTCTAGGAAAAGAAGTTGACCTTAACGTTATGTTTTGTTACTGTTGAGTGGAAATAACAGTAATTCGGTTTGGAAACACTTACTCCGACTGGTATGACGTCTATGAGATGTCAAATACTGTTGTAGTCTGCTTTTCTGAAGTGGGTAGTGAGCAAGTGTATGACAACGTATCATCAATGGTGTAACTATCACCGTGCAGCTCTGTGCANGGGGGGGGGGGGGGGAGGTGGATGAGAAGGAGGCATTCTGAATTTAAGTTTCAATAATGTTTCTAAAAATGAAAATTTTCTTTGGTCGTATTTTGAATATAGACACTTCAAACCAAAGACGGAAAGATGACAAAAGAACTTGCAATAAATTTAATCGAAAATCCACTACAACAGAAGGTCGAAATGGCAAGGAACTGAGTTTACTGGACTCTAACATGTCCTCGGTGGATAGTAGGCGACTGCGAAACCACATGCTAACACCTAGGTACCGGAAAGAGGGAATACGACACTGAAAAGATGATACCGACAAACGTACGAATATATATATATATATATATATAT
>NNCF01128558.1:180454-204352 GCA_002313205.1 Laupala kohalensis | reverse complement strand
GGTGTTCTGGTAAGTTAGATCACCCAATTAATCTAGCCCCAGTTGGGGGCCAATTGTAACATAACATGAATAGTGGTGTAGTGGTAACAACCATCAACATTAATTTGCTTTAATAAAATGACTGAAGGTACACACATTTATTTAAACATAAATAACTGCCATTTAATTTTCTCGAGCCCCATCAATTGTAACATAAGAATATGCTTACTGGTATTAGTGGGATCGACTACACCTCTAATTAATTTTATAATCTCTAAAAACTGAAATTAATTAGTACTGAATCCTCACATTTAATTAAAAGCCCCAACCGTTCGGATTATCAATTGTACTCTAAACAAAATTGGTGAAGTGGCAACCATGAACTACGAAACCCACTAAGCGATTCAATCAACATCTCAGGGAGTGGATTTCATAATGGGCGGGGTTCTGCCCATTTATTTAAATAAAACTCATACTAAATGTATCAAATACTCGCAGTTTCAAATATAACTGGCTTTATTTGACTATCTACTACAATTCCACGAACCAATCTTGCTAATCTACACATGGTTACAAATCCCTTTATCACTCCCCAAAAAATAACACGCTTCATACTTTGCAATCTTTTTTTACACATTGAAATTAGTATATTAATGAGTCTCCAACATATTGTCTTTATCCTATAATTACTTTGCACATTGATCTCTTCGCAAACAAAGCTAATTTGTCCTGATTAATAGCCGAGACATTACTCTCTTCCCTTAAAAGTTCAAGGGAATGACGCACACGCATAATCATGTTTCGCTACGCGATGCTTGTGTCTACCAAGCAATGGATGCAACCAGTCATGTTACCTTACTCAAAGACATGTAATAATACGTTAGCTGCGATTCACGAAAGTGAGTGGACGGGCCGGGTGCGTGTCGTGTTCAATGACCTCTGAGCTGCCCGCCACCACGACCGTCCTCGCCTTCACAGCTGATCGGTAGAAGCCGCCCCTCGCAGATAAGTACCCGGTTGTCACCAGTCACCTCGCAGAGATGTCGTGGTCTAATTAAAGTTTATGACCGTTCCCTTCGATCCACCAACTTCCGGATCGCGACCCGAACACATCACGAGATACTTTTCCAAGATCGAACTAATTACTGACTTGATAGTTTGTCAGCCATTTGACGCGATGCTGAGCTATTCGCCATCGAAAATATCGAAATGATTTCGAAGTCAAAAGTCAATAAGTCTCAAAGAGAAAATCAATTTAAAAGCAAGTAATTGAAATATCTCGCACTAGTCAGCGATTGATGCGACGTGGTAACTTACTTAATCGTGAGATCACTTACAATCGTTCCGACCTGAGATCACTCTGATAATTGAAGCTAAGTTACATGTAACATGCAAGTCAGATAAATCTTGCTGAGCAAGACGTTCTCGCTCCGTAAGTAAGTCCTCAGATCAGAAGGATAAGTAAGATGATATTGCTTAGTAAAATCAGTAAGATAAGATACATAGATTTCGCGCGCTTCCGCGCATCTCTTTTTGTAATACCAATTCCCACTATTTCCAAAAATTTTGAAGAGACAGTCCCGCGCATAGTCACACCACGTGGTCTCTGAAGCATATTATCGCGTTTCTGTAACTCCACGTGGAGTAATCATAATTGGCTAAGGGCCCGTGACGTTTCCCCGTCCACGGCTATCACGACGCCATATTTTCAACAACAATGTGCAATTTTTCGGCGACAACGACGTGATTACGTGGCCGCCCACCTCTTCAGGGATTCTCGCGTCTTGAGACCGCGACCCGGATCTCCTATTGTCCTTGATATTTTCGCCGCTTCTTTTCCCATATCAAGTGACAGTTTGCAACCTACTAAAGAACTCCCGGCCCTTCTTGTTCGAACATGTTCGCCATGTCCCCTGGTGACCACGTTCCGTCACTAACATCTTTTGTTCGCCTTCTGCGTCGGCACAAGCGTCTTGCTGCCTTGTCCTAAGCCGCGTCGTTTAGCTTTCATCCTAAGGGGTTCTCAGTATCTTGGAGGAAATGCATGGAAAAAAGCACGTGAATTACCATGACCAAATAATAGTAATTCGTTGTATGAGAAATACATAATTCAGGAAGAGTAACGAGAATGAGATTCCTTAAAAAACCGTCATTGAAGAAATAATCGTGGAAAGCTTTTGAAAATTTTATTTGTTTAAAAGATCATTGGTATTCGAAGGACAAAAAGAATAAATAAAGTGAACTAGATTGAGGAAGTAAGTGCGGTAATTTTTTTAAATATTCGTGATTAACGCCTGTGAAAGGACGGAGGAGTATCGTCGTTAAGAAAGTAAATTAAATAATGTAGCTTGGTTCACTCCACGCGCTAAAAAGAAATAATAGCCGTCTGGGTAGAATTCCCCCACGAAAAATAATGAGTCGTCGTTAATTAAAGTACCCCACGTAAAACTGAGGAAAATTTCTGAGTAGCAATATGTTGTATATAGAAATAATTAAAATTAAGGGTTGACTGACGAATATTTTTAGTAGTGAAAATTCACAGGGAAGGATGGGTGGAGAAGAAAAATGGAGGGTAGTTCACAAAGAATATCATGATTATTAAGAAACTTTGATAGTTTAAATTCTACGATTTTCTATTCTATTAAAGTCGGAAGGAAGGGTTGAAAGGTACCCAATATTAATTTAAAAAACGATTAAGCGAAGTATTGACGATTCAAGTTTCATTCCCGGAAATAAATATTATGTAAACGGTTTGCGAAATTTATTTTCATAATTTGGAAGACTCAAACAGTTCAAGAAAATTCAAAATTAGGACAGGGCGTTTGTCACCAAATATTAATTTCGTTAATTTTAAATTCAAAGTATGACGTTACAAAGTCGAAAAACATTTAAAAAACAGGCCGTTGAGGCGATGGTGGCGTGGGCGTAGAAGCTGCGAAAGTCAAGAAAGACGGTTAAGCGCAGTAGCATGCACAGGACGAAAGGACAGACGTGACCGATATAATATGAAATGAACCAAAATTAACCCAGGGGTCTCTTTTGTAAGGTTTGAACAGAGGGCGAGGGTGGAAAAACGTTGAGGTTCAAAGGAGCGGTTTCTGGGACATCTGAAGGCGGGACCCAAAGCTGAATATCGTAAATATTTGGGAGTTGAAGAGAGTGAGAACTCATTGATCAAAGCGGGACGGCGCGACAAACAAACAGAGAACGACGCAGCACGTTTGACAAAAGTGCGTTTGACAAAAGTTCAAGACGCGAGAGTCACTAGGGACGTGGGCAAGTTCGGACTCCCAGAACTAGAAGTTATTTTGGCGGTCGGCCAACTCTCACTAAACAATTGAATAAGCAATTGTTGAAAACAATTCACAAAATCTTCTCCAACTAACAATTGTTATCTGTGAATGCCGCAGCAGCATATACAGAGCGTGAGTAAAGAACTCCATAGATATGTGACTTACCGGACTGTGAAGCTTGAATGTTTATGTATGCTCCATGCATAAATGCTCTTTTTGTCTGAGAGGTGCTTCAAAGTTGCTTTCGAGCGAGCCGCATTGTTTTTCTCCTAGTGAAGCCATAATTATACAAAGCAAATGTTGGTGTTTGTTTTTATATCTAAATTTAAAAATGTTATTTCATGGAATATATTGTATTTCTCTAATTATTCCAACTGCGTAAATAATGTTGCTCGAGCAGTACCCGTTACAACCACAAAGTGTGATCAGTAATCTCAACACATCGTATCACAAGATATATCATTTTCTACGAAGTGAACAAACTTTAAAGAGTTAAAAAGACTAACGTTAGGGAAATTCTACTTGACAGTATATTCTAGTCAAGTATACTGTATCCTATAATATATAAAGCAATCCGTGTAACTCATTTATAATTGAAAGTGATTTGATACTTCTATTAGTCGTAGAAACATGAAATTTGGTTTTTAATGAATGACAAAATTCAAAAAAATAGAGAATTTGAATTTTAAAGTACATTTTTCGGGATATTAATATTACGCGAAGCAAACGAGCATTAGCTTGTGGATGTGCCATGTATGTACGCCACAGACACCTCGATTATAAAAAAGTAGTACGGCGCCGAACATGAGAGCAATCGTATTCGGATTTATCGTGAATAATGCATATTATTCAAGGTTTTATGGACATGTTGAAGTATTGTGTGCTTTAATTTTACAACCTGTTTATAATGAACACCATTGATTTGTGTCTTTGTGCAAATGAAATGACAAAAACGGATTCTTGTGGACATATTTGAAACGGCATCTGAAGAGTAACAAAGATATGTTGCCAAACGTAATCGCAGTGAACTTTCATTCATTAAAACAACGTTTATTCATTAATGTGTCTTATGAGTTTTTGTTATTAACTCAGGTATGTATTTTTATGTTATTTACATTGCAAAGATGCTTATTATGAACATTGCAAAATTGGGTTTTTGAATACGTGTGCTACTAAGGAATATATTATTTTCCTAGACATGTTTGATATTACTCGCTTTGAATGTTTGTAGTATTGGCAGAAGTACCTAGCAACGGTAAACAGATGGCTAAGAATATTGCTCCGTATATAATTGTGTTTAAATGTATTAACATTTCAATGTGATATAATATAGTAAAAGAAATGAAGAATAAGGTTTTGTGTACTAATGTGAAAAAGGTACACATTGAAATGTAGAAGATCTACAATCGCGTAAAAAGAGTTTAGTTCGCGCAATGACGACAATATGGTGGATGTGACATAGACACAGAGATATAAACAATGTTGTGGTGAGGACTACACGAGAGAACAATTTAATCATTAATAAGAAAGTGCAACTACAATATTGAATAAAACTGTGATACTTAAAAAAGGGGTAGTGTCGAACGTTACGTATGAGTCAGGTAAAACAATACTATAGGCATTATATGTGTTGTCAAATGAACCCAGTGCATTAAAAAAAACCCGAAGCAGACGAAGTATATGTATGATATAGTGAAGAACAATACATAAGTGAAAAAGTGTAAACACACAGGGAAAGAAATAGTGATTGGGAATACAGCAAAACTAAAAAATAACTAGTGTGAAAATGTAAGACAAATAAATACGAAAAAGGAGCGTCGTATTATAGAACGAATGCACCTAGGGTCGTAGATACTACATTGAATGTAAACAAATTGTATGTCACGCATAAGTATGCAAGAGGAACGAGAACATAGCAAAACAAACGCAGGAAGAGACATAAAAGAAGGAAACCATATTAAATGCGGAAGAAATGGTAAGTAAAACATTCATTACAACAAGGATACGAAAATGTAACGAAACATGGTGTAAATAAATTCCACGTAAGAAATAAGGCAGTGAGCGCAGTAATATCAAACTATAAATAGGTGTGTAAAATAAGGAACTGAACTCAACATATTAGGAAGGCTGTGCAAGAGTACGTTAGGTTCAAACAACAATAGGGGAATAGCATTAGACAAAGATAGCATACAAAAGAAGACTACGTAAGAACCAAGGTGGTGAACAAGAACACAATACATCATGAGTCAAATATAGATGGATGGAAAAAAATAAAGAGGCAAGTAATAGATGTACAAACAATGTTGTGAAAAATAAAAAAAGAATAATACGTGTGTAAAAAGAAAGATTAAAGAAGAAACGCATCTCGCAGGCAGTGATTGTAGGTTACGAAAGGATATCAGCGTAAATACTTATGTAGTGCATGCAAAGAAAGATACAAGTGGAGTACGCACGGCATAAGTTTATGAAAAACAAATACACAAGATATATATGTACCAGGCGAGTGGGAACGCAATATAGACAGGACAAGCTGGTGACAAAATTTACAACACATTAAGGTATAAACAAATGATAGAAACGAAACAACAGGAAGGCAGTGCACTTATTGGTCATGGGTCGACCGATTCTAACCGGTTAAAAGGCAAAATATATAGAGAGTGAAGATTAGTTTTTGATACAACCTAGAAATAATGTTGGTACACTGATAATTTAAAAATGAGTCATTATTGGAAAGTGGATTGGTAAAGACGCTGGTGACCAAATTAAGTGTTTTCTGTGAAACTAATAGACAATTATTCATAATATAAATAAATTGGTAGACTCAAAGTCTATATGCTAAATTTAATTTATTATATTATCTGATGCAAGAATGGCAAAGGGAAACTAAACGAAAATCGGCGGCAGTACAAAAAAATTGCAACGCCGTATCCACCACCAGTGCATAGCGGTACGGGAGTGGACCTTGATGACGAATGTGAAATAGCTAGTGGCGAAAGTATTCTGAGGAAAGGAAAAGGGGATTTTGCAAAACTATATATAAAAATTCAATTCATATTAAGAGATGAAAAACAAGGTAAGTACTCGGTGGTTCAGTAGTGAGGACGGAGGAAACTTTCAGTCAGATGAATAAACATATTTGAAGCAACGGAGGAAATAAACAGTTAACGAGGGGATATTGCTAATTACCGAGAGGAGATTGCGCATCAATTAGCATTGCGAGTTGAAACTTTAATAAATGGTAAAAAGTTGCGATTTGAAAATTCTATATTATGACGAACTGGTGGATTCCTGATGTGATAGGAGACCTAATAGAATACAAAATAGGGCAATTCAAAAAGACAGTTCAAGATT
This sequence comes from Laupala kohalensis, assembly GCA_002313205.1. Taxonomy (NCBI): domain Eukaryota; kingdom Metazoa; phylum Arthropoda; class Insecta; order Orthoptera; family Trigonidiidae; genus Laupala; species Laupala kohalensis. The sequence goes on along the minus strand of NNCF01128558.1, from coordinate 197,729 downwards.
CATAAGAAAGGGAAATACGAACCTTCAAAGAAGATATGATAAAAGAATTAAATGAGAGGACGAATTTGTTGGCTGAAAAAATATCATGCAATTTGAGTATGAAATAGTAAAAACAGAATATGCAGTTCATAAAGAAGTTGAGCAGGCATGAAGAAAAATTGAAGAATGAAAGAATTTACTGGTATGACGGCATAAACAAAATTAGACAAAGGAATACAGATCATGAGAAACGCCTCGTACGCTCAGGCAGTTAGACGAGATGGAAGAAAAAAAGAAAAAAATGGGAATTGTTTTAGTCCAGGGAACAGGAGATGTTCCGTTGAATGAAATTGTTCGAAATAAATTAAATACTTTACCACAAAAGGTAAAAGTAGAAAATTTAAGGAAAATAGGATCATCAGGAATGGTAATAGTAGTGCCCAATGAAGAAGAAATAGATAAAATATTACAAGCTTTACGTAATACTGAAGCAGTAGATGTAAGGGATGATACATACAGAAAGATACGCCTTAAAGTATTATAGCAAAAGGAAAAAGAGCAGCTGCAGGTTTTTTGTGACGCTAATTTAAAAAATGAAGATGAAGAAAAGAGTTTTACGAAAGAATCGCGAATTCTATACCGGGAAAGGAAAGGACTCAAATGAGGAAAATTGGGTAATAAAAGTAGAAAGAAAATTACATTAAAAATTCTAGAAATTGGAAGAATGTATGGATAATTACAAAGTTAAAGAGTGCAAGATGAGACAGAACCATTGAGGTGCTTCAAATGTTACAGATTTGGACATATGGCGCAAGCATGTATGGAAAAAACGAATTGTGGATTTTGTGCTCAGGAGGGACACAATCATAAGGACTAAGCGGGATGGAGCACAGAAAAAATGTATAAATTGTGACAGAAGAAAGGTGGATAGTCGCCATTGCGTCCTAGACAAAGTATGTCCGGTATATCAAGTTGGAAAGTTGTTACAACAAACTATATACTATGATTCTTAAAATAATACAACAGTATTTGCAAAGAGGGCATACTGGATCCTCAGAAATTGGTGAGTTCGTAAGAAATAATGGGTATGTTGTTGGATGTATTCAAGAGCAGCTTAATCGTGATGGGAAACCTAAGTACCGCGTTCCTTTCGAGTAATACACGACGATGAGTCATGGTCAGCAATGTATGTAAAAGATACAGAAGAGAATATTACGCAAATGACGGATCATACAGGGAGAAATCATGAGGCAATTTTATATAATAATGACATCGATTTAATTATTGTAAACATGTATTGTCAGTTAAGTTATATCAAAGAGAACAAAAGAACTCAAGAAAATACTTATTAAGTTTCGAACAAAAGACATAATTTTCAGTTTAGATTCCAATGAACGGTCAAAATTGTAGGGGGATAGTAAAACGAATTAAAGAGGTTAGTTACTAGAAAATTTTATTTTGGAGGAGCAATTAATTTTATACAATGAGTATGGGGAAAATACATTTATAGGTAACAAAGGTTCATCAGTAATTGATTTAACATTAACTAGTTTATGGAAGAGACAGGAAATTGTATCGTGGAAATTAATATCTGGTGCAGATAGAGATCACGCAGGAATTGAAATTTTGGAACAGGGGAAAACACCAGAAGTAATTAATATAACGCGTGTAGAGGGAATACAGATAAATTCGAAGAAACTAGAATAGCAAAAGGGAAATTTGCATAACATAGAGGAAATTGTGTCGATTTATGATATAGAAGAAATAGAGCCTCTACAAATAGAGACATTGCAATAACGCTATGAGAGTGGCAGAAGGGAAAAATGTAAGACGAAAAAAATAGTGATGGACAAATGAATTAGGACAACTGAAGAGGAAGAAGAACAAAATAAGACGAGAATTACGGAAAAGAAGACAGAAGCTTGAAGACGAGGATTTATGATTACAATACTCAATGGCTAGCCGAGAATTCAAAATAGGAATTAAAATTGCCAAGAAAAGAAACTGGGATAAATTCGTGGATACAGCCACACAACGGTCATGTTGGGACATGCGTTTAAAATTAGGGACAAATAAAATTAAACCAAAAGAAATATGGCATAGATTGAGGAAAGGTGAAGAGACTGAAACGACATGGGATGGGGTAGGGCAAAAACTACTAGAAGAAATATTCCTGAAGATAAAAAAAACGTTTGGTAAGTGAATTAAATAAGGAAAATGTTTATGAACATGATATGAAAGAACAAATACAAATTATAGAAAAGAAGTTAGATATGATAATACACAAATTAAAATGTAAGAAAAGTCCACGATTTGATAATTTAACGCATGATATTATAAAGAATGTGTATCCAGAAATTAAACATATTACATATGATCAAGGCAAGTGTGCGGAGACAATATTTCCTTAAACAATGGACAATAGTGAGTCTACAAATGTTCTTAAAGCCAAATCGGGATCAAAATAACTCTAAATCCTGACCAATAACCTTTGTTTCAACTCTTGGCAAAGTATATGACAAATGGGTCTACATACGCATGAATGAAATTATTGAAGAAAGTGAAGTACTGCAAGACAAACAGTTTGGTTTCCGTCGTGGTAGGGATACAGATACGGCCATGATTGAAAGACATTGTTAAACGGAGAACTAAGTATTGCATTACCATATTTTTAGACATCGAAAGTGCATTCGATAATGTAGACTGTGGCATACTGCTACATACTTTAAAAAAGAGAAACGTACCACAGTACATGCAAGGGATAATCAAATCATATTTACAAGACAAATATATGATACTAAAAATAGGAGGAGATAAGAGTATAAGAGAGGCTCATTGTGGCTGCCCTCAGGGTTCTGCAACAGGACCACTGTTTTGGAATCTTATAATGAAAAACATTCTAGAAGAGATAAATAGAAATAACAAAATATGTTGCATATGTCGATGACATCACTATAACAATTGAAGGAGCAAGTACGCCGCTATTGGAAACATCTGGCAATAATGTTTTGAAGAATATGGAACAAATAACGCAAAAGTATGGGCTGCGATTATCGGTGGCAAAAACAAAAGTCAAGTGGTTTATTAACATAAAGAGAATAGAAGAAACCCCCAATTGAAGTTATGTGGGCAAGAGATTGAAATAGTTAGGAAACACCGTTCTCTTGGTTTAGTTTTAGACGATTGCTTGTTATTCACTGAACACCTAGAATATGCAATAGACAAGACCATAAAGGTCTATTATGGTCTATTAAGGGTAGGCTTAAAGTTGAATATTGATCAACGGGATGTTGTTCAATTGTATAAAGGGGTTATATAGCCGATATTATCATATGAAAGTATGGCCTGGGTACATCGAATTGTTTACCAAGTGATAGAAAAGAAAACAGAGAATTCAAAGATTATGCCTACTTCGGATGGGAACAATATCGTCTGAAGTACTGGAAGTTCTCAATGAAACAATGCCTTTAGATCTATTTGTCACAAGGATGAAGTACCGAAAATTAATGGATATAGAAGGGGGAGTTATTATGATGGAGAATACATACATAAAGATGAGCAGGGATCCCGAAAGTTGACAAGAAAATTGGTAGAAGGTTGGCAAGTACGTTGGAATAACTCAAAGAAAGAAGAAAAACATGCTTTTATAAACGATGTAGATTTTGTACATAAACGAAGAAAGTGATTTAAATTAAATCCATACCTGAGAGAATTTCTAACAGGCCACGGAAACTTCAATGGATATTTGATTAAAAGATGACTGCGGGATGAAGCAATGTGTCTGTATGTAAGGAGGCAGAAAATGCAGAACATCTACGGCGGAATTGCTCACTTTATGGTGAAGAACCAGCACGGTATTTAAAGAGAATGAAGCGAATGGGGAAATTCAAAATAGAACACAGAGGAGAGTGCATTGATACCATAGAACATTATGAGGCATTTCGGGAATTTGTTAGTGAAATTGGGGAAATACGAGGCATTATGAAGAGAGAAATGGAGCAAGAAAGAAGATAGGAGTAAAGACATATATCTTAGGGGCTAAGATATGTATAATATCTTAAAATATAATATCAAAAAGAATTGAAATAAGATATTGAAGACTAACCAATGTAGCAAAGAGCCTTGGAATGACTTTGTAAACAGGCAAGGTGGTTAAGAACAAAACCGAATGAATGAAAAAAAATGTATTGAGATTGAAATTCGTTTTACCATCTTATAAAGTGCAAAAACGAAGATTATAAATAATATAGTGGTTTTTGTTCAATATGACATGGACGAGCTAAATCATGTTCGCAACAGGTCGTGAAAATTTGTATAGATTCATTAATTCATTTAATAAGATTGTTTACATTCTTAAAGAATTGTTTTAGACAAGAAACATTTTATACTATGTAAAAGAAGGTTAAGTTTATTTCATATTTCACAACAATGTTTTATGTTCTACGTATTTATTAATTTTTCTAATAAAATTCACTATTTCTGAATCTCTTACAATACGTCCAGCAACTTTATGTTCATTGCAAAGACACTCAGCGAAATACTATGGCTATATTTTTAAGTCTCTTTAAGATACAAAATTTTAGTTCATGTATCATCGCTTTTCGTGAAATAGTGTTCATATCAGTTTATTATCTCCTTTATACATATCAATTTAAGTTAGAAGTTGTTTTACTCATTGTATCTTTTGCATGCAGGTGCCCTATTGTTTACTCCTTGAATGCAGTTTGCCTTGAGCATCACCACTCAATGAATAAATTATCAATATCCAACTCAAAAACGTTGAGTATTTATTGAGACTATGTATCCATTCGTAGTTTCATTTCGTACGTGTCTTCAAGTTTTTTAGTATTTAATTACCAATTAGCAGTGAATGAAAGTAGCACATGACTCGAAATTTCACATTGATGTGTTTTCAAAGGACATTGGTTTCCACCCTCGACAAATTAAGGTGCGTAAAATTAATGCAAAAAAGTGAAAAAGTGTTTCACTTATTGGTAATAATTAAATTAATGTTGCCTAGCGCAGTGACAAACACAAGGTCTAGATATAATTTATTTGATTAACATAGGCAGTGGTAGCGTTGGTATTCATCCAACAATTTAGAGAAAAATAGTTTAAAATGTTTACGAGAGACAAATCTGAGGAATACATATTTTGCTTTATAATTATTCATGGTCATAAATACATACAATAAATCAGGCATTTTTCTGTATATTTTTATTGCAATAAATTATACAGTGCAGCAAAATAAAAAAAACTATTTTCTGCTTTTAGATTAAGTGTCGCTAGGTGAACTCCGCTTACGATGGTCTACGCGGTGAATCATTTTAATCTAGCAATAAGGATTTTTGCTCTAGATGGCTTAGCACGGGCGCATGTACGTAGTTTTAAGACATTTTTTACTATACAAGAAGAATTAACTGAGATAATGACAGTTTTTGTATGCAAAAATTGTAAATTTTAACATCCAGAAACGGATTTTTGACATTTCATTTTTACCTGGTGTAATGAGGTAGAATTGATTTCTTGGTTTTGTGGATCGCATTAACAGCATGACATAATACCCCCCACAAACCTGCACTAATAGGGTTATTCACTCGACTTTGGTATGTAAATTTTTGTCAATTAAATAGCCAGAAATAAAACCCTTCAAAAAATGCACGATTTAGTAATTGTCATGTGTGTGTGCATAAATACATATATGGAAAAATTTCCATCCAAATACATGGTAGTTCATGTACAAACACCCATATTTAGCGCTTTTTACCACACATAAATAGGTCGAAATCCAAAAAAGTTATTTTTTCGTAAAAATGCCTCAAAGAAAAATTGCAAAAAAAGGTCTCAACTTTGAGAGCTCATGTCTCGGTTCCAGTGTGTCTTACGAAAAAAAAGTATACTCACGAACAAATTTGTTGAAAATTATGTCAGCTACAAATTTTACTTTCATCTTTTTTTATATCTCACGTAGTTTTTGAGATATTTAAAAAAAACCGTTTTTCCGCCCCGTTTGACACTCCCCACCACCAGGGAAGCCTCCGGTCCATTGGAGTGTCCGATTTTCTTTCTCCATTGAAGTGACCCCGAAACGTTCTACCAAGTTTCGTGTCTGAAGGATTTTTGTTCACTGAAAATTTTTATGTAATGGTGTATAATCTAACCTTAAAGGGTAAGGGCTACACGGGGCTAGTTCCAACGCAGCTTCACTGTGCCGCTAAAGTACTAGCCGGCTAGTAGCTGTTCACGAGGGTTTTCGAAGAGGCATTGAATGGTAACATCTAGAAGCCTACTAGCACGAGTGGTGGGGTGTACCGAAACGAAGAATTACGCAACAAAAACAGCGCGTCAATTACACAATCCTTTAGCTAGTATATATTGATTTAAAAATTAAAATTTCGCACGACTATGAGCAAGAAGTCGTGGATGCCTACCGTGATAATAAAATAAAATTTTATACAGTATTGTTGTAATAAAATATAAAATGTGAAACTTTTTTGACATGACATGAAAAAAGTAGGCTGCTAGTATATTTTACAATTATTGCTCAGGAAGTTTTGTAAAACGAGAAAAGTGTTGTGAAATAGTTGATTTAGTTTTCTTATACACACCTTTTCATTCTGAGGTGAATGGTTTGGCTAGGAACAGGTGATAAACAGAACTGTCGTCATGGCGCGCCTCTCCACCGAGCCGTCTCAGGCTGGTCTTTCTTGGGAACCCTTCGTATATATGTTCATTTATATTAATAGGAATGATCATATCAAGAATAAATAATAGATATAGCTTTCTTTACTACATATATTCGATATAAAATAAATATAACGATTTTGTAATACAATGAGTAATGAGTAGTTAAAATACCTGTTGCGAAACGTTTAAAATCGTTACGAGTGAGAATAGATTGATTTCAAAGATGGCCTGATTAAGTACATACTCTCTTTTAATGATTTATACAAAATCACATATTGGTATAACAATATAATCAGCACACACACAAACTTAATTGTTACACAACGATCGATACGTGTTTGTATCATCATCAGGTACATGCAATATAATACATTGTTGTTTCCCTTGACCAAATCGTGAATATTTCTTTTATTACATTTACAATCGAAATAAAATGAAATTATTTTCTATTGTAGATGTAGGAATGTAAAAATTTCTATTAAAAATGATTTAAATTTTTAAAAAAATCGAATTGTTTCCTTACACAATTATCATTGTGGTGCTTTACAATTTATATGACAGCTCATCATTTTTTATAAATTTATTTATTATTTTCAGTATTAAATAAATTTCCCTCTGCTTAGATATATCACAATTACTAGAGGTTCCGATCGAAAGTATCGACAGAAGTAAAATATCACCCAGAATTTGTCTGTGCTTGAATATATCGGACATGTATTTAGTTGTATTGAAAAACACTAGTCGTATTCAGGTATATTATATAAAAAGTAAAGATACAAAATGAAGTACTTATTTGTATCTTACTTTATTTACTGCTGCATTGTATTTACGGCTGATTTAATTTTCTGCATTCACTAGAACTGTGCCTACTACCATCGACTAGTAGAGAAAGATGAACTCGGAGGTCATCACTGAAATAAAATATTCTACCCCTGTTCCAGAATTAGAAGGAAAAGCAACAGCTGAAACTTTACTGAACCAGCCACTCACATCCGACCAGCTCTGCTATGAAGTTTCTTCTGACAATTTTACCATTCTTTAAATTTAGAAACTAGAACGTCGTTGTAAGAAAAATTCATGATTGGAATGGATTCGGTTACTATATTATTATACCAACATGTGATTTTGTATAAATCATTGTAAGACAGAATGTACTTAATCAGGTCATCTTTCAAATCACTCAATGTATTCTCGTAATGATTAATATAATTTTAAACGTTTTAAAATAGGTATTTTTACTACTCATTACAATTATAAAATAGTTATATTTATTTTATATCGAATATATATTGTAAAATAGAAAGCTAGATTTATCATTTATTCTTGAAATGACAATTCTTATGAACACCAGTGAAGTAGCCTGGTCAGCCTGAGACGACTCGGCGGTCCTGCGCGCCATGACATCAGTTCTCTTTATCACCTGTTCCTCACCTCAGAATGAGAGTTTTGTAACAAAAATTTGCCTGCGTCCAGCTGATCGTTCAACATAACCTCNGGGGGGGGGGGTTACTGCTCGTCGACATCGAGGTCGCTAGGGCCCTAAATTTACTTGTTGCATTAATTTCCATAGTCACATCGTCTGTTGTGGTTTTAATCCTTTTTGTCCCTCAATGCTACTCCTCCGAGGACGCAACTTTCAATAATTGCTCAAAATCCATCGCAGAACAATGTAATACAATCTCGAAACCGCAACAACAATGGCGACCCTAGCTTCGACAAGAGCGAAGAAAGTGTACCAAAGGGTTTTCGTTGCTTTTATTGTAGGTCGCATCGCTGGTCGCAGTGCCGACTAAACGCCCTCATTTGTCATCATGTGTAGGTTAGCGTCACTTTACTCTTCTCTTTCCTCTTATCGCTGATCGTCGCTTCAACATAATCGTACCCTAACGCTGTCACAAGCCAAGTGACAGAACCAGTGAATCATTCTCGTTCGTGCGCTCGCAGTACCATGCACTCCGCAAGTTCGTGCGCTTTTGACGAGGTACGATTACATTGTGGTGCGGTGTGTGGACGCGACTTCAGAATTAAATACTTCAATTTGACTGAGCGTAAAGAATTTGCTAACCTTGGCATGAAGGCTAAGACAAGTCTACATGATGAACTTCCGCTGTACATTACAAATTCTGTTACACCATTGAAATGAAAACCATTAGAAACTTAGAATGATCTAAAAGAGTATATCCTGATCTTTATCGCCAATAAAGTCAACATGCCATGATTGTTGCTTCATCTGTGGCAGCGAGAGATAAGCCAGTTGAGATGTAAGACTGTTCCGAAATTCTCTGGTCCCACAGTACACTTGGGACTTTTCAGTCACAACCAGAAATGTTTATTGTAGTCAACTCTTGGCTGACTGTAGTCAACTTCGCTCGGAAACGCGAATGGAATGCAAAAGTGGTGCAGAAGTCGACTTCTGGGTTCGCGCATACGCGTTGAGGTACTGAAATGCTTTTTGTGAGGTAAACGGTCACAAAATGCTGAATAAATTATGAATTACTAAGTGATTCTTCTCATTCGAATCTTCTGACTGGACTCAATTTCAGCCCAGCGCGATTTTTCTGAGTCTTTGTGATACTATCGATTATTCTGACTGCGCTCAACTCTCCTCCTCAGCGAAGTTGACTGTAGTCAACTTTTTTCATGAATAAAATGCTCGCAAAGTTGACTGTAGTTGACTAGTCAGCAGTTGGCGTAACTGAAAAGCCCCATCTGGGTGGAATAGGGTCGATCCGATACCGTGAAATCGAATCTAGTGTCGATAAAACAGGGTGTCGAAATGCTAGTCCTATCACTTCGACTCATCTTATTCCGAGTATTTCCAGTATTAGTATGAAGATTGATACGAATAGGTCCAAGAGATATGCTTGATTACGTCGTTTACCCGACTAAGACTACAAGAAAAGATATATTAATGAAAACTATAAAGCGAACATATTGAAAACCATACGTAGACCACTCACTATCAATGACTAGACTTTCTTGTGAATTATCGCCAAGACTCTCACATCACATTGAACTCGAGAGTTTTGCAATAACAAAGAAAACAAACATTTTAGTAAAATAAATACTTTGAAATATTAGAGTTTTTCCTGAAAGTCAAAAATTAGTTTTTTCTCCATTTACACAACAATTTTCTGTCTACTTTAAGCTGAAATCAATTTCTCCATTTTCAACACACCAGAAAAAAACAAGGGTTTTGGAAAACTCTTTCCACTGGTCAACGGGGCACGATTACATGAGACACATTCCTAGGGAGACTAATAGTTGATCTGCATGAAAATCATGGATTACCCTTTTTCTTTGTTAATCAGGTAATTCTGCCATCTGAACGAATGAGTAATTGGGAATTTGCCACAGTTTCAAAAATCGATTAGGTCTCAGTGCATATCTTCCAATACAGAATATAGATTCCAAAAGTACTATATGAAAAGTATCGATTCAAATTTATTTGCATCGGAACAACCCTATCGAGAAGTCCTATTCTGTAACTCCTTCGGTTTATACAGAGGATTCGATTCGGTTGCTTGGCCGAATCGAAATCTCGTCGAAGGTTCGATTCGGTTCAGACAAATCGTATTCTGTAAGTAATTCGAGAAGGATTCGATTTGGTCCGAGAAAACTTGGGAACGTTTCGGAATGTCTGACTGAACGCGAGGCAACACTGACACTTCTCTGTACTCTGACCAATCAGGGAGTCGCATGTACTGAGAAGAAAGCAACGTAGGAAACGCGCGCTATATCTCTTTACCAATTGCCAATTTCAATATGGCGCTTCTATTTACATTTGGTGACGGGCATAGTTCAAACAAGACCAGTTCCAATTCCTTATTGCACCTACCAAAAAGTCAAAAATAGCAAATATCGTGGTCCAAATGTCAGTTGGTAATATCGTAGTTCAGTTGGTAGCGATACGTTTTTTTTAGAGGAGCCAAGAGCCTTGTGTTTCGATGCTTCCGTATTGATATATCCGAGGTAAACGTACAGACAATATCATAATCACTTGCTTGAAGCTACATAAATAGTTACATGAGAGTGCGGATTAGCGGTCTCGGGTATCGACATCGAATACTCATTTGGTATATGACGGTACGGTAACAATCAGGGCCAAAGTCTGTCTCAAAGCGCTCCCACGGCCCTACCCAAGCCAGTTGTGGAGTGACGTCACTGTCCGGATCCCGACTGAATCTGCGCCTTTCAGGATAATGTGTCCCACTCGACGGCAATTTCATTGACACTTCTATAAGCCACTTCAAAGAGTCATAACTTTCTATAAATAACTGTTCTGACAAAGAAATGTTTGATAATTGTTGTGGACTACTTAAAGGTTTTTATCTCATTTGTTAGTGACATAAAAATTCCATTAGCGCGGACTTCTCTTATATTGAACTTTGGCCAGGCATATTTCGTATAAGTGTAAGATGTAGCTAATGAAATAAACATTTCATTTAATTAAATGATCCTGTGTGCAATTAATTTTTTTCTGTAATGAGGGTTGAATATCTGACAAAGTAATATTCGTGTCAGCTGGACCATATCGACAGGAAACTTAAGCTAGCGAGACTAAACGGGTGACTAATTTAATTTACGGAGTACTCCTATTACTTATTTATTCATTACACCCTGATACTTTTACCCCTAAACCACCCGTAACTCTAAATATTATGCTAGTTTAATAATTAAGCCAGCGGGAGTTGGAGAAACATTTTGTAGAAACACGCCGGACCAACGATTCGAACATTAAAACATTTACAATCGTCATTTACTGTACGACACTGCACGTTACAACTTCGAAAAATGATGACAAGCGTATTTTGAACACCCGAATTAACGTAATAAAATATTATGTGTATTCGTGATAATTGCATTCGATTTGTGTTGCATCGCCCTGGCAAGTCGAGTTCAACGAACTACTCAAGAATGAAGCCGAGAGGGTAAGAACGCTACTCATAGTTCTTATTCACACTTGTGAGAGCGGAGCTTGAGCGGGTGATATTTACCTCCACCAACCTGTGCTTTCTTATGGACATAATCAGCCTAGAGCGGAGGGAGTTTTACCCGCAGGTAGCAGTGGAGAACGCCCGTTGCTTTCTGAAACCACTCTACGCCCGCTGGGGAGTCAACGCTTGTTATTACTTTCACGGTGATTTCCTTGAATTAAGCTTTAAAAATTATTTTAAAATATGTCCAGTAATTAATAAATCATTACTTAGTTACAATGTTAATGTCTGAGTTTTACGGGATTAACTCTGATGAACATGCTGGGAAGAACAGTGGGGCCATATTACGTACTTATGATTCTGGGTGTCATTTCGATGCTTGATTTTACTTTTTTACAATGATAAAGTATTGTAATCGTGAAAAAAATTCGAAAGCGAAATTTCGACGGAAATATCCGTTTTGACGATCTCTGGTTCCGAAAAAGTGGTTTTTGGCATAACATCCGCCCGTCCGTCTGTGCGCAGCGATTCTGAGTAAACGAATGAATTAATTTAATTCACATTTCGTATTTACGGTAGAATTTGCTTGTTGTCGATGCACGTGCTCTATTTTGTTTTACTTTAAAACAAAGGGTACTTCACATAGAGGTTAAAGTACTCTTTTGAATGTTTCTCAAAACGACTCCAACGATTTTGCTTACATTTTCTGTACGTAAAGTACAATTAGTATGAATTACATCCGCATTAGTGGTATTTCGCTTGAAAGTTTGGTAAAAACGCAGTAAAATAATTTTTGTCTGTTACACTTACTCATTAGTTTACTGTTTCAAGATACTTTAATAATATTTAGCAGTGTAAATGGACCAAGCAGACGTAGAATACACTTAACGTAAATTGAAATGAAAGATATGACGATAAAATACATAGGACAGCAAACGCACAGCAGATACGAAAATACATTAATTTCTGTCTACAACGAAATTACATTAACATAACACTTTTACGATATTTATAAGACCGAGATGTCGCTATATGTTTTGAAATAATATTTGAATGTTTATTTTACTTTCAAATTTCAAATAAAAGACAGAAATACGTTCGTCTAGCAACTTTGAGCATGAGCAGAGCACTGGAAGAAGACCAAAATATAGAGGACGTCAGAAATGGCCCTTTTACTATATAATTTTTTTCTCAATCTATGCTGCAGGCGGAGAAACGTATATGATAAAGTATGTGCAATGGTTTTGCACCACTAGTTTACTCTAGCGTTCAGATTTTGCACAAAAATTTCAGAAAACTATTCACATTCGGCCGAGCACAGGGTTGCACATTTCCAATTATTTTTAAATAAACGGTTTGAAATGTGAAAGGCGTTTGGGAAGTTTTTGAAAATTATTATTACTCAAGATTTTAATAATAATAATAATAAAGACGAATGTTTATTCTACGAAAAATGAGTAGCGTGATTGAGCACAAATTATAATAAATAGAAAGGAAACAAATTTATATGACGAAATAAAAGAGAGGTGATTGAAATTAACAAAACTATTTACACTGCTTCTTCAGATATAATATCTTTTGTTATTGTTATAAATTCAATTCAATACATTAAATTACTACAGAACGAATTACAATGTCTTCAATAAATACCATTGCGAAGCGAACTTGCTCGAGATACTTGACTGATTCTCTGACAAAACCACGAAAGAACCTGCACGCTCTCTGCAATTGCCTTTCGGCGACGGGCAATTTTGGCCATTTCTACAGCGACAGCATTACCTAGATATCAGGCAGTCGCGTGGACATCATGCGCGATTTCGTCCTGCTCATGAGCACCTAGTTTCCTTCGCCCCTATTCATGCTCACTAACGCTGGTGTGAATAAAGTTATAGAGACGTGACGCCAATTCAACTCCGTTTGAACCTTGAAAAGAGGGGTTAGAGTGTTCAAAAGATTCAGTCGTTCGAAAATACTTTGGTGTATCTGCAAGTAGCGAAAAGATGTTCATAACAAATTCAAGATATTAGTAGAAGTTTAATCAATCTACACTACGTTTCTTGTGAGAATTGTGAAACTGTAAAACAAGCATTTGAACTGTGTTCACGAAAAAAATTAAGATTCATAACAAAAAGAAGCTAGTTCAGACAATTCTTTTCGTTGTTTTTTTTTTCAACACACCATTTTCCTGTTAATCCGTACTTGAAAATTACTTATGTCTTTGAATAAGTAATTCATTCTACATGACAAAATCCTTGTAGAACCTACCTGAATCAATTGATAAAATCTCTAAGGGTTGAAGAATTTGCGTCGAAATTATACAATTATCGTAATTTTTATAATAAATAAGCATTTGTACTATTATCGAAGTATTTCAATTTCATGGATCACATATTAGTTTTGTTCCATTGCTCTACGTACTAATTTGGCATTATAGTGTAATGAGGGACATTTCTCTCCGGTTGGCATGATTTGAGAAACTTTTACCTGCCACTGGTTGTGGGAAGACACGATTTGAAAAACTTCTTAAATTGTACCCTTTGAGCAAGGCACGATTTGAGAAACTCCTTTACCTGTCCTTTTGGGACAATAGGAACCCTTCTTAACCGCGCAGGTAGTCAGTTTTACCAGTCCCTACCACAAAATCAAGAACATTTCTTGAGAGCTTCTTGTTTTCACTCTTTTTTTATAAGACATGATATTTTGATGTATATGTCGCAGTCGATACTAAAATCAGCCTCTTTTACATTAAAATGTTGTATGTTAAGACCGCAATCCAGGGTTGTAAGAATTTATAGTACTATCTACAATTTGAAAAAATCATGGTCAATTTTCAATATACATTTTCAAAAATGGTTACTAAAATTATTATACTTAACGATCCACATCGTTATTCCAACGATACCAATTTCATTAACACGAAGCTTTTTCTTTTCTTTTGAACAATTTACTATAATCGCTAGCTTTTAACCCTTAGATGGTGCTCTTGTTTTCATTGTCTTTATCTTTTGAACATAAAGTTCCAATCAATTGTCTTTCTCCTTGGCGCGTTTGACATGAAACTCGATGCCATGGTAGTTCTTCTCGCTCTAAAAAATAAATGCTAATTAATGAAACGAGTATGAAATAATAACAATAAAAAAGGTATTTCATTAAATGTGTATATTCAATAGGTATGTGTGTAATATGAATAATTGTAGAAAGTACATATGATAATTCTCAAATACGAATCAGCCTTTGTGGGTATTATATTGCACGAAATACAGAAAAAATATTTTGGAAGTTTAGTTAAGGTATTCAATCTAGTAGGAAGACTTAATCAACAAAGAGACATTAAAATTTCCTTCAAGACGAGTGTCAAATTGAAATACAAACTTGTAGGTAAGATGTTTATGTCAACTGAAACTGAAGCAAAATTTAAAAGATATTTTTCGGGACACTTAAAACCTGTTCTTCAATCTTGTATGACATAAAACACAAAATCTACGCCGTTTTTGTTGTTCAAAGTCGAAACGTTTGAAATTGTTCTCCATAACTGTGATAGCCATAATATATGGTCAATTCCGAAATAGTGACAGTTGGAAACATTGGATCACCATGATTGTTTTCACCAGTATAACGATTCAATTCACTTTAAAAAAGGCAGTCACATCTACTAAAATGCCCAATCCGCGATTCAATTGACAAAGTTCTAGTACAAATTTTGTTAATGAATCTATAAACTACTTATTTTTATTTCGCAAATAACATTTTTCCCCAGTGAACTATGTTACTTCCACAAAGTAAATGCTGTTCCCATAGTCAGAATCCATGAATTTAAGTAATTCATTTTATTTCCGCCCACCAATCGGTGCAAAAGGAATTCATATGAGTGTGCCGGCTATTAAAACGTCTGGGGCCCGTTTCTCAAAAGTACAAGTGTTACAAAAACAAGAAGTTAGTCGCAATCGTTTCACAAAGATTTCGCTACCTAGTCAGTAACAAGTACTCGTCGGTAACAAGTGTAGTACGAGTATCTTCTCACTTGTCAGTACTAGTGGACAGTCCACTCTTTCTCGTTTGATTCTGTGTCGCGTAATGTCAAATTTTAGTATTTCTAAAACATTCATTAGTACACTTTTTGGGAGATATAGCGCAGAAAGTGATAGTTTAAGTATTACGTATTATTAAAAATATTTAAAGATTATCAACAATGACTTTCCAAACTGCATAATAATAACTAAGCTTCTATCACGAATAACTAAATTAAAATGTTAAGTAAAATAAATATGATTATTTTCTTATAATAGGCTTTTGTAAAGAGTCTCTCTTTTTCTTCCAGCTTTACAGACGTCATTTTAAAGCGTTCGTTGAATTAGTACACAGACACAATTTAAAGTTCACTCCTTCCCTGAATGTTTTCCTATGTCGTTGTGCACGAATGAATAGCTCATCTTCATCTTCCGAGGCAGAATTTGACCATCTCATATCAATAAAACATCACTTGCAACACAGTTAACCCTAGTTTAGAGCTAGGTAAGAAATTCTTGGTTGGTAATAAGTTTATTTTAAAGTTTAACAAAGTTACAATTTTAACCTAACAATATTTGTGGGTTACAAGCAAATCACTCGTAAAATTGTAAGAATTCACTTGTAATTACAAGTTTACAAGTGTACCTTTGTGAAACACTAATAACTGGATATTTGTGATAATTGACTTGTCACTTACAAGCTTGTACTTTTGTGAAATGTGCCCCAGGCATCGTGCCAAGAACAAATTCCCGTGCACTATGCCTCCGCGACGTGTTCAATCCCATTATGGGCAGGTAGGCAAGCTCTAGAGGGATTGCATCGTGGGGTTCCGAGAGATTGGAAGATCCTTCCATCGTACTGCACGCCACACAGATCGAGCGCGACCACCACCGTCCCATATTGAAGGCAATGGGTAGAGCAGTGGTGTCAAGAGAAGAAGCCCGCAAACTAACTAGAGTAATGCCGCGTGCTCAGAGATCTAAATTGCGATAACTGCTTCTGTAATCGTACAGCAGTAAAGGGTTCAAAAATTACTTTCCCGGTTTTTGTCACCACGTGTTCTACTGGTTTCTGCGCAATAAAACTACAGAATTTGTGATAGTGCCAAAGAAAATTTCTGAAGGCAAAGCAATATATTTCAGTTTTGACACTACACAATCAGTATATAGAAATGTAAAATTATAAAAGAGAAAAAATATCATAATAAAGAAAAATGTTTAATTTTTGTTTATATTTTTTGGTTCTTTGTTACCAAATGTTAATAATAATAATAAATTTATTGTCCAAAAACAGTACAGACTGCGTATGACCACGTGGAGGACAATAAACTAATTTACTCTCCGGAAGTAAGCAAGGGACCATCCCATCAATTCCGATCAAGGGTCCTAAGGCAGAGGCGAATTCAAAAATTTCAGCAACAGATCCTAGATAAGATAAAAAGTTACCTGCGAGTTATAATACATATATAATGTCAATGTTTGTAATTTAACGCAAATATGTTTGTAAATTTACATGTAAAAGTTATTATCGAACTATAGATTATTCTGAATATAGTGTTTAAAAATCATAAGAGTTGAAAAAACACTAAATTCACGATTTATTGTTACAATAAACACGCCCCTAGACAAAGCCTAGAGAACCTGTATAAGAAATCCGCCTCTACC
>NNCF01128558.1:145730-179108 GCA_002313205.1 Laupala kohalensis | reverse complement strand
CCTGTTGAAAATTTGTTTTTTAATGAGTTGATGATTCTCATGACTTCACTGGCGTTAGTTTCGGAAGTGAACATAGAATTGGGTACGTGGGTGGATATAATTTGAGGACATTGATTTGGATGTATTGAGTTCGTTATTTTACCAACTTCAGAGAAGTGAGAATTAAACAAATTTGCAANATGTCCTGAGGATTTGTTACGATTTTGCCATCGTTTAGTAAAGAAACATTTTCTTCGCGGTTTTCAGAAGTTGACGTGTAATTTTTAACAATATTCCACATGGCTTTCATCCGGTTGTTCGATTTTAGTATATGCCTGTCGTTTTCCATTACTTTAGCTGCATGTTTCTTAAATAGTTACTAAGTTAACATAGTGTACTTCCTTCGCGTTTATCACACAAAGTCAGAGGTTCGCTTGCTCTGAAATTTTCCGTCTCGCAATGATAGCCCACGGGTTAACCTTGGCTATAGTCTGCCTTCCCAGTACGAGTGCCCGGTGTGCTCTGCCTGAGCACGCTTTGCATTGTGGCCCGTGCGAGCTCCCGTCGACATCCCTGGGGTAGAGGAAGCTATGCACACACGACTTGCATGGTCTGGAAGTCCTCCATGCTAGAAGGTAGACGTATAGTTTGCCACCCGCGAATTGATGCAATGGTACGCCATTCGTGCCACTAGTGCACTGAGAGGTACGCGTCCGCGCGTACTGCTTCATTGACTGCAAATATTGCAACTACGTCAAACCAATTGCTAATTAACACCCCAACACCTTATCCACTGATGAATCAAGTAACCAAATGAGGCTTGCTAAAACAGTCTCTATCACCACAGTGTAAAATAACTTTTTCAGGACTATATTCATTTCTGAAGGTTTTTATTTCAAAACGAATAACGCTAACAATAATGTCAGTCAACTTCACCGGTGATTCATCAGTGGAGGGGTGTGGGTGTTAATTAGCACGTGACAAAACAACATGCGCGAAAAATGTGTGCTTTTTTACTTGGTAATTGTGGAGCGTTAGCAAAATTATCAAATAATGATCAATTAAAAGACGTTTCTATGTTACTCATTGTTTTATTGTTAGAAAGCTCGGCTGCATAGCAGCCATCGTCAGTAACGTAAACTGAAAAATATATATGTACATGAAATGACAATAATAAAAACATGACATGAAAGTTTACAATAATTGAGTAAAACAGTATCGAAAGAAGTGTAGTTTTTGTTGTTGAAATAAAGAAAAGAAAAGAACAATGAAAAATGAATAAAAGAAAACAAATATAGAGTGAGCAAACCGACAAAATTACATATCTGATTATTGAGGAAAAATTTTTGGCAAGTGCGCAAAGCGCGTCGAACAGGGGTCATTATATGGAAAGTGAAAGAGGGTTGGTGAGGTTGGGGTGGGGGAAAGGGGCTGTCGGAGTTTTCCAGGAACTGGCGACAGAAGACGGAAAGAATTTCTCAGGGTTTTAACTGTTGGGAGGATGGTGCAGTGTCCTCGAGAGTTGGGGGGTGAGAGGGAAGGAATTTGAAGGCTAGTTACATGAGAGGGGAATGAAGTTCATTTAATAGGGAAATGATGTTGTTCTCTAGAATACTATGGATATGTAAAATTTCTAATTTGATCCGGGGCCAAAATCTATTTTCCACTTCTAAAATACAAAAATCCTTCTCAATGTTAAATGTGCGTGTGTTTTCTACTAAATGGTTGGCGAAGTGTGAGACTTTAGTGTTATTTTTCCACGCATTTATGTGTTGAACATACACTCATCGGACCCTTATGTACCCCTTAAGAAAACTTAATAAACTAGTGATCACAAAAAGAGATTCAGGGAAATTTTAATGTATAAATTGGTAGAATTTCAGAGATATTAATGAAAAATAGTCTTGTAATCAAGGGTGATAATTGGGTGACTAAATTTGTATGGATCATAATCTATGTGAATTGTAAATTAACGAATGTGCTGCGAGAATGATTTGAGTTTGTTGAGATAGTACGTTTAGTATTTTTATAAAGAGTGCTTAACATCATGGAAGTGTTTATGTACTTTGGGTGGCTTTTATGACTCAGTTGAATTTTAATTAATGTGATATTTTGGGGAATTTATGGTATGGTTTTATTGTATTTTTGATTTGCCTGAGATGTAAGAACGCTCTTGGTATGTGCCAACAAATTGTTTGTACAAGGAGGGTCAGTGCAGCATTCTTTATTTACATATTTGACAAATGTTAGTTGACCGTGTGTGTTTCTGCCATCCAGACGGTTCATGGATCCTTGTAGATAATCGGCAGCAGCTCCTATAATTTCATAATTTTGAAGAAAACTTTTTTGTCAAAATTTTCATTAACAATTTCAGGAAATTTAAATATCAATTAGATATTTAAATTTCCTGAAATTGTTAATGAAAATTTTGACAAAAAAATTTTCTTCAAAATTATAAAATTATAGGAGCTGTTAATTTCCTATAATTGTTAATGAAAATTTTGAGTAACTGGATATTACGTATACATACTTAAGCGTAGTTATTAACAATTTTTGACGAATTTAAATTATGACAATCAATTTAAAATTAAAACGATAATGTATTGCAGCACTAACTTGAATATTCATTATATAATAAATATATAACCAACATCTTCAACAGCGAGTAGTGTATATAATTAACTAAAACTTAAAAAAACCTGAAAAATGCTGATTTATATTTTTGTTAATATAATATAAACAATGATAAGAAATTAAAGTATTGTCTATGCATTATAATTCAGGTTTGCAAACATTGTTTTTTTTTCTTTCGTTCGTACCGAACTCGTTCCTGCGGTCAAGGGATACAGGTACGGCCTCCGACAGGTACACAAGAGCGCATTCCTCTAGTGGATGGAGTCGAGCTCATCCCAGGGTTTTTCCTATCGATCTCTTCCTTTATCGCTGTCCGAGACGTAACTTTTGGGTCGAGAAGGGAGGAGAGCTATTTTTGAAGGGTACATGTAACATATACTCTGGATTTGGGCCCCCGGGAGTCAATCTTGGAATAATAGTTTCATTTTCATATATTTTCATTTATCTCAGAAATAAAAAAAAGTAAATAATTTCAGAAATTATAGAAAACCTCAAAATTTTTCAAGAAATCCACATTATAAGAGCGAATTCTTTCGACGAGAAGACAAGAGATGAGTCCTTCATTAACTCGACGACGGAAAGTGCCTCATGATGTTAATGATTGAATGAAGCATTTGCCTCCGGTGTCAATCTATGAGAAGGTAACTTCGTCTGCGGTGCAATAGTCAATAAATTCAATTTGTGATGAAATCGCATTAATCAGAAATTGTCTTATCCATTTAAAGGTCATAACTAATCAGGCTACGCGGCCACAACTAGAAGTGTATGAACTCTTTACAGGGAAATGTATTACTAAAAATACTTTACGTTAAATTTGAGTATTTATTTAAATTAATTTTTATTCATTTATACTTCCTATATTCAAATAACATTTATAAATTATGTCTATCGCGTATTACAAAAGTGAGAATTCGTGGCGAAATATCTAGTAAATAACGAAGTTGAATTTGTCCAAAATATATTACATAAATGACATTTTATGGTCTAACTTCTGGAAATTATCTTATTACTAAAAAAGGAATCCAACTCCGACAGTCACCATCGATGTCAATACTTCCTAATTTGGGCAAGAGGATCATTTAAAAAAGAAAAAGATAAGCAGCAGGAAGGGACGGGAAAATTTGAATCACTGACCGTGGGGACGAGTTCCACCGTTCCTGTTTTTTCCGCCTCGTGTAAAACCCTAAAGTGTTTTTGGAGGGTTCCCGATAATATACCATATTGTCCATGGGAAAAGAATCTGTTTTCAATACAGTAACTCGAAGCCTGTTTTCAATACAGTAACTCGAAGCTTCTACCACTTTAGCTTGTTAGTGGTAATGGCAAATCGCAATTTAAACGGAATTACGACACTGATTGTGGAAAGAAGACCTACGGAACATTAGGTATTTTTGGAATAACTACTTTCTGATCTTTCGTAGAACAAGTCAACAATTTAATAACGTTTGGTATACTTTCATGGTAGTTCATCTGATGTCATTACTCAAACTTCAAGTATTGACATTCCTCATTAAGGAGGAACACTACAGGTACATTCCTCATTACAGGTACGACTACTTTAATACTGGCTTATGTGATTGAATTTTGGAGAAATATCACGAGTTCTAAAGAGAAAGAATCGATTCATCATTGTTCTCACAGAATGAAGGAACAGGAACTGCCAAGTATTGAAGATTTTGTATCATTAATTACTTAGTTAATCGGGGCCAAAACAGCTCACTCACAATGATACAATTTGGCATTCTGTTCCTTGCAGACTCACCTCAGCAGTTTTCAATTATCTCACAGTACTTTTTATTGACCATGTAATAATTTCATTGTTGACATGGATTTGTTTTTATTTTGTGTTACGCTTGAAACGAGAAAATAACACGTATGTACAATTTATATATCTTATTAAGTAGTTGACTTATAATGTGACTATTTCAGTTTGTATATATGTGAGCCCACCATAAATATTTGCGACCAGCATACAATTACTCGATCTGGAATCAACATTTCATTTGTGCAATATGTTTTGTTCAACAAGGATAACTTTATTAATGGTAACATAAATTTTTATCAACTTATTTATTTTCCACCGGCGATGTTTATCACTTGAAGTGTCATCAATGAAAAAATATTGAGACTGAAGTAATATATTTACTGAGATTAGTTATGATTCAATAATTGTTTTAAATATTAATTTTGTTTTTATTAATTTTATACATTTTGTCAATTTTTATAATATAATATTTTTATGAAGTATTAATTTTTATATTGTATAAAATTTTAATTTCTTATATACTTCGTATACAGAAAATATTGTAATAGAGAAAAAAATCAATCGCGAGATTTTAACAGAAATATCCAATTTGAGAGTCCCTGATACTTACTGGTTTACAGCATGACGTTCCTTCTGTGTGCACCGCTTATGGCTAAACAGTTGATTCAATTTCATTCAGATTCAGTACTTAGCATAGTCGTTCGTATTAGTATGTGCTTGATGTCGATGCAATTTTTAAAACTCTAATGGATAGGATACTTTATATGACGACCTAAGTCACTTTGAAAAAATTCTCAAAAAAACTGCTTCAATGTTTGTTTGTTTGTTTAATCCAGCCTTTTCCCACTTCATGTGGGGTCGGCGAATGGGTATGGATATATGATGCTTCATTTGGTTTTGGCTGGGGAATACTAGGGTGCCGGATGTCCTTCCCGCCGCACCTCCCCTGAAGCGGTGATTATGAATGACATGGGAGTCTGATTATGAGTGAATGTCGTGGTGGAATGATAGACAGGGGAAACGGGAGAACTACGAAAAAACCTGCCGCGAACACCGCCTCGGATTCTACTTGGATCGCACCGGGTTTGAACCGGTGTCCCCAGAGGTAGAAGGCGAGCGCGCTAGGCGTGGTCGCCCTCGAAGGGGGGGGGAGAATCTGCTTCAATATTTATCTTTAAATTTTCTGAGCAAAACATGTAAATACACTGCGAGGCAAATTTAGCAACGCACTTCCTTCACCTCACCATAACTTCTGTTTTTTTTTAATTTGCCGTCGTGCTATTTACGGCGTGGCACCTCCCATGTGTTTTCTCGCGCACACACTTCCTTACTGACTCAATAACACCTTCTCTAGTCGCCGACATTACAAAATCCCCCGCATCTGAAATCTACTCCCCACCCTCATTTCCTAAGCAGAGTTAATATTTCATATGTCCCATAAATGTCCAGGATGGTGAGCATTTGTCCAAAGGTACTTGGTTTAGGTGTTCCATCTCCTCTGGGGGTTTCGTCCTATAAGCCACCCCTTCAAACAATTCAACCTTTTGTGTAATTTTATGAACCACGCGGCCTGATTACTTTGAGACAAAAACATATCATTTGGTGTGATTTTCAGAGCTATGTCAGAACGTATGACGGGCATAACCAATCACATTTGGACATAAAAGTAAATCTTTATGACATGAATTAAAACAATTATAATTGGAGAAAGATAAACATGTTTTACTTACCTTTAAATCCTTGAAGAAGACAGAATTTCTAGCCCAGTCCACTTGTGAGAAAAGATTCTGATCAAGAACCTTGCACATCAGTTCGAATAAATCCACTTCACACTGATTATACGTCTGGTTTTGTAATAAACCAAAGAGAGAATTCTGCCACTCGCGGTCGTCAAGAGCTTGAACAAAGTCTCGAATTAAAGGAGAAACCTTGACTGACCCAGAGGCAGGTCCTGCAGCGGTAGCTGCCGTTGTGCCGCCTCCGGCTCCCGCTGCACCACCTCCACCGTTCGGTAGTCCGGCACCCTCAAATGGTGAAAGAGAATGAGAATGAGGGGACGGTGTTGTCGAGTTAGGAGTGCCCCACAGCCGTTGCTCAGGTCCAAGAACTAGCTGTCCGGCAGGGTTGGCGGCTGCTCCAGTGACTGCCACGGAAGCACCAGCCGCTGCGCCTGATGTGGGAGCGGAGGCACCGACGCCAGCAGACAACGGTAAAGGTGCAGACGATCCAGAGGAACTGGAAGTCGCTGCCGTCGTCGCGTACAACGTGGCAGGAGCCTGGCCCAATGCTACCGTAATAGGGCTTGGCGAGGAGTCGGGTGACGATGTCAGGGACGAAACCTGTAAAAACCCACACATAAAATTAGCCCTAAAAGTCGCAGAAGTCCACTTGCACATTAATAATGGGAACGAGTTAATAGTCCAAAATGAGAGGAAACTAAGAAAACTACTAAGAAAGTGTTTCATGTAGTATAACTATTATCTCCTCAATCTTCTTCCTATATTTGGTCTTCACGTACAGACCTATCGGCATCAATCCTGTAAGAACCTGAAGTGCTTCGGTTGACATTCGCATAACAACCATAGTAATCTAGTAATACATAATAATAATACATACATACAACAATAGCAATCATAGTAATAGTAATCTATGGTTGTTATGCGAATGTCAACCGAAGCCAATTGATGTTCGTGAAGACTAAATATAGGAAGAAGGTTGAGGAGATAATAGTTAATGGGAAGCTGTCGAAAGATGGAGGGGGGGGGAGAGAAAATATTTAGCAAGAGTCTGTGACAGGATGACAAAAAAGGGTAGGAACAAGCTGAAATGTGACGGGAGACATACAAATATATCACGAAAGACATTGCACAAGTAAAATAGAAAATGTTTTCAACTAACAAGGTTATGAAAGAAATTCTACACAACACATTACCATTTTGACCGATAGTTAAACAGTATGGGGAAGAGTAGTGAAGGAGAATGCTTGGGCATTTGGAGAGTTGAACCTGAACATATAATTTGGGAACATTTTAGACAACGTGCACGACTCTGAATCTTGTCCCCTGGAATCTTACTCCCCCAAGACACCTAACGTCAGTGTACGGGTCGGAATCTTACCTCTCCCGCAAGACTTTTAAGGCAAAGTGTACGGACCGGAATCTTGCCCCCGAAAACGTACCTTACTCCCGAGAAAAAAGTAAAGTAAAATGTACGAGTTTACATATCAAAATAACGAGTCCCTTGCTGATTCTTTTACGCTGCTCGATTTTCTCACTAACTGGTATTCCCGTTTTCAGAATAGATAATGCGATTTAAGAGGAAGGAATGGATGTAACATTGAGGGATATTTCGTGTGAATTAAATGACATATGACGATGAAAGCTGAAATAAATCAATCGTCGGAGAAGTATCTTCGCGTGTATTGCGAAAGAGCTTAGTTATGTGAACGGCCATATTGTTCTTGTCAAATAGTTTTACAAGAATGAACGCGACAGAATGTGCTTAGCTAAAAAGTTTACGCGTATTACCGAAGAAATTAGACAAAACAGACGTTATTGAAAGTATCATGCAGGAATTAGATCCACATTCCATAAATATGGTCACTGGTTGATTGGTTAGACTAGTTAATTACTAACTAGGGGTTCATCGCAGAGAAATATGTTCAGGATTTTTATGTTAAATTTTTTAGATATTTTCTCTCTTTATCCACCCTATTTATCTGTGTATATACCCTTCGTAAATACATATATACTGGTAAAGTCATAGAGCCGCCTCTGTTAGTTAAAAGAATCCAGGTCAAGATTGATCCAATACGCCTTCATCTCCCAGTCCCTCACCATTAAGAAGTTACATTACTTACATTTTGTGTCCTCGGATGGTAAACGGTACGTTACATCGAATTCTGCCATATAACGGGCAGTATAACAGAATGCCAATGGGTGTGATCTGACCATTTCCAGTGGAAGTGTTATTATCTCCATAACATTATTTAATGCACCAACAGACGAAAAGTGTACATTTCACCAATAACGTTTTAATTATTTCGAGTGGATTGGGTATTTTACTTTTTGTCGAAGCCAGGCGCTCAAAGCGAAAGCTGTGAGGACACAACCAAATATCTTGGTACGCAACTCTCTAGCCTGGAATTTGAAAACGAACTCCAGACATAGCCGTCAATTAACTTCTGCGCAATTTTCGTAATATTATTCTGTTTTGGTTTTATTGTTATTTACTGGTAACCTGGCATGTTTCATTTTTTCTAAGCTCAATTTTTTTGTTGAAAAAAAAAACACGTAAAATTTATCAGAACGAGAGTAAATGCTGTATCTTTCTCGAAGGTTTCAACAACTTTCCTGCAAATTTGATTCAAATTACTACAGTGTTTCAGACGATATGAAGTAACAGATAAATTAACTTTAAATTTATCACATTAGTAAGCGTATAGACGTAAATAATAATTTGTGGTGCGATTCAGAACACACGATTTTCTCTTCCATCTTTAACTCCCCAAAAATAATTGAGTAATTACGTGAAATATGGACATGAAAGTGGGGCAAAGTATTCTAACAGGAAAAGTAACAACAGAACATGATTTTAAACTAAATATAAACCAAAAATATGTTTACATAAAAGCACAAACTACACAAACGTTATGTTATATTATTATATAAAAAATTATATTAATTTATTGAAATAATATAGCAAATAAAGTAAATATTAAGTTTATATTTTATGTATAAGTTTAGAAAACGCTCCCAATTACTTTCGAAAGAGCTGAAGATATAGTACAATACAATAAATTCGCATTAATCGTATAATCAGAATATCAGTGTAGCATTGGTTTGCACATAATTAATAATCAGTTCATAAATAAACATTAACGTTATTCCAAAATAATGATTATTTATGGCTGAAATTATTTTTAAATTCATTCAAAAGCTTCAATTAGAGCTTTAAAAATGTCCTTCCCCATAAACGTATATCTGGCACCATCCGTATATCACTTCAAAACATGAATTTTCATCATCATCTTCGATGATTTAAAATGTTTCACACGAGCTCCGCTACTGAAGATTATGACGAAGGTTTCCGACCAGGCTAAGACCACTAATTCCGCATCCGTTCTCCCGAGACAAGTGTATACTGCCTTAGATGTCTTCAAGCGGATGTTAAGATTCCGGGGCGTAAGATTCCGGCCCGTAATTTGCCTTCCATTTATTATTTTATTTATTTTATACTTTTTGGCGAGGTTAAGGCCATGAGGCCTGCTCTTCCAAATAACCGTTGGACTTGGGAAAGGGAATTGTGAAGGAGAGATGTTGGGTTACAGGGGACTTTATGGTACCGAACAGACACTTGTCTGGAACAGGTGAGGGAAACACCAGCTGAAATCCTCACCCAGTTCGGCCGAGCAGGGTTTGAACCCACACTCTACCGCTCAATGGGATCGCGGAAGCAAAGACGCTACTACTAGACCACCGCTGTCTGCTTAATATCTTGGTAGTGGGCAGGATTCGGTTGGGGACAGGGGGTTGGATTCCGGGGGATAAGATTCCGGCCCGTACACTTCTCTTTAGATGTCTTGACGGAGGTAAGAATAGCGTACTTGTGTACCACTACATATGGTATTTAGTCATTCTTATTGTAACTTGTTAATAGTGAACATGGAAGTTTTTGCAGTTAGTCTTCAGCAAGCTGTCCAACCCCGGAATATTATCCCTTTCCCCGGAAACTAACTTGACGTGACGTCGAAATGACGTTAGATTCACTGGGGGGTGGAAGATTTCGAGGGGCAGAATTCCGGAGACCCCTCGCAATTAAGCAGTGTATAGAAGTAGTCGGGTAAGATTTGGCAGTTATTTCTTGAGTTGGTTTCTAGAGAGCCATTGGGTTGTCGAAAATACAAATTCGATGGATGGTCCCCTGTTAGGTTTTCTCTTAAGGTTCTATAGAAATTTCTCGTGTTGTTTTTGGTGAAGTCCGGTTATATTTGCCTCAGGTGCCTCGCGTCGTTGTCACGTATCACCCCCCAAATAGTTTTTGATGCTTGTTTTTGGATTCTAAGAAATTCGTGCCATTTTTGTGGTGTTCTGTTACTGTTGTACTTAGCCTATGCTTTTGATTCGTTCTTCTATTGATCGCAAATACTGCTCATCACTGAGTTTTCGTTTTAGAGGAGGTTCGTCTAGTTTCCTTGTGTTTTGGATAATACCCGAGTTCTGTCCAGCTTTTGGCGTTTGTTTGATATCTTGTAGTACTTGTTCTTTGTTGAGTTTTAGGTACTCCGGATCCGATTTGAAGGTCTCGTTGGTTCAGGTTCTTTTCCTGTTCTGCTGGAATTTGATTTTTATCAGTAGGAGATGGTGATCGGATTCGAGGAACTCCTTTTTTGTTTTCATGTTAAGGATTTCCTTTGAGATTGTGTTAGATGGCAACGTGGTCTATCTGGAATTCAACCAGTGTAGTGTTGGGAGATTTCCATGTGTAAAAATTAAGTGGTTTTCTGGAATTGTGTTGACTTGATTATACAATTGAAACATTAATTGGACTCTTTGAGAACTTCACAGTATTTGTTAGTTCCTTTGTGTACCGCGTAGACCCCATTTGTCTTTCTGAATTTCTCACTCTGCCTAGGTGAGTGTTGAAGTCTCATAGGAGATATTTAACACATGTTTGGGAATTTTGTTCGTAATCTCTTCTAGTTGTTCCCAGAAGTCATCAGTTTTCTTTAGGTTTTTCTGATTGTCGTTAGTTGGCGTATGTGCATTGACGAGAGCGTATACTTTGTTCTCATGTTTTAATGAAAATGTGGAGATAGAATTCAACTCCAGATCTGAACGTATGATCGAGTCACTGATTGATTTATGTATTGTGAAAACCCTGCCGAATTGTATGGGTGCTTTGTTAATTTGCATGGCTGGTTTGCCTTTGTAGACTGTAATTTTTTTAATCAAAATGGTCTTTGATCTGTGAATCGTGCTTCTTGGATTGCGACAACTTTAATGTTAAATTTTAGCGATGTGTTTGTGAGTTGTTTTAGTTTGCCTGCTTTGGAGTGGGTCTTTGCATTGATTGTTCCGATATAGTGCTTGCGGTTGATTTAAAGTGAATTTGAGATTCACTGATTCTCTTCTACATGATGTCCCTAGTCTCCCGGTATTCGATGACGTGGTGAAGCCAGTTCATCGACTGATACCCGTGGTAGTGGAGTCATTTCCATCAGGCTTAAGTTGGGTTTGTAATTTCTTCGCCCAAATCATGTGGTTAGGTGGAAGAGCGATACTAATGACCTGAACGTAAATAAGATAGGAAATAAATAAATCTCGTTTATTTTCACCATTAACAACCATATCATTTGCTTCCTTGTTCATTACCTAAACTGACTTTTCAAAAACAAGCTTACTTTCTTTCTTTTTCGTAAACGTACGTTTTTTTCTTTTTCCTGACCTCTTTTTAGATTTTTCGTCTTCAGTTCGCGTTTGCTTCTGGTCATCTAAGTAGTTATGATACCCCCTTCTAGCCGATTACGTACATTAGAAAAGTTTTTGTCACGGGGAACATCTACGACAACATTCAATTCATCTTAAATGATACGTAATGCTACTGAACTTAATTTATAAGTTTCCACAGAAATCTCCTCATTCCCTTTCGACTGAAGCACGTCCACCAGTGTTGATATTTTTATACATTTTCAGACACTCCTTTGTTTCTATGACACTGCAATAAAAGGAATTCTAACTTTTTACCGCTCTTTCGAATTTGCTGAACACAATAGGGCATTTTTAAGAATCACAACTGTGAATGTAGCAATACTTTTCTTTGCAATTCTTGATCGACTTCGTAAACAAGCCAATCGTGACGGACTTAACTTCTATCATTCTGTTAGGAACAAGGTATCTAGCTTATCTTATCACTGGGTACTTCAAAAAGAATAGACGGAAAAACTTTTAACTAAAGTTCTGAAAAGTTTTTGCCTGTAGCTGAAACACACACCAATCTTTTACATATACTTTTTCTCTTTTAATACTTCTTTGAGGATTTCCCTAGAAGAAAGACTTTTTTCAATTTTACGTCTTATTTTAAGATTTTCAATATAATTTATTTATTGCAAAGTATTAAGTATTAAGAGCAAAGAATTAAGTGAATATTGCTTCAGTCAAACATTTCTTTCTCAACAAAAAGGGACAAACATTATATTATGCAACGATTTCAAAGTATCTGTGGCTTAGAATCAGTGACAGACGCGAAATATCATGGATATAGTGGAGCGACGCTTTGGTGTTAATATATAAATATCCAAATGATCCAATGTACTTCAAATTACGCTAGTGCAGCCTCAACACTCATCATTTTGCATTAAAGATTATAAGAAGACAGCTATAATAGGAAGAGTTGGCTATACTACATTAACGGTTAAGACACGAAAGCTCACACTCTGCAAACTTGGTATTACACCCCAGATTGGAACGGTATCCGTCCTCAGCCAGTTCATTTCAAATATTTCTGCAACTGCTTTTAAACAAAACAGAACTCAATTTGACTACAATCAAGTGGTATCTGCATGCCTCTTATAATATGAAAAGATTTCGTAGCAACTGCTGATTTAGGTTTTTTCTTTATCTCACTCAAGTAACTTCATCACATGAGGCCAATGTTATAATATGTTCAGACACAGGCAAATCGTCCGTCCATCTTGTGGCCCAAAACTTAATAGACATTAGTTCATTTGTATTCACGTCTAACAAATCAACTCGTCTAGCAGAATTTTTAAAAATCTGCCACAAAAACCAGGAGATATTTCCCAAATCGCAACCAGTCAATAGCGCTCCGACCTGAAAAGCTCTTATGCAAAGAGCGGACGCTGCAACTACCCACATTTGTAAGCGATGGATATTCAGGATATGTGAACAGCCTACGGGTGGGTCCTTGGGAGTAAAAAGTCGTGAGTGCTTTTAATAGGGTCAATCCATCTCTACCTGAAGAAGCTTCATTATGTTAAGCTCATCAGAGTCACACGAAAGGCTTTTTACTAAAAGGAATTTAGAAACTCTGAACCGATGTGTCTGCTCTTCATATCTGACGTTTATCATCCCAAAATCCGATGTTAATACCAACTTGGTTGAAATAAACTTCAAAGCTTACACTACAATTGAAACTAACTGAAAAAAATAACATTTGACAATACTATGTACTAAATTGATTTTCAAGTAAAGGGCTATTCCAAAACAAAGTAAATATAAACATTTGGATAATGCACATGAAAACCTGGAATTAGTACTGATCTGGACCTAGCAGAAATTAGTATGCTAACCCTATTGGAAGAGTTGAATGACGTGTGTTTTGATGCAATAATAACTGTCCACAAAACTTCCGATTTTAGAACAGACTTTGACAGAACACAGTGTTCTCTTAATAGGTCCTGGGATGTTGCTTCTTTCACACAATTATATACTGATTGTTTAAATCCCAAATAGTTTTGAGAGCTTCCCAGTTTTGTTAAAGGTTGTTATAGAACATAAGACATACATATTGTAAGATTTGATTAATTTCCTATAAATAATCAATGCTAATAGAATATTTTCAGTACAAAATGTATTTCAAACGAACGGTGGCCGCAACCACAGGCGGCAAACGACAAAAGGAATATGACAAAAGCTTTTTGACAGTTTGGAATAAAATTACTCATTCAAATAAACAATCTAAGTAAGAGCCGTAGAAACAGATTTTATCTTGTGGAAAATAACACGTAGTTCGTAAGAAGGGAACAACTGAATTCGCGTGTCTTTAGAAGGACGAGAAGGTCGCACCAGGGCGCGGTGAGGCATGCTCTAACCCAAAAGCACAGTAGGTTTATGGTTTTAAAGGAAGACAACGATCGTGGGAGTCTGTAGGGTGTGCGCAGCGACCAGTGTTTAGGGTGCGTAGCACCAGATGTTAAAAGGATGGATATTTTAAAGGGCGGAATACGTAAACAAATAGGGAGAATGCCGCCTCGTGAAAATCGCAGCAAAGACGACGGTTGCAAAAAGTTAGTTGGGAACCAGAAGAGTCGAGAATGCCGCTCATGGATTGGCCCGACGCGTCCAGAAACAAGTCAAATATAGCCACTGACTAGAAACATCGCGGTGTGGGGATTTCTATTCCACTGGGAGAATCAGTCACATGACTGTTCAAAATATTAGATCGTGGGTGAAAATGGTAAAGGACGTAGTAGCAGAAAACCCATTTAAGCGGCTGCAACAGCAAAATAATTCTCACTCACATCTTGGAAGTTTCGGTCAGATTATTTTAGAGCGTTTCAGCTCACATCTCACATTTTTCGTTAGAGCTCAGAGACCATCTTACATCTTACTTCGAGAAACTTCTCACATTTTCGTTGGAGCTCATATTCAGACAGCTCAGATTTTAGAAAGTTTTTCGTTCGAGATGCAACTCACATCTCAGAATATTGTCCGGTCGAGACTCACGTTCGGATCATAGAGCATTTATGTTAGTGCTTTTAAATTAGTGTTAGTGCATTTATGTTAGTGCACTTTACTATTGTTCGCTAAGATGTTCCAACGCTAAAACATTAAGTTGTAACAACAACGTTGTTGAACATTCCGCCGAGTTGATCTCTTCATTCGGTCCGAAAACGCCGCGGTTGTTCGGTCGCGGTTTT
This sequence comes from Laupala kohalensis, assembly GCA_002313205.1. Lineage (NCBI taxonomy): Eukaryota > Metazoa > Arthropoda > Insecta > Orthoptera > Trigonidiidae > Laupala > Laupala kohalensis. The sequence continues at coordinate 164,070 of NNCF01128558.1, read as the reverse complement.
TCGCCCGGGGTCGTCCGGGAGCTTAATGGAATTCTTGTTCGCGGAACGAACCGGTGGTTTTCCGAGAATGATGACGTCACCTGCTGGAGCGACTACACGCGCCATTGATGACCTGCTGAAATGCCATCTGGAAGTCTGCTCTCCATTTTTCACATCGACTGAATCAGCTGTCAACTTGTAAAGTAGAGCGTAAAAGTTGGTTGCATCCAACTATAGATAATAGGCGCAGTGGCGAGAAGAATAGTGACTTATTAATAAATGATGAAAGCCCAAGCAGTGAACTATTGAACTTGATTATCTATTGAGAACTGTGGGCAGTGATATGAAAAGGGTTAATAAATCCTAGTTGTAATATAATGTAATTTTTACTAAGATTTTTTTGTTTTGATGAGAGTAACTGTGTTAAATTAAGTGTACCATGTCTGCCTTTTCTGGGGGATGTAAAAGGGTAGTATTTTGGTTATGTGTTAACATTAAAATAACTGAGTTAATTTGTTTATAACGCGTTTTCCTAGTAGGAACCCCAGTATGTGTCCTTCCTTTGATTAAAATACAGGCACGAACCCAGAGAAGATATGACTAGCCGAAGGTGAATGAGGGCGAGCCATTACACCATCACTTTAAATCATGCTCATTTTTTGTGTTGGTTCCCTTATAAATTTCTCATTTCATTTTGTTACAATATAAATCATTCCTTCCGGTTTAAGTGCTAATTGATCTGATTTCTGGAATCCAAGATTGGACCTCTCACTTCTAAAAGAACTTTCTTGTAGAGTGCATAATTTATTATTATTAAATAATTCTACAACGAAACTCCATTTATCAACAAAGAACATCTGAAAGAAGCCAAACTAATCTGAAACACTTGAACAGTTTGTTGTGTTGTTCCTAGTTTCTGGAAACAATGAGGATTTCTTAGAACTCGACATGCTCCCAGAACTGATATAATAGCAGCGTGATACTGTCTACTGTGGTTTCACAGCGTACGAATAAGAAAACTTTGACATCAGAGTGAAAGCTCTCTCAAAGCATTCAAGGAAACAAGCAGAGCACACATTGGTCAGTGTTTCAGAAACTCAATGTTTCTTTTAAAAACTTCTTGCACGAGGTTTTTTGGAGCCGCATTCTTCGTCAGTGTAGATTTTGTCGTGTGTGCAGTACCAAAAGAGAAAAAGATACATTATTAGAAGTAGAGAATACAAATTCCACAACAACTCTACGGGATACCGTCATATATATACCATGCATCAAGTATCATTTTGTAATTTCACTTTGGCCTCTTTACCTTCTATTATGTCATTGTCGATTTGTCTTCTTCTCAATATTGTTCTCAGCTGGATTCTTTGTCTGCGCTAGGTATATAGGGATCATATTTATCAATTCTTCTATCGCGACACGTGCTACTATTCCATAACAACCACTCGCGTCTCCCTAGCACAATATCCGAATGCTAAAGAGCGCTCTTAAAACGCGACTCTGATATATTCGTATATTGTACTTCTACAAGTTATCATTGCTAAAATAAATCTCTCATCCAATTCTCTCACTTCTTTTCGGCCTATCTTTATATTTGTCCATTCCTGCTCGTAGCAGATTGTAAAAAAATCCTGGACTTTTTGTCATGGAACAAAAGAGGTAGGGAAAAATTTTTATTCCATAATAATTATTAAATATTTCACATAATTTTATTCCCTTTCACTTTGATACTACGATCTCTTCTATTTCTATTTGGCATGTCAAGTGCGTATATGTATAATGCGATAACCTTAAACTATTCTAGAAGACAATTCATGACATTTATCCATTGATATACTTCTTTTATCTACTTCTTTTTCTTCCAACCGTTAACTTCTACAACAGCAACTATAGTATGTGCCACGTACATTACAAAATACGTCTAACACGACATTACGAATCCACAGAAGTAAAAAAAGCAGATTTATATAATATCTGGGTTCTAGGATTAAGTAGACACAAATGCCTTAATGTCAAAATTAAAATTTCTTCCAATTTCTTCTTCCGTCTCTATTCCCTCTAACGGTCGATCAACGAAAACCGAAGAATTATTTCTCCAGTACTTCACTCGGACTGACGAAGGTGAAAGCCAAAACGTTTCTTCTAATCTTTTAGCATTCTTTTTCGTTTTTCAAAATATTTGAAACCAGTTTTTTTATTGAATTCTTCTCAGCACAAAATAACCTACCGTCGATTTTCCCTTTTTGAAACCAATTGTATGTTTCATAACACTTTTCCTATTCTTTAAATACTTTATCAATTTTTTGATAAATTTATAAAGTTTTACCCATTATTGGCAAAATTTATCTGCTCTGCATGACCTTAACAAAGTTGGACTTCCTTTGCTCTCCTTGGAGGAACATTTTTAATTCCATAATTTTCTACGTTCATTGGTAGTACCCATACACGTTTCCTGTACATTTCCATCAACCATTTTAATGTTGTCCTTATTCCACCAAACAATCTCATTTGTTATTTTATAAAAAAAAACCTTTAAGTTTCCTCTTTCTATAAATAATACCACTCCCAATTTTCTCTTTCGTTATGAAACTGATATCTTCTATTCTTTCCCATCTATCGTGCGCTTTATCATTTGGAAATAATTCGTCGAAGAAATATAAACAAATTAAAAATACCCATTCTCTTCATCCTTCTCGAGCAAAACATTTATCAGCACTCTCCAAAATATTGATCTCTATGTGACCCTGAGGGAAGTACTTCACCCTCTCCCCGGAACAATAAAAGCGTCTTTTATACTCCGAAAAATTCTAAGTTCTAATTTCTCTTCCTTCGTCTCGATTCATATCGTCGTTTTCTGTAATTCATCCAACGTCGATCGTCGTCTTCTGTAATTCATCCAACGTCGATCTTCCTTCGCGGAAGTCAAATTTTTTCCTCTTCCAAGAACCCTCCATCTTCCATTAGCCGCATTTCTTTTCAACTATCTTATTTTCCAACAACTTCCCATAATGTATAAGACATATGGGTCGCTATGAATGTGTCCCTTCTTTCTCTTCCCTCACGGAAAACGCTTAGCTTTACTTTTTTTTCTTTTGTCGAGGGAACTTAATTTTCCCTTTTCGGCATTTATCCACTAATACACGAACTTTCTCTTTCTCCATACTATAGGCCTCCTTTATCATTACAGATATTGTTATATCTCTGTCATTTCTTCGTCCGCATACTATTCATTGCCTTTTCTATTTTCCAAACATTCTTTTGTGACACTTGCCACCTTCCGTCTCCAGTCATGTCAACGTCAGCCATTCTCCCATCTCTACGCAGCATCGCCACTAAGAATTTTCTAACAGTTTGCATCCACTCTGACGTGTTTCCGTCTTTATCCATGTCCTAATTCTCTTATTTCCTTCCTTTTTTCTTTCCGTTCTAGGACAGCAAACGAAATTTGTTTCCATTTCAGCTTATCTCTTTGTATGAAATGTGGAATCCCCCATATATTTCTTATCACATTCTCGTTCGAACATTTCTTCCATGATCCTCCTTTAATCTCGTTACTATTAACACGTTTTAGGGTGGGATTCATGGTCGTTACCTAAGACACACTCACATTGAAATATTCTGGGATTCAGAGTCGTTACTCCACTCACACTCGGGTGAGATAAGTGAGGTTACTGTGATTGTTTGGTGCTTGGATGTCTTGAGTCGTGGTTGTATTATAGTTAGTCGGTCTCGTGTGATTCTTTATTGATCCTTAATATCTTGGCTCGTTTTTTATTCATTAGTCAGTTTGTAGTTTATATTCTTTGGTGTCGTTATGGTTTATTGTTATCTTCGTTATTATTTGTTGATATTCATTTTATAACTAGTTTTTGTGATGAGCATTGATCACGAGTTGTTTGAATTCGCAGATCATGCAGAGAATGAATTTTATTATGAAGAGGATGGACACTTACGAAACGAAATGACTAAAAATAATATATTTGAAAAAGTAATGAAAATATATGGGCAAGTAAAATAATGATGGAATTACATTAAATGAAACTGAGCAAAAATAATTAAAAAATATGGATGAAACGACAAAATAACTATTAAATGAATGAACAGAAATGGACGTACAACATATACTCCTCCACGCCCTTAACAATCCTACCGCAATGCACGGTAACAATAAACAAACCTTAACCAATCTAAGTGCTACTTGCCGTCACGAAAACACCCAAAACACACACATGAGTAGTGTTACATTCAATTTCTGGGGGGCAATTCGCAAGTAAAACACTGCGCACGAAAATATATCGAAATATCTCACATTCTTCTCGTAACAACACTCACTGCGAACCCCACTAACGCTCAAATGAGTGGACAACTATGAATCTCAATTCTGAGGTAAGAGAGAACTCTCACTCACTCGAGTGAGAATAGAGTGTGCCTCAAGTAATCACTTTGAATCTCACCCTTATTCTGTCGTTTCGGCTCATTCCACTGTAAACCGAATACATAGCCTCCGAATACGTCTGATTTTGTAAACTGTCCTTCCTCCATCCCAGTGCTGTCATTTAGCATACATACCTTCACCCTAAATTACACTCCCTAAATTACATACCTTCATCCTAAATTACACTCCCTAAATTACATACCTTCACCTCCAGTCACTTTTTTCTAGCTTCTTCCACGTTTAAAACCTCTTCCTATTTTATGTCATCTTCTATTCCTTAAGTTAACCACCCTCTCATTTATAGATTTCGCCGGTCGATTACCACGCATATTCACATTTACCCCCTCCAACTTCTTTCCGTCCTCTACCATGCGTACATCCATCATAGCTTCTAGTTCTCTCAAGTTACTTGAATTTTACTCCTTCAAATATTTGTCCTAAACTATCAAATCCACGTCCTTCGCGGTGTTGTCGTTACTTCCCTAGTTCAGCACCATCATCCAATCCTATCCTCCAATGTCTGTGCCCTCCTTTCTACCGTTTTATCCTCGTCCCTCGTCGTACTATACTCACCGGAGCTGCTGCTCGCTCGGCCGGTGTTGATCTCGTGAAGAACTTCTTCTATAGTATCCTTCTCCATTTTTAATTTGTCAAACATCTCCTTCTCAAGAACAATTTTCCCAATCTCAAAGATCATTTTTTAAATTTTAAACTCGCATTTGTTTAACAGTTAATAAACGCTACCTCCTCTGCTTTTTTCTAGATCGTCAATAACCCATTTTCTCCTCTTCATCCCTTAATAATTATCAACCAACTTTGAATCAAATATTGACAATAAGAGAAATTCAAATTAAGTGATAAAAGTTTTATGAGTAATCACACTTGAACAGTGAGAAATGTTTCTTGATATCTTCCGTGACTCATTATAAAATATTATTTTTAGCACTGACCAAGTGGATTTTCCACACATTTGAAAAACGAGCCATGGTTAAGTGCGCAATGTCGCGGATTTTGGACTAGTAAAAAATCCAGCTTCACTTGCCTAGCCACACAACTCCATGTTTCTATATCCAACGTTTTTGATCGCCGCGAGGCCATATGGCTTGCGTGTTGCTGTCTATAATCACACCGTACAGGGATGATCATTTCTCCCATTTAATCTCATTTTTTTCAAACACCCCAAGACCAATATAATTAATGTCTTCCCGTTTTATTTAATTTCTTCTACTCATTAAATTCTTCGTGCATATTGTAATAATTTTTGCATGTTTTATCTTCATTTCCTTTCTTTTAGTATTAAAAAGCAAATACTTAAAACAATGACTAGGGATTCCCTAAAATCCCCAATGTAAACCATATGGCTCAATCAGTGTAACTCTTTTATCCAAAACGTAACATTATGATAAATAGAAATGAAACTATCGTTGTGGAATTAGAGAATGAAATGAGCCGTTCGTTAAAAGCGAAGATAACACTGAATGGGTATTAAAACGTTTATGACGATAACTTTCGATACTTTTCATTACTTTCATGGGACAAAATCATTAAGAGTATATGGCACTATGGCCACAACATTGGAAATGAAAATTTGTATAGTCACGGAGCGCTTACAGGTATGTTGTCGTCAAACTAAGGTAAAGTAGTTAGGAAGTTAGTGGCGAATGGTTAAATGTTGTACAGCGTTTTTTGCGTTATGTTGACCTAGTAAAAATGAAGTGCAAAATGGGTTATTCGTTACAGACACCTCTCATTTCAACATCAGCGTATTGAGGTAAGATGTTGATCGTATGAATCCCTAGATTGAGTTGTAAGGAAATGCTATGTACAAACAGTGTTGTCAAAGTTGCCTCCCGATTTCTCGGTTTTACGATCGCAGCAATATGTTATCAGTTGAAGAACCAAAGTTAAAGCTGCATATAAATTGAGTTTAGAATCAGCAAATTTTTATGGTTTTATGACGATTAATGAAGGTATTAGGCCACTAGCTTATTAATGATTTAATTTCATTGACTGAACTAAGATTATGTAAGACCCATTTACTTTACCTAACAACACTTCACAAGACAACTACATTCTCAGCCCAATATGTGATTACTTCAGATTCATTCTCCATAACCTCTAATCATTAGCACGAATATTCGTCGTTCCCAGAGCGAGCAAATTGATTATGTCTGGATCAGTGTGCTCGCCAATAGGCGAATACTCGGGAAATACCCCGAGCAAGTCGCTATTGCTCGGGATTCGCTGTGCGGTTGCTCGGGGTTCGCCGAATAACGAATGAGTGGAGCCGCCTTACGGCAAGGCTGTCATTCTTTACTTGTACAGCGTAACGTTATTTCATTAAGTTAACCGTTTATGCGGGTGTTCCTCGAGCTCTTGGACATCTAACTTCTACCTCATTTAAATTGTAAATACGTCCATCATCTTCCAGATTTAATACGAAATTATTTGGCAACCTGCCGGTATGGAAGTTGCAAAGACTGAAGCCTTCCTCGAGAAACTCAGGACACAGCAGGAGTTACCCCTAAGGTTACGACTTTAGGGTTCATCACACACTATCCGCACTTGGAGCTGCATATTTTTAGGATTTTACGTGTAAGTCCACCCGAACACCAGAACTGCGGTCTGGAGGTTGTGCTGTACTTTTTCTTATGTACAGTCGGCCCTGAGGAATAAGCCCAACGCTCACGAGAGAAATGCTGTAGATATGCAAATAGGTGGAAGGATGTAAGATTTTCAAAGCCCGTAGATTCATCGTTGCAGTTTTGCGCCATTTAGATTACTTATTCAGGAGCCTCGCCTGAGTATACAAACCTTATGCACAAAGTCACGATACTTTGCCTAAAATTATTCAATATGGTTGCCTTAAACAAATTGCCAACCTCTACAAAACAAATCCTTGAATCACTCGCGAAAATTTCAAGGAAAGCATGGTAGGAAAATTTCAGGAAAACGTTGTCACAAAGAATTTTAGTAACATCCAAATAAATATTAATAGTCATAAAAGCGACTCTTTGCTGTAAAGAAATACAAGATAATAACATAACAAACAAAGACACAAAATATTCGTTCCACACGCTTGATGCAGAAAGAACAGAATGGCGCCACTAGAGCAAGTGAATTGATTGTTGTTCGAGGTTGGTAATGAACTCAATTTCGAATATCTTGCCAAATGAACGCGAGGTACCTTTATCATTACTCTTATGGACGATGGCGAAGTAAAAACGTTGGCTACTTTGAGTACAGGTTCTATACCAGCATCAAGCCAGTTAGACCGACAATAAATAATTTACGGTCAAGACAGCTGTTACAAAGTGCGAATGACTACAGTGAGGACATTAAAGTAATTTACTGCGAGTAACACAAAATAAACCAATGAACACAGTGCATTTCCGTTCATGTTTTTTTTTCTTAAGTTGATTTTCTCGAAGCAAAGTATGGTGACTTTTACTACAGACCTTAGCTGTAAGATAAAATTAGTACCACCATCTCGTGGTGAATCCTAGAAATAGAGGTCTGTTACCTCCCTTGCCCGCCAAAATAGAGGAACGGGGAATTCACTTGAATGGAAATGCATATGCTTGCCATGCTATGATCTCCAATACTTTCACATCTTCTCGGGCAGTAAAAGTGATCAAACAGTGTTCAGAACGGACTTGTCACACATCTCGCATCAATGCCTTCTTTGGGAAAAAATGTATCAGTCTGACATAAGTGTCCAACAAGTGATCCATCAGTGTTTCAAGCAAACATAACCTTCGATCCTATGACGCTTCCACTATTTTATTTTTGTAAGTGATTAAGCGGAATCTAGTTAAATGATTGAAAAAATTCGTACACACGCTGTGAGAAATTTTATGGCAGCGCTGACACATCCGGTACAAATAAAAAAGAAAATCAATTTCCATGAACGAAGTCACTACAACAAAATGAATTCAAAAAATCGACGGCGATTCTTCTAATAAATTATGTAGAAATTGTAAATATAAATATTTTTAATGTGTACATAGTTTGCAAAATTATTTTTGAACGTACGAAGACGTTAACGGGGTTGTTCCTGAGTCTTCCAATTTACTCTTAGTCTCCAAAAATACATCGTTGATGACAATGTAAAATAATATGTCAGTCTATCAGAAGACCTACATTTGTAGTTCCCCTTAAACAACACATGTCACATAAATTGATATACAATTCATTAATTATCCTTGGATACTTGAATTTTGCATAATACTTAGATTCTTGAGGGAAAAATATTTCCGTATGTGGACTTATTTATCTTCACACAGACGACTAGTGAATCGCGTACTAAAATTTTAATGGAATGTAGAGAATCGTTGGAATCAAAAATATGAAATTCATTCACTATGCATTCAACTGAAAACTATGCAAATCTCGTAAAACCAGATGGAAAGTACTGATTTAGTTTGAACCTCAAATTGGGAAACTCTTTTCAAAGGGGGACCGAAAAGCTCGATAAATGGCTACTTTGTAAGTATATCACATGGGTTATCAGTGAACGTGCGAAAGAGTACCTGTGGGATCTGGATCTCCTGTTTTATGTGGAGGTTCGAAAAGGGCGAAGAGGTACCGACACCTGCTACGCCGCTCGATGAACCGCCATACGCCAACGTCACCCCCTCACTCAAAGTTCCAGGATGTGATGCACGGATGCTTTGGAGGGCGATTTGACGTTGCCGCATCAGTTGAAGTTTCCGCGCCCTGTCGCGTTTGTACATAGGGCCGAACTTGTTGCGTCCTCCGCGCATTCTGTCGGCACGAACCGCTGNGGATTAGAATGTATTAACAAAACAAGGATTACAATGTATTGCATATTACACCATCCTTCCACATTCGTCAATCCCAGACCCTCATCACGTGGACATAACTCGGGATTTTAGCTTTCCTCCTCTGTTCCTCTGGCTTAATGTCTAGTACCTCACATGGAAGAGGGGGAAAACAGGACAGGGATGTCAATTAAGAAATTCGCAAACAACATTGGTTGGATAAGATACGGTAAGAAAATATTATGAAGGACTATTGAAAAGTGTTCTGTGGAACCCCCGAAGGTTCCAGAAAACGGGAGCATCCATGGATGAGCCGGAGAAGATTCACTTTGAAGGAGGACGACAGAAGTTGGAATGAGTTGCAAGCTATGGCAACCAATACAGGGAGATTGAGAAATTTTATGGACGACCTCCGTTCCAAGTCATAATACATTTCGATCATATTCATTTGTGTGTGGTTGTGTGTGTGTGAGAGAGAGAGAGCGATTGTTTTCCCGCAACAGTTCGCATACAAATGGTTTAAAACCAAACATATTTTGGAAAATTGCGTGAGAAATAGAATAAGATTCATAATGTGCAATAGTACGTTTTATAACTTACAACGAAACTGTCTATCTACTTCATTTCTTTTGATTGACTTACTAAAATATTTTAAAATCACAATAATAAGTTAATTTCCGCCTTAAACTATGTTTTGATTCAAATGTTTTAAGTTTACTTTCAGTCTACATAAAGTTATTGTGATGAAAATATAGGTGTTCAAATGTTGGCAAGTAAAATGATGAATTTGTAAACCAAAAAAATTGAATTATGTAATTTACTTAGTGAATTCCGACGTGATAAAGAAATACATCTATCTTCCAGGGAATTGTTTTTTTTATTATTTTCGGAAACATTTCTGGGAATCTTCCCGGGAATTTTACATCACTAATTACACAGCCCCACAAAAAAATCTGTGCCAGAGACCCAGGTGTATGGATTCGACGTATTTTTTGATGCCGATGTCCCCAGAAAGATCCATCGTGTCAATTTGCAGTTAATGCAGAATTACCTCAGCAGGTTTTAATGAAAAAATGGCAATTTTACATGTACCGCGTCCTAGAGGGTAAAGTGACAAAGAACAATAAAACAATTTTCCAAGCAAATGACCCATGAATATTCAGATCCTACAGGAGTGAGAAAGCAAAATCTGATGGAAACTAAATTCAGCCTGCCCCGCGTTTATTGACACAATACATATCTTTGAATAAGCGAAATTTACGCTAAATTTATCAAAAAATGAGCGTTCAGACTCTTCCGCCTCTATAAAGGTACTTTACTTGGTGTATTCTGTTATATCATCTGGCAAAGTTACAAGACGAACAGAGTTATTACACTTTGTGCGGAGTTTCCATCAAACATTAAAATTCAATAGTTGGGAATCCCGCATAATATTTTTTTAAATTTTAATGAATCCTAGTACAATTAATGTTCTATTAGCTTTCTTTCGTGTTTTTTGTAACCAGGGTACATGTAAAATTGCCATTTTTTCATTAAAACCTGCTAAGATAATTCGGCGATAACTAAAAATTGACACGATGGATCTTTCTGGGGACAACGGCATCGTTCTCGGCATCAAAAAATACGTCGAATCCATACACCTGGGTCTCTGGCACAGAGATTTTTTTGTGGGGCTGAGTTATCGGTATGCATCTTATATTACCAAAAGTCTACTTACAATAGTCGAAAATAATCATGCTTATTCAAATAATCATCAGCATGAAGTACAAAAAAATATTTGACATAATACGGAAAAAAATTATCATTTTTGAAAACCATTTGCGTGATTGTTTCAAACCTTTAAGATTACGTCAGATTGAAAAATAAATGTAAATCTGTTCATCTTTGATGAAGATTTAAAAAAAAATTCCGCTATTTTGAATTGTGCATACGCTTCAAAGCCGCTATATATGTTAAGTATGTAAAATGGAAGACTGATATGAACTGAAGGTGATGTAAAGTTATATTATATACTTAAAAATAAATTAAGTAAAGTAAATTTAATGTTTCTTTATATAACCGCCAATTGCCGGTTGCTGATGGTTAAAAAGTGTAGTTGTATTTACATGTGTAATCTGGAAATAAAAATATGTATTATTATGAATTCTTTGTTTCGGCGCGGGAACGAGCTATCTCTACTCCCAGGGTGCACAGCGGGCGCGCTCTGCAACCAAAAACACTGAGTTTTAAACATTGTACTTAATAACTAACAAGAACTCATTATACGGGAAAAATAATTACCGCGTGGAGGGGCGGTCTATGAATTTCTGCCCTCAAAACGACGACGACGCATAGGAGAACTGATACTGATGGCGTGGTACTTATCGTGTGTGTGTGACGATAGATTTTATGAAAGTTTAAGATTGTAACGTGCAGTAGACATCTAGTGTCAAGAATACATTTTACTGCTGTTGTCAACCCAACCCAACCCCAACCTGGCGGACCGAAATTTTACCTCAGTTTTTTCTCCTACTAAAATTGGTTTCTCTACACCTGCAGAAGTCCTTTACTCCTGTTGGTTAAACATCAAGGCTTTCTCTACCTTAGCCTGAGGTAAAGGGTACCTGAGGTACCCTTGCCCCCTCCGCTCTTGTAAGGAAGCTAGTGATATGGAATTGTAAGAAAGGAAGAACTAGGACACAATATATTTGGAACCTCCACTAGACTCAAATTATATAATAAGACCATTTGCTGATAGAACAAAAGCATTAAAAAACGCCCTAAGACCGGTAAGCCATTGTTTTACAGGTAGAGCATGCTAGAGCCATTAGTTCATTATTAGTGGTTTCACGTATGAAGCCTAATCATGGAATTACCGTTTTTTGTGCGATAAGGTTCTCTGTATCACATAAACTATCATAAACAAACTGAAAAGGAACGCAAGTCCCTTAGTACAAAGGAGACCATTGGATGATTGTACGGAAACATTATAGTCCTGTCTATTTCTACTTTCCCATGCCAACAGTTCAGTTGACGGTAAATTAATTAGATGTCAGAAATGTTTATTCCGAATACGCATATAAGTAAAATTAATTCCTACAGTACAAAATTACATTAAATAACATCACATGTAACCATGTATCCACAATATGTTGTTGTCCAGTAATTTGAAGAGTTTAGTCGATCTTTCCTTGAGAGTACTTGAAAGAGTTGTTTGTTGTCCTTAATTTGCTATACCCTCACTGAAGTACTAGTGATTTTACCCTTCGATAATTTTAATGTCACCTCCAGCTATAGTTACACCACCAGTATTTGACTGACTTGCACCAGTGAACGAACGTCACGGAAACTGATAGTGAATAATATGGTCCTAATTCAATTCGCGATTCAAAGCCGCGAAACTTCATTTTAATATCCTGAAGGTTGTTTAGGGCCGTAGTGAATTAAACATAAAATGCCGAATGGAAACTCATCTACAGATTGCGCAAAGGCGTCAAGGCCGAGAGAAAGTTGGCCATCAGACCACCTCGTGCTGGTAACTGCGTCCTCGCCTCGTGTACTGTCTTGCGCTTTGGACACAGTACAAATTCTCCTACATCACTCTTTTTCTTCTTACCTCTAAGGATTACCCTTATTATTTTTGCTAACAGCATCTATCCTTTGGCTTTGACTATGTTTAAATATCTATTGATTAGTATTTTTGTAGGATATTTTATTTTTTGTAGAATGAAGATGTGTGCAATGAAGGTTAACTCTTGTAGCACAGATAAAGATCTTAGTCATTTACACGATGTTCTTTTTGTGGTGTGCGTATATCAAAACCTATTTAACAAATTCAAACTATAAGTTAACATATTCCACGCTTTATTAATATAAATATATACAAAATACCATAAAATTTAAGAATGCCATTTACTTTGAACTAGTATTTCACAGATTTTTTTTGTAACGTGAAGATGACACCCTATGAATAATTTGAATAGGATGTCCGGCTGTTACTTATATTTTCAATTCTTGTTGCATTGCTTTACAATATAAACGTTAATATGAATTCTTCAGTATTCACATTCACACATAAAATTTAACAAGGATAGAAGTATTTTTTATACTTCAAAAAATCAGTTCTCAACTATGGTCATTTTCAAAACTTAATAAAACACGAAATCATTGCTCGCTATTTCCTTGCAAAGTTTTCCCTTTATCGATTGCCCGCAACTGTTTCACGCGTGAATTTTAATAACCCAACTAACTCATAAAATCTACAAATTTCGATACAAAAAAAAGTCAGGCCACCTATAATGACAAGGTTATCACACCTCCTTAAACGGAACCTCTTCTGCAGGGCTGTGATGTGCCTTACCTTAGTGGCTTCAATAGAGTACTTCCTTAAACGGAACTTCCTCCACAAAATGTAAAGATCTCCAGGCTCTTCGCGCTATATAACTGACGTGATCAGACATCCCAAATAGTTTCTCAAAATTACTTCTAATTAATTTTACACTCTTTTTTCCTGGAATGTAGCAGAATACGAACCCCTTCAATGTTGCCAAATGAGGTCTCTTCAATACTCTGGTCTCAAATCATAAGAGCAAACCGCAGTTGTCGTTTAAAGAAAAAAAACGCAGGAAAAGAACTGTGTAGTTATTCTTTGCTAAGAGTTGTATCTTACGAGTTAATAAAAGTCACAACATACATTGTCTTCAACAACGTATTATGTAGTAATTTTACGATGGTCTATGAATGGATATTTGAATGCTTTCGTGACACTTATCCGAAGAAAAGTGAAGTCGAGACCCCAAAAATGTAATAAATGCATCTATTCTGTTTGATCAGCTCTTGACTAATTTTAGCAAGTTTGTATCCACGCTTATATTTAAAGGGATTACAAACAACCTGACATGGATTGCTGGTCTTAAAGATACAGTGTTCCTCCAATGCCTTTCCCTTATCCCCCCTTACAAAAAAATTAAGAAAGAAAGAACCAATAATATTTATGCCACCCTTCCCCTTGCTTTCTCACCTTACTTTCCTTTGTTATTTTTCCTCGCGAAAAACCATAATTTTCTTTCTTGTTAGAGTAATTCTCATACTTTTGTTGTCCAGTTATTTATTTTTCTTTGTTATTGAGATCAGAATAAGAAAATGCAGCAGGGACCATTGCTTTGATTATTCCATCGAGGAACAAGGAGGTATGGAATAATAGTACTCTATACTCAGGGACCGTAGTTGCATGTTACCGACGGCGAGATTTAAAATCTATAGTACGACACTATTGAACTGCTTCTCTATAGCACCTCTAGCTTCGCTCGTGTGAATTAAGTAATTTTAAATTCCTAATTAATATTAAAAGTGGTTTAATACAGTTAATTATTTAATCATGCACAGTCTCTCACATTTAATCGTTAGTGGCAGGGAGAGCATTGGCGCGTGGGTCCATCTGCTTTGCAAGTCTTTGTTATGGAATAATATTATTTCTTGATGGTTCGTTCAATAAATTGAATCAAGGTGTAGGAAACGTCATTCCATAAATAAATGATGGGGTTTGTTGCTTGCTTAGATATTTTTTTTCTTTAAAAAAAAAGACCGACTCTTGAATGTCGTGTCTCGGTAACTATAAGATGTACGTTACAAATACACTTTAATTGTTACAAATATAATCCTTTTTTAAAAAAGGTGCGTATAACACTTTCCGTAGATAGTGTTGGTATAGTTCTCTCGGAAGAGTTAAAGTAGTCCAGTCAGTGGGTACAAGAACAATGCATTTTATGCGTTAATTGCCTTGAGATTGAAACTTTGGCCATGGTGTATCGAGGGACAACCCTCTGTGTGTGCGGCAAAAAATTACTTTTTAATGAGTTAGGGGTATACAAACTTGGGAAAAAGTATTTTTTATTTAGAAAAGAAATGTATCTAGTTTAGACAAAAACGTTGCCGCAGGCAAGTTGTAGAAAATCAAACATTACAATTTGAGATACCAAATGTTGCATTTGCATATTAGTTATAGGAAACTAGTTAAGGGGAAAAAACTCTTTGAGGAGGTAAGGAGTAGTGGCGGTGTACTTTTGTAGTTCTGCCCGTTGCAATGTTTGCAAACGATTGCGCAGTTCAGTTTGGCGTATCGACACCCTCATGCTTTTAAACAGCCTTTCTTGCAAGTTCAGGCGAGGGTGCGAAGGATCGACTGAGTTGCATCCTTCTTGCGGCAACTTTAAGTACATATTGTATGAAGGATCATGGGAGGTTTTGTGTTGCCGGGTTACTACAGGATCAGAAAAGTTCCCTGTCTTTTATCAATTCCTCTGATGTTGCTTTCCTCTCTGTTTCCATGGTCGAAAAGTATAGATGTGATATCACTCCCACCGAATACATGGATAAAACGGAATGTCGGTGAAGCGACAGCGAAACGAATGAGCTGAGCTTCACCTCTCCCTCACGTTTGGAGGAATGTATTCTGTCAGTTGTTGGTAATGTAACGAGTAGTAGAAAATATATGTCGTCCTCAACTACAAATACACTTTCATTCTGAGTTTTTAAAATGGTAGTGTTGACAATAAATGCATCCGCGTCATCAACTTCCTCTTGTATTTAAGCTTTTCTCAGTTCATCTATCAACAATATGATAAAGTGACATTAATTGGTTTCGATGGAGAAACTTCTCTTGCGATATTTACAAAACAGTGGTGCGGTCAAAGATGTTAAGACCAGGACAGGAAACCCGACGTCATCGTTCGCAATTCTTAGTGCTCTTTTTAGCGTCAGAGGGGTGACCATAAAAAGTAAATCACGTTGGTGCCGTAATAGGTCCGCACATCTTTTAGTATAACTGCCTGCTATGGTCTCGAAACAAGTGTATCTATGGCGTACTACTTTGTGAAGAATATGACCGCGGTCAACAACAGTGTATTTGTTTCCATTAGAGATGTTTTGTTTGGCAAGTGGAATGAAAAAGTCATAAAATAACGACTGCGTTCCCTTAGACACATTTGAGAACAACGACAAAGTACGTTAATAGTTCATAATTTCTTGAAATCATCTTCAGTTTGTTTAGAAATGCCCATGGAATAACATAGGTGGATCAATAATTAGTTTATAGTTTCTGATTTTCTTGGTGTTACAGGTGAATGCGAGGGACACTTCATATTGCTTGCGTTTCAACTCGACGTTTTCAAAATTGTTGCCAATAGTGCTTGCCAATGCATCTTGTCCTTGGCAGGTAGCAGTTTAGTTACTCACTTCCACGGTTCTTGAGCATATCGAAATAATCGAATAATTTCTAGAGCATGAAGAATATTCAGAAAACCACACATTATTTTACTGCATCTATTTCAAACGAATCGAGTAGACCTCGTGTCTATGTTCTGTTCAGTACTGGGCGATGTAATGCCACAGCATTTCTCTATTCCATATCAAATACTTTGGAGATACACCATCCTCAACGTCCAGTGAGTAAGCACAGACTGAAATCCCCCGACCGGTCATCAGTCCTCCAGGTGTTTTCAACAATCGCATGGGTGTGATCGCCAGACTTTTCTGAACACTGGTGCACCATCCACAGTTTAAATTCATCGTATCCACTTGAATTCATTTTGGTTTCTAAGGTTAATATATTTTGTAGATACGAGTGAGCAAATTTATCATAGAAGAAGTAGCCTGCCGCATGTAACTAAGGAACCATTGTTTTGGACACAGGGAGGATGGAGATACCATTTACACATACTGAATTTTATTCGTCCAGATATTTATAAAAATTGTGTTTAACCACTTGATGAAAAATAAGAAATAGCATATAATTCATTTTAATATCAGTATTGCAACTCAAATCAATATGAGTAAAATTAAGATTATGGGACTGTTATATGGTATTATTCAAAACGTTGTATCTATATCTACTTGACGTAGCGAAACAATTTCGTTGTCAAATTGAAGGAAATTGAATGCAGTTTGTAAGTTATAAAACATATTTTACTGTAGGACAAGTCATTTAGATACTACTGGGTAAAAACTGTGAAGTTCAAATATTTTATCTTCATAAAACAAATTAGTCAAATTTTGAAGATCTGTAACTCAAAAATTATTCTAGACCGAAAAATTAAAATGAGCTCAAATTTTAGCAAATTTACTCTTGAGAAAGCATAGGAAGTTGGTTTTCGTCAGACACATAATTTGGCCAGAACTAAAAAATGTCAGAAAATTAAGTTTTTTCGATGGTGGCGCAAATTTTGTTGGAAAACCTTTGGGAATTAGTTAGGACCTCGACTTTTAAAACATCAAAAATTAGCAGTACCCTAATTGTTTCATACATAGGACAATTTTGATGACAATGTGACTAGACCACCTACGATAGACCTACTAAATGTATTGGTTAAAAAGTACCGAAATATTTACGTACGTTTATTTACTACACAGACCTGTTGAACGGTCATCACTAAATCCTCTGGGTCGTCCGAGACAACTCGAATGAGTAGCATGAAAGGCCTTTGCACTCTCGTGAAGTGACAATTCGATGATGAGTCGATGTGTTGGTAACTTAGGCGATGTGTTTTTCTTTAAAATTACAATAAAGGAGCAATGATTTCAACAAGTATGGAAAAAAATAAGTTTAAGTCAACGCCCTGACATGAAACTACTAGAATACGGTTCGTCATTAATCTCAATACTATCAACAGTTTAATGCCACAGTGAAAATTCGGAGAAATCATGGACAGACAAATAAAAAGGTGTAACGTAATGTGCGCGAGCATTTTCTTGATAGCTGGATGAAAATAAAAAATTCCAATGAGCTTACTACATGTTAGACGAGTATAATTTATTAAAATCAGAAATGCGAAGCTCTGGAAAAAATCCCAAAATATCACATGTACAATATAATGTAAATTTGAAAGGACTTGAGTCAAGTCTCACTCCAGCAATGGGACTAAATTGAATCGCGATTTTAAGACGTCAGAACCCGTTAGAAAGTCTCCAAATATGCCTAGGAAACTTAAGAACTCATTTGAGAGGCCTTTTGTCCGAAAATGTTTCATTTGTAAATCTGAAGCCCACCTTTCGTTTAATTGTCCTCATAAGAAAGAACGACCCGCAGCGGGGAGTTGAGCAATACTATTGCTGAACAGGTACAGAATTTAAATGTAGTGGAGCATTCCCAGAGTGTGTATTATATATATAT
>NNCF01128558.1:130372-145263 GCA_002313205.1 Laupala kohalensis | reverse complement strand
GATGTAAATCCGGTGTGCTTGCCTATAGCAGATGTGTGCGTAGAAACCGAAGATACTCAAGTTGTGACACAGGTCTCTGTGGTGCGTCGTGAATTAGATCGCGGTTATTACTTATTAAGGAATAAAACAGCCGCGCTCTTAAAAAGATACAGAGAAGTGAAGTTGTTCAAACGGAGAAAATCAATATAATTATCACTCGAAGTATGGCGAGAAAAGAGGGAGGAAGCGAACGCCGACGAAGTGGAGGACGCCAGTGTTAATGAGTTCGAAAATACTATTTCCCTTGTATTGCCAGAGTTTGTTTCAGATGATACAGCTCATGTCAATAAGGTTTCAATTTCAGAATTTATTAATGAACAAAGAAAGTGCGAAACTAAAATAAATTATCGATTCAATACCTCATTCTAAGATATATAAGTGTCTCTTATACACATCTAGATGTGTATAAGAGNATATATATAATTCTGAAAAATGATGTAATTGTCAAACAAAAGAAAGACAATATCGGAATCTTATTGTTATTCCGATGACTGATCGTAAAAATCTTTTAGCGCTAGGTCATGAAGGAATGTCGTGTCATGTAGGCATTACCAAAACAAAGCAACGTCTTTGTAAATATTTCTTTTGGCCTAACATGTATGAGGATGTTGAAAATTTCGTTAGATCTTGTGATACTTGCCAAAGAGTTGGATATTCAAATGATGCAAAGAAAGCACCTTTGAAAATTGTCCCTGGAGTAGGAGAATGTTTTTAAGAAATCTCCATAGATACTGTAGATCCCCTAGTAAGATCTAAAAATGGAAATCGTTATTTGTTGACAGCGTTGTGTGCATCTTCTAATTACCCAGACGACGTTCCTTTAAAGAACTTTACGTCAGAATCCATAATCAACGGATTTTTAAAACATTTCTGTCGGATAGGTTTTCCTAGTGTAGTACAGACAGATCAAGAAACTTATTCCATTAGTAATTTGACTAAAACGTTTTTACAAAGTTTTCGTATAAAACACCCGCACAGTTCAGTCTATCATCCCCAATCAAATAACGTAGAGCGTTTTCACAGAATGCTAAAGCGTATTATCGCTTCGAGCTGTAGTTAGGATGGCGACAAATAGGAACAAATTCGTCCCATGGCTCTTTTCACCGTGCGTAATGTAGTCAACGAAACAACGGGTTAGTTTATGGGATGACTCTTCGTTCTCCTGAAACTCTCTTCTATGAATACTGAACTGAAAAAGAGGATGAATGTTTAAAACCAGTTATTGAATATGTATATAACCTTGTAAATAGACTATCTCTTTGTAAAGATATAGCTTTAGAACGTAGTGAAACCGCCAAAGAAAGACGAAAATTGTGGTCTGACAAAAGAAGTGTGGAAAGATCGCTTAAGGAGGGAGATGAAGTTTTCGTTTTAAATTGTGGGATAGGCAGTAAGTTTTCCGCCAAATAGAGAGTTCCGGGAAAAGTATTCATAAGAATTTCTGACTATAATTATTAAGTAGAGTTGCTCAACAGACGAAACACACCCACTATTCTTCACATTAATATGTTGAAAAGGTTTTATGCTAGGAACAAGGCGGTTCGAAACATTTCTTAGTTTGTTGATGCGGAAATACCTCCGTATTGTTCTTCTAAAGAAGTTAAAAATGTAGATCCTTTTCTAGAATGTGAGATAGGGGAAGACCTCCACCCTCATCAAAAGGAAGAACTGCATGATCTTATATAAATATATTCCCACATTTTTTCATCGCAGCCCGGTTTGACTCATCTAGTCACAGCCGAAAGTGAGTTGACTAGCGCAGTCCCTTGAAAAACTCGGCCCTATAAAACTTCTCCACGTCAGACTGAAATTATTAATACAGAGATTAATAAAACGTTAGCCGAAGGTATTATTGAAAGGGGGAATCTGAATACTCTTTTGCGGTGATATTGGCGGAAGTACCTGGAAAAGACCCCAGGTTATGTATTGACTATCGCAAGTGAAATCAAATTATCAAAACGCAATTTTTTCCCTTGCCGAATTTGGAATAGCGTGTAGAGACGGTGGTCTCTGCCCGCTATATTACTTTACTAGATCTTGTGAGAGGATTTTGGCTAACTGAAAGAACAAAAAATTACGCTGCTTTCACCACTTGCAATGGCGTATTAAAGCTGCTACGCTTGCCATTCGGCGGGAAATACTCTCATTTTTTTCAGTAAGCTGATGGACGAAGTCCTAAGAGATTGCGATCACTTCGCCATCCCGTATTTGTATGTCATAGTGATGTTTTTCAAATGATTGGAAAAAGCATTTGCAAACTATTTTGATTCGAATTTAACTATCAAACCTTCCAAATGCAAATATGGCAAGAACGAAGTTGACTACTTAGGACAGTATAGGACAAGGCCGTATGAAGCCCTCAGAAATAAAAACAAATGCTATTTCACAAATAAAAGCACCAAAAACTAAGAAACAAGTAAGAGCGATAATTGGTATGATAAGTTATTACCGCAAGTACGTAAGTAATTTCTCTCATATTATTGCGCTTCTCACTGATCTTTTGAAGGGCAAAGTCAAACAAGGTAATGTAGCTTGGAATGATAATTATGAATGTGCTTTTAACATCATAAACAGATTCTAATATCAAAACCTGTTTTGAGTGCTCCAAATTTTCACGAAATTTTTATTCTTCAATGTGATGCTTCCCAAGAAGGCATCGGCGCCTGCTTATCCCAAAAGGACAAGAAGGGCAATGAACATCCTGTTCTTTACTTCCGTAGAAAGTTTTTAAATACTGAACGAAAGTACAGCACTAGCGAACAAGAATGTCTCTCTTAGTTTTTAAGCTTTGGGTTTTCTCTCCAGTCTTTTTCTCTTCCCTTATTTTTTTTATTTGTACGTGTTTTATCTTAATAAATGTAGTCTGAAATTGAGCTGTGTTTCTTTCCAAAAGATTTACTCAATGGGATTTAAATCCAGGAATTGAGCAGGCCGCCCTACGACTGGTATGTTAAGATCTTTGAACCAGTTTGAGATGGTAAGTGGTCTACCAGTATCATGGTAGAGAGAAATTCAGGGCCGTATTCTTGAGCGAAGGGAAGGACCTCACATAACAAAATATCTGCCTCGTAGGATCAGCTGTCATATTTTCTCTAACCAAAGCGAGAGTTATTTTTCTATTCATCGTTATTCCTCCCCAAACCATTACGATCATCCTTGAAATTTGGGGATCTCTTGCACATTTTTTAATCTTTATGCATTACCTGGTCTTCTCCGTAGGAGTTTTCTGCTTGAATCCGCGTATAGACTGAAGCGTGGTCAGTCAGTAAAGGGAATATGGCACCATTGTTCCTCTTGCCAGTTTTCATGCTTCTGACACCATAATAATCGACGTGCTAGATTTCCACGCGTAACAGCCGATTTCACGAAGGACGGCGGATAGTCAATGTTCTCTCGTGCTCTCGATTACTAATGGTCAGAATTGAAACAGTGACGTTATGGTCATTTTTGCAGGCCACTTCTTACCATCGTTGCAATGTAAGTTCTTTCTCACAAGGTTTTTAGAGTAATAAAACAATCCTGTATAGCAGTTGTAATCCTTAGTTTATCACTATGTTGTTCTACTTGAGCCAAATTATTGATTTCGCCGCCACGTTCTTGAAATGACGCCTCTTCCCGTATCAAGGAAATCTGCAGCATCGGCTTGGGTCCCGTAATTTTCAATTATTCCAAAGGTTTAAGTGACGCTTCCATCATTTCATCACGGTTTTGGATATTTCTTTCTATAAAACCGATTCTTGTTATCTTACACTACACAGTTTAATACTGAAAGACTACTGAATCAGACTTATCCACTTACTTCGTACGTAACAATTTAAAAAAACATTACACCGGTTATAATGGTTACCAATTGACAGTCGAATGATAGCTTCATACCACCACATAGGATATTATTTATTTTGCTTCTTCATTAAATAACTTTGATGAAGCTATTTGTCCCTTGGACAATTTGGATGAGTGTATTAATGACGATAATATTTTACTTCAAATTTTATTTAGGTTAATATTTGTACACACAATGGACTAGTGAAAAGTTTTAGATCATACTTTATACTGTAAGCTAATAGCACAGAAATGAAAGTCATATTTATAAAATGTATTTGTGTGCTCGAGCATCATCTAGACTTCCAACTTCGCCCACAACCCATGGATCGCGCACCTTACTCCCGAATCGTTGCTTCAGTGAGAATGTTTTAGGCCACTAGGGTAAATGCACCAGCGCTCGATAGTGCACCAGTTGTCAACAATTCAGGCATTAGAAGCAAATAATAACTCTTCAGAGTACTTTTTCGGACAGATTTCAATATGAGCTACATATGCACGGCTTGATACGTGATAAGCAGTAGTTGCTATGTAGTTAATGGTAGGAATGAAACAATAGCAGCAGACTTTGTCATTTGGCTTGACTGCCTGAAATGTAACGTGTTCGCAGTTACGAGAGGTTTGATTTATTGAAAAAAAATTCAAACATGAAAGTAATTATTTTATTTTCATGACAAGTTTGTTCATCAAAAGAATCGCAGAATTTGCTATTGCAATTCACTTTTTTAAGGTATGAGAGGGAAGGGATGTTGAAAGAATATCGATGTCATAAGAATAGTATCTTTCATTTGATATATCGATACTTTTGACCGATATATTTTAACGACATATCGATGTATTCCCAAAAGACATATTTATAACTACAAAAAGCAGCCATCCTTAAGACCTGTTGAATAGTCAGAAGATTTTTAAATTGTGATGTTGCTTGAAGTGCGGGTCTTTGGTATACCTCGCACCCCACCTGAACCCAATTATAAGTTGTAAAAACAGAAACAGAAGATGTAACAATAATAATGATAATAATAATGTTAGTGAGTATCAGGATTGATAGTCTCCTGGTATGTTGTCCATTTTATTGTAACGTCCCTAGAAACCATAAGTCATTTTATTAAAAAGATTTTATTACATGTGAACATTTTTACACTTTTGAATGTGTTTGATGCAATATATTTTTGGAATGTTCTCCAAACTACCTGAAGTATTACCAAGCCGAGCATAAAATTAGACAGTTATATTTCAAATAAATGAGAGGAAATGCTCTAGAATCTACACTAAATGCTAGAAACCAAGAGCTTCTGTCAAACAACACATCCATTTTGCTCACAAATGCATGTGGAAAGTACGTGCTTTTATGCTTTAAGCAGATAGTTCCGATCCTTAATTATTGAAAATCTAGGAATATGCTCATTACTATGTTGCGAAGATAATACTAAAAATTAGTGTTTTTGGGGTTTAAAAACTGCCAAGAAAATTAAAAAATATACACATTTTTGTTGGGTAGAAGACTGAAATACAGAGGTTTTCTTCCAAACTTCCATGGAGATGTAATCTCATGAGAAAAATTTTATATATTCAAGACGTAATATCCGTCATTAAGATAATATACACAGCCTTACATTGGTCTAAGATCAGTGTTGTAAAATTAAAAGGTGTTCCGAAACTATCACCGGTTTCGAACTTGAAGCGGAGCATTTAGAACTGCTCGAATATGAAACCTTGCTCTTCACGTAAAGAAAACAAATCCATCGCCTACGCAGCTACACTCCACTCTGTACCATGGAGGGGGGGTGAAAAAACGCAAGGCAGTGTCGCGCCGTTAAAAAGTAGCGGGGATACAAACTCATGGTTGGACGCCACACGCCCGCAAGAGTGACGAAGGAAGGGGGGGGGCAGGTGGCCATGGCGCCGTGACCGCTTGTAGTGATGGTGGGGGTGGCAGCGGCGCCTGCAGTGGGGACGGCATGGCGTGGCGTGCAACACGCAGCGAGAAGGCTAGCAAACAGCGCAGCCCGGCGGCAGCGAGAAGAAACAGTCCGCTATGAGACCTGCGTGAATATCCGACACGAGCCGATTGTAGCCGAGACAAAAGCAATGCTGACTTCGCTCCGCAGCACTGCCTGCCGTAGCCTTGACCCAGTTCCGGTCGGTGGCTTACACAAGGCGAGGCGAGGCGAGGCGAGGCGAGGCGAGGCGAGGCGAGGCGAGCCGAACGCAGTCCCATATTACCTCGTACTTACACAACGGCGAATTACCTCATTCCGCCCTGTAACAGATCGGAGGACGCGGGAACCGTCTAACAAAGCTCGCTCTGTTCCTGAAAACGAAGACGCTTACAGAAGATGCGCACAATCAAACACTACCTTTTACACAGTCGCTCAAGAATCTTTAGAAAGTCAGTAATAACTTCGTAAAACCCGTAAAAACTCACCGAACAATATATGATGTTTCAATAACCAAACTTATACCAAACCAATTTAAAAGGCTTGCAAATAGATTAAATTGGTTCGAATTAAATAATGCAGTAATAAAATATTGTAATCCTTTTCACCGAGTAAACAAAAAAAAGAAAAAAGCTTTACCTATCCCTTAGTATTTTCAATTTTTGCAAATATGTTTTACCGGGCATTTTCCGCATCAAGCGAAGCAAAAATCCCCAGTCCGCGCATCTTCGCTCCAGTAGCAAAATTACAAAATATTTTCACAAAAACAATTTAGAGATAACTATATAGAATAAAAGAGCTTATTCGCGCAGTAACCAC
Organism: Laupala kohalensis; assembly: GCA_002313205.1. NCBI lineage: Eukaryota > Metazoa > Arthropoda > Insecta > Orthoptera > Trigonidiidae > Laupala > Laupala kohalensis. The sequence goes on along the minus strand of NNCF01128558.1, from coordinate 138,643 downwards.
AGAAATCTAGTGGTGCAAAACCATTGCACATACTTTCTCATATACGTTTCTCCATCTGCAGCATAGTGACAAAAATATCGTAAAAGTGTTATGTAAATGTAATTTCGTTGTAGAAAGAAATTTATGTATTTTCGTATCTGCAGTGCGTTTGCTGTCCTATGTATTTTGTCATTATCATATCCTTCATTTCAGTTTACGAAAAATGTATTCTACGTCTGCTTGGTACATTCACACTGCTAAATATTATACAAGCTTCTTGAAACAGTAAACCAATGTGAAAGTATAGCAGACAGAAATTATTTTACTGCGTCTATACCGAACTTTCAAGCGAAATACAGCTAATGCGGATGTAATGCATATTAATTGTACCTTGCGCACAGAAAATTAAAGCAAAATCGTTGGAGAAGTTTTTGAGGAATGTTCGAAAGAGTACTTTGACCTTCATGAAGAATTGTTTTAAAGTAAAAAAAAATTAGAGCAATTGCATTGACAAGTAAATTCTACCATAAATACGAAATATGAATTAAATATATTCGTCCATTTACTCAGAATCGCTGTGCACAGATGGACAATCGAACTTTTTCTGAATCAGGGATAACCAAAACGGATATTTCCGTCGAAATCTCGCTTTCGCATTCTTTCACGATTACAAAACTTTCTATATACTACGTATATGAGAAAGTAAAAACTTTACCGTCATTAAGTGGATTATTTGAGTTAGCCATAGTTATGATACAGAAGTGAATATTGGGTGGCATAAACTGTAAAATTGGAAGAGTTCGGGCACTTCTTTGACGAGGGTGCTTGTTTAAAAATTTTGAGAGGAATAAGCGTCAAAAAGTGAAAAATGTGGAGGTCGGTAGTTTGTCGCAACTGTGTCTACGTTAAGTCAGTTTTTCTTAAAAAGAGGAAACATATTTGAACATTTTGGAGTCAACGCTAGAAGAAAATGTGATATAAAGTATCCTGGTGTAGAGGTCCGTACCCCATTTAATAGCGGTCAGAAAAACTAGTCATTCCGAATCATTTCATCATGTAAAAACAGAAATAAGCATATCACTGAGTGAAGCTAAACCAATTCGAATTGAGCCTCACATGTAAGTTACAATAACGTGGCTTATGTTCCCAAATGACGTGCAGTAAACAAACGCAATTGGTTACTACGTGGAAGAAACTACATAATTCTGCTTCTCTCCCGAAAAACAGTTGGGGACAAAAGAATATTCAAATTCAGTATCACAAAAGTTGAGGAAGACAAGAACTGGTTAAACTATTAAGTGTTAGAGCAACGTTAATACGCTACCTTATTTTTAATTTAGGTAGTAGAATTTTTTTTTAAATTTATTTAGTTAATAATAATAATAAAAAATTTATTGTCAAAAAAACAGAACAAACTGCGTATGACCACGTGGAGGACAATAAACAAATTTACTCTCCGGAAGCAAGCAAGGGACCATCCCATCAATTCCGATGAAATTAGTTTCAAATACCCTAATGCTCAGTTTTGTATAATTTCTTTATAAGTTTTTAGGAACCTCAACCCCCCTCCCCCAGAGGGAGGCCTCGAAATTTAAAACCTTGATTCACCACCGGACAAGTTTACGAGGTACGAGGAACATAAGGTACGAGGAACAAAAATTACAAAAAAATTTGTATATTTTTAAATTTCTACAAAACATTATATTGTAGATCATTATGTTATTCATTACTTATTTATGACTGCGTGAATTGTTCTTAAATTCCTGCATATTATTCTACTCTTCACGACAACATCCTACCCAGTAAACAATCAGTTTTAGTAAATACAGCTTCCACACAATTTGGTAAACGAATCAAACACGTTTTATTCACCTACTACCAAGTAGTTACTTGGAAAGGGACAATTGTAAGTAATTAGTGTTGTTTATTCACAATTAAATTTTCAGTGAAGGAAGCGCGTTCATTCTTATACAACCAAACTAATAATACAGCGCGCTAGTAGAGGCGCATCTAACTTTGACCCTGCGCCCTGCTATTCAGTTTTTAGGTACGAGTCTCCAACATATTAAAGTAACATTGGAAGAATTTACGTCAATTATGTATGTGCAATAACATTACATCAGCAATTGCTACTTAATTTACAAACTAACAAAAGTAGCAACTACTTTTTTATATATTTTAATTGACTCGTCAAGCAGAATTCACGTTTTGGAGCTGTACTGAGTAATTGTTATTTGCAAAATCATTTCATACACTATAATATTATGCTAATAATTTCAGCACGGTACGCTATATACTGTTTGATGTTCCCATACACGAGAGGTTAAATATCATAGAACTGAATTAGTATCATCTATTGAAATCTGCGAGTTACTTGACGTGTTAAAAATGTATCATCACAACATATCAATTGAAGGGTTCAGTGTGTGAAGGAGTTAAGTAACATTTTGTAGGTAAAGAGATAAATGTATGATAATTTAATATTTTATTAGGTTAAAGTAAAAAAGATATTGTAGCGAAAATATAAATTATAAAATTCAAAATTCTTTAATGTTAAAACTGTTGATAGAAATAAACTGGTCGATGTTCAAAATACAGCCTCTCCATCCATGCAGCTGATCATATTCTTGCTCAATTACCACCTTCATCCATTCTACCCTTCAACTATTTCATGTTGTAGTCTCCGGTAATAATAGCAAAAGCCTGTATTATACATCCTATTTTCATATCCTGACGAGAATTATAATATAAAAGTGGGAGAAAGTATGCATAATTTTTTGGTAGTAAACAGTGCAAGAAGAAGCGAGGAATATCATATCAACAAGACCGTAACAACAGTTCAAGTAAATCGCATATCCATCGCGTTAAGACTAGTTTGTTTTGTAACGACTTCAAGAATAGCAGAAATAACATAGATAAAATCATGAATTTAAAAACTCTTATGTACACTGTCATCCAATGGGTGACGGATCGTAAGCCGGTCCCTGAATCTGTTCGGACTCTCCAGGTATTACTTAGCGCAAAGGCGGCTCCACACATTCGTTATTCGGCGAACTCCGAGCAACCGCACAGCGGATCCCGAGCAACAGCGACTTGCTCGGGGTATTTCCCGAGTATTCGCCTATTGGCGAGCACACTGATCCAGACATAATCAATTTGCCGAGCACGTGCTCGCTCTGGGAACGACGAATATTCGTGTTAGTGATTAGAGATTATGGAGAGAGAATCTGAAGTAATCACACAATCTGCTGCGTACGTAGTTGTTTCTTGTGAAATGTTAAGTAAAGTAAATGGGTCTTATCTAATCTTAATTCAATCAATGAAATTAAATCATTAATAATCTAGTTTTTATTCCATATGGATTTAGCTATAGTAATCGGTATTCTCGAATTTAAGATCCTTATAATCATTACAGGTTTTATCCATTCTAAAAGAATCAATATTGTATAACTATCTTAATTTGTGCCTCCACAACATCCCACTCCATTTAGTTATTCAAATATCATTCATTACATTTAAATGTTATATTTTTACTGCTTATCATTATTGTAGTATTCTTTATTTTCACATTTTTTATTTCCTGAACATTCCGTGTGTAGGAAATATATGCTAATACTATACTAAAATTAGATAATGCTAATACTGTCAATACACGTTCAATACTGTGAAACTTAAGGACGATTAATAAAAAAGTACAATAAAGTGAATAAAAATGTTTGTGGTTTAAATCGCTCGTCAAATAAACTTTATACTCAAGAAGGCAGTTGCAAATTGCGTATGACCACGTTGGGGATAATAAATGAAGTTACTCCATCAATACTTTATTACTTGCAATTTCTCTATTTTATCACTACTAAAAACACTTACTACTTTATACGATAAGGAGAAAAATTACAAATAATTTGTTTTTTCAGCGATTACTTACTGGGAATAAATTGAAACTGTAATAGGCTACTCGTATACTCGCTAAACTTTGTATATGTAGCACGAATATGTGGGCAGTACCACGAACAGATCACTGGCGAATATTCACTTATGTTCGTCTTCCTTTGATGAGTCTCAAAAGACGAACACGCTGCGGTAAAGGGCGAGCACCGGTATTCGTGATGCGACGAATAGCGAGCAACCCATCCACACTAATCGCTATTTACCGAGAAGTTGCTCGGTGTTCGCCGAATAACGAATGTGTGGAGCCGCCTTAAAAACGTGTGCTGTGTGGCCAGCGCCTGGATGAATGTAAAAGACCTTTCAGGGATTTACGGTAAAGCTCAAACCCCCACAACTAGTGTTCGACTCTCACAAGCAGCTTTGCAAATTACAGGTATTGCACCATACATCCACGTCATCTTACAAGTAAGGTAGTAATTGGTAAAATACAACTGAATCTAAGTACACGTGTTTTCAAGGCGGGATCAGGATATATTCGTGGCTTTACACTTCAATGTCTCAGTCCCTACGGTTGTGGTGTTGGTAAGGTGAACCCTCTATGAGTCTTACAACCACAATTGTTAACTTGGAAATAGCTATCTCGATTATATCTAAACGTTGTTACCCCAAATATCACGAGAGTCCAAAGAGTAAGCATGTGGGTCTAAGAAGCGCTCGTTGTCCAAGTCCATAGTTCACCCAAAAGAGAATTCGAACATACGTTTTTTAAATTAATGTCTAGTAAAAACTATAAAACTCTTGAGCTGCGTGACTCTGGAAGAAGATAAATTTCTCTAACTTCATACTGATGTAAGTTGAAAAGTACAGCGTGCAGAAGAGGACACGTTTCATGGGCAGAATTGTGCTCAGTAATGCAGATATATTATATTCACGAGGTGAGGTAAATGATGAAGTGAAGATGGTAGTACAGTATTAATATGTAAAATAAAATCTAACCGAGAAAACCCGATGAAATATATTTTATCAATAACATTTTCTGAAATACATCGAATCACACACACCCTTAGAAGTTCTTTCTCGAAGTAAGAGATCAAAATATTTTTACTGTCGTCTCACGTTTCTTAATTGTAGTTATATAAAAATTAAATTATCTTTACTTTTTCAGTTTCTATTTGAGACAATAAACCAAATGTGACAAAATACGAATACCAACGCCGGTCAACACGTAGCGTTTGCCTGGTTGAATCCAATTTGTGGCCCTCATTCACTCCGTACCTTCTCGAACAGCTCCGGAACTAACTCAAACACCCTAACGAATCCACTTCATACATAGAATGAAAAGCACATTTAGTTAAACCACGACAGATTCGAATGGAACCCACCCAACATAACCTTCAATAGTAAATCGTTACCGAAGAGCGAGGCATTGGAGGATGAAAGATAATTACAATTGCTCGAAGATGTAAATAATTTGTTTCGTTTCGTATTCGAATTAGTTCCAGTCTAAATATAATTATTTGATTTCTACAACTTCGTCTTCATTTTTACCTTACGAAGTGTCGGAGACGGAGGATGAGATGTTGCCATATGACTTTTTACGGCTGGGGAATTACAAGAGTGCCTTCCATACATCTCCCCGAGGTGGTAATATATGAATGATGGGTGACAGAAGTGGTGGAATGAAGGCAGTGGAAACGGGAGTACCCCGAGAAAACCTGCCGCGAAACGGGTTTGTCCACTTCGTCCACCTCTGCAAATCCTATTTGGATCTTCCACGGTTTGAACAAGCGTCATCAGAGGTAAAGGCGAAAGCTCTATCCACTACGCCACTCATCACCTCAGGTGATTAACAATAACAATACATTAAATAAATCAAGAACCATCAGGGTATGTAAAACTTACAGATAATGCTGGGAGTGGCTTTCTGCTAAAACAAACAAATTTTTGTTGCTTTGATTTCATTTTTATTTGCCGACTATTCAGTTCATTAAGTTGTATTCCAACATGTCTAGCTTAAATCTGTGGAAAACCCTTACGTAAAGAAAGGGAAATTTTAGTTTCATTCCGTAACCACAGGTAACTACTATTCACTATCGGTAAACTGAATTACCGATAGTACAAAAGAAACTTCACAAAAAATCTATATGCAAATACGTGGCAATTTACAAGTTTTCGTTGGTATTGCAGTACGAGAAATTATACGTTAAACAACTCTAAAATTTAAAAAAAAAACGAAATTTCAAATTACTTTCGTTCTCCTGAAGGAGCTCATTAAAATGTAAGTCATTATTACCACAAAATTTGCTTATTGTGTATTTCTTTGAAATGTCGTAGGCAACAATGAGATTTTGACTTATTGAAGTTTCCAATTCCTGATGGGTAAGGTCATCAATTTCTTTTGAAAAGGAAATAGTGCGAGCTCTCTTCATACGTTCAAAGCTCTAAAACCAGGACCTTTTGAAAGGGTATGTGTCTAGCTGAAACATGAGGTAAACAAGCGCCAAAGAAACGAAAGTATAATTTCGTTTACAATGCAGATCAGAAAGGTTACGTTAAAGCATATCAATACACAAAATAAAAGAGTAATTGCTCTTCGTAGTATTTTTAATTGTTACCTCTAACTCAAAATGAAACTCTGTGTCAATCTGTAACCTCAAGGAACACGACAGTGGAAGTTTCGTTTCAATCTGGACAGGAGTTATTGCGTGAAACTATTTCGACAGAACATTTTGTAGAAGTTTCCGGACAGAGATGAGCAGGGGAGTCATCTAGGGAGGTGGATAGAAGGGAGGGCTGTTTCTGTAGAGATGACAAAAAAGTTTATTGGAATTGTGGTAGGAAAATATACGGTTTACTGATATCCTATTTATCGAACTCCGTGAAATTGTAAAACGGCCTTGAAACGAACTTCACGGCGGAATATGCCAACAGTCCCGTTACCAGACAAGTTGGTTCATCCATGAGGTAGTGACCCTGTGTATAAGAAAAAAATTAGGACCTCAATAATTTGAAGCAATACGTGCAACATAAAATGCGAGAATATTATGAAGACATTTTCAACTGGTGGGTAGCAACAGTAACTTTGTCAAACAGTGACTTTTAAGATCATAGGGACGGTAAGGAATGTTGAAGATCGGAAATGGTATTTTGGTATATGACGTAAACTCGTATGTTTTGGCTTATTTATTCAAAATAAAATTTATTTGTTTCCTTGTGCACCAAATGTGATTTTTAAAAGCAAACAACTTAAGTTTTTAGTATTTTTAATCGGCTAACAATATACAAAAATATTTAATTCGTTATGATGTTTATTACTAAGTAAAACTTGGTAATTGTGGAGCTTTAGCAACATTATCAAAGCATGATAAATTAAATGGTGTTTCTATGTTGCTCATTGTTTTATTGGTATAAAGCTTTTTCGGCTGCATAACAACCATCGTCAGTACAGTGTATGTTACTGACGATGGTTGCTATGCAGCCGAAAAAGCTTTATACCAATAAAACAATGAGCAACATAGTATGATAAATTAAATGGCGTTTCTAAGTAAAATCAAAATCACGGTACATGTTATTTTACCGGATAGCTTTACACTATTTCCTGCTAGTTAGGGATACAGCTAATAAAAGTATTGTAAAAAGGCTATAGCAAATTGCATGTAACCCTGTTAGTAAGTTAGGATTCACTCACGTATGTCCTTAAAAGATAATTAACCAACAGGTCTGAAACAGGATGGAACTTTTGAAACGGTTTGAATAAAAATAAATAGTCGTACTATTGGTAAGCCATTCCGTGAATTCCTGTGGTGAAATTTCGCCAGATTCATCCTGTGACAACGAAGTTTCATTTCGTGTAAGTTTCAGAAAAAGAAACTGAAGAAATGGCGTTTTAAAACTAAACACATCCAGAATGTCCCAAAAACGGTTACAGGGATAAGAATTTCGACTACCACTAAACATGACACACTGTTCTTCAAACTGGAGACTTTAATGGCTTAAATTTCTTATAAGAATGTTTATTTTTTACCCATTTGTCGTTGAAATGAACATTAGTCGCTCACTGAACAAACCGTTCTTATTTAAATATAGTTAATTACTCTTCTAAAATGTTCTATAAAGCTATAGCTTTTGAGTTCTTCACAAACACAAATATTGAGTAGAAAGATTTTTCATGCCATGAACCGTGGCCTATTGGGGTTGAACCCGACAGTTTCGCCGGTGACTGAAGCAAGCAAAGGGAAGTAAAATTTATTCATTCTTACACGACTCATGAGAGAAAGTATCTTTACCGGGGTTAGGTAAATTAAGTCCCCGTAGGTAAAATTATCCTCGGGCAGATAAATGCGGTAAGTTCAGTGGTTTCCAGCCCTTTGCAGGCACGAAGAGATGCGTATATTAATATATATA
>NNCF01128558.1:115820-130222 GCA_002313205.1 Laupala kohalensis | reverse complement strand
ATATATATATATATATATATATAAATAATATACTCGTTTCGGCCAGCTAAGGACCACGAATGGCGAGTGCCAGTAAGATTCAGTTTATGTGCGAGTTTACTCACTAGACACACAGTGATTTTAACCGAGATCGGAGGAACAGCGTCTAGATAGGATCCAGATTGCTGTATCCAAGTATTACAACTGCGGTTGTTAGGCGCAAAGGGCGGTTGTTAGCCGCAGAGGGTGACCTTTTCATACATCACAGCTATTCAAACTGAGACATGGATATGAAAAGCTACAAATTTTATCTTGCCTCTCCTGGGAATTAAACCCGGGATGACTCGGTCGGTGACGAGCGATCACGCCGACACCGTCGCCACGGAGGGGACTTATATACACATATACAGCAAGTAATGCTGTTCTGAATCTTAAATTTGACTTTTTTTTTGCAAATACGCAATCATTTCAATTCAAACGCTCGGGAAATACTAAGTCTTCATCGACAAATCCTATCATATTCGTTTCACCTTATTTTTCATGGCTATTCTATTATTATTCGACTTTTCATTCTGCTGAATCGCGATAACTTTTCTTTAATTTTGTTCAAGATTTTACAAAACGGATTACCAGTTACGGTCGGTGAATGGTTCTTATGTCACTGTCTTGTGTTTCCTCTACAAGTCAATAGATCGCGAAGTTGGCGCATGTTTATAAAAAAGTTTTTGTTTATAGCGATACTTTCGTGTATGTATTAGTGACATCCATCAACTCACCTTAGAATAAATATACGAGCATGTAACACAAAATAAAATCATATGATCATAAACGATATTGGGGAGAGTTTGTCAGTGGCGGCTATAGCGGGCCCGCAGAGCCTGTGACGCGGGTGTATGAGTGTGCTGAGGGTCTCAATGTGATAAGAAAATTGAAATAAAATAAAAGATAAAAACGAACAAATATCACATGTTTCTCGACTTGATAGAAAATGAAAAACAATTTAATTGTCTTAAATGCATTTCTTCAACATAAACTGAGTGAAAACGTATTTTCATAATCAGCTATGTATTGAACATAATTTAAATAAGGTTATGATTTAATTTAAACAAGGTATACATTTATACAATTTGTTGTACTTATACTTTTGAAAGTCAGATACGAAGTCAAGTTTAGCGGGTACGCGTAGATTGGGTTGTTCGCTACTCCGGCTCAGCGCATCGCAATATGTGTCGGAAATATCAACGCAGGGATTCTAAGAATTCTCTTTTGTGTTTCTGTTATCGGTAAAGAAGAAAATGTGGCAGAGTAGGAAAGGCAGTAGGAAATTACAGTGAGACATATCTAAATAAACTATAAAAACAAAGACTTCTAAGTGAAATTATAAATAGTAAAAGATGTAATAATGCAAATCATGTGTATACATTAATGCAGTTAATGTATACGTGATATTATATAAGTCACGAGACCTTTTCTTTAAAGACGGAGACCCATGAAAAATCTTGCGGGGGGGTAGGGAGCGAATTCTTACCGCCGCCCTGGTTTCTCTTGTATAAAAATCCACAAACTAATTGTGCTGTCTCATAGCCTAACGACTTCGAATATTATAAGTTTCAGGTTTTGATTTGTGTATTTTCCATTTCAACTTTTCTGTTAGTTTACTTTAATATCTAATTCAAGCTATCGAACATAAATTTATTGAAAATATAAAGAAATGTGAAATTAGTTTCATGACTTTTCAGGCAATATAACTTCAATTAGTAAAATGTATGGTAATTGCCATGGCGTTTAAAACTACCATATGATACATTTCCTATATCCTTAACTTCACCCGTGGTATAGGCGTACGGTGAGAGCGTGGTACCAAGAGGTTGAGGGTTCGATCCCGATGGTTATTTTCATTCAGTTTTGTCTACATAACATTGTTCGAAATAGTGTTACGTATATTTTGAAAATAAGTTTTGCGATTCTTACGAAACATAAGGAGTTTTTAATCAGGATCATATATATTAGTAGTCTTCGAAGTACAGGCAAAATTTTGATATTGACGTAAAGAAATATTTTTGTTTATTACGATATGCTCTTAAGTTTTCACCAAATTTCCTAAATATAATTATGAATATTTAGGAGCTCTTTTTTACATCACACTACTACCACAAGTTAAATAACGAAAAATAAATATATTAAATGATGATAATAGACGCCAAATACGGACTTTCTATGGTATGTAATGAATGTATACATTAATGCAGTTAATGTACACGTGATATTATATAAGTCACGAGACCAATTTTTTAAAGACGGAGACCCATGAAAAATCTTGCGGGGGGGGGGGATAATAGGATCTGGCGATATTTCATAGCACTGTTTTTTGCTAAGTAACGCTTGAGTAGGACGTGTTTGTTGAATGACCTCCATATTTCGTAAGACATTGTATGGTTCTAAGGATTATCTTGGGTGGTTTTTGAACGTTATAAGGATAATCTTGTGTGGATATAATACGTTTTGTATTTTGAGAAGTGAGCGTATGTAATTGATTGAGTTAAAGGCCTAGGCGAATCTGTAGGTTTAAATCTGCGTTGTGTTCTGAACTTTTAAGTGTCGAGTCTTTAGAAATAAAGGTTAGTAAACAAAAATAAACTATGATCTAACAAACAGTAATTTTTCCGTCAAGGTAATAATGCGTTTATAACTAGTTTGTGTGTCTATGTAATGGTTACTTATTAAGAGTAAGTACTTTTGAATGGCTGTGTTTGCTAAGGAATGTTTGTGTGATATAAGGCCTATTAAATAAAATTGGAACATGTATGCTTACAAAACCAACAACACGTTTAAAATCTAGATGTAATAATTCTGACTGCAATTAATGTGGAAAGAACAGGAAGTGTTGTGGAAAATAAATTGCTTAATTTTAACAACTTTTCATAGAACTGGTAAAAGAGAGGGGTACAATGTATTGCTGTATTTGTAAATGGGAAATGTAGCGTGCTATTGAAGCTTATCTACATGGAGCGATAGGAGTTAGGAATTGGGTGGTAGGTCATTGTTAGTAGGTGGGTCGCTTAGTTGGGTTTACCAACAACTTGGCCCACATGGAGGGGCTGGTAGAAGTGGTTAGTTCTTGATACTGGGAGGAGCTGGATAGAGGAAGGAAGGTTTGCTTCTCAGTAGTCACAGCTATATGAACTGGGACATTAATGTGAAAAACTACAAATTTTCTGGGAATCGAACCTGGGATTACTTGGTGAGAAGCGACAACACTACCACCTGCGCCACCGGTGGGGTACAATGATTTCTCCGGAGAATTTCGAAACGGCCATCATTAGATTAATTTTTAGAGAGGAACATTACTATAATAATTTCATACGGTTTTCAATTCTAAGCTCAATGGCAAGGATTTCTGAAAATACAAAAATATTTCATTAACAATTGGTTAATTAATTATTGCGATAAAATAATAGCGCCAAAAACTCCACATTACTAATTAAAACTATGCTAAAACTCATCATGGACTGCAAATATCTTCCATTGAAGTCAGGTTGAAGAAGGAAATAGAGATAGTAATTACATCGTAATACATGCATAGAAGCAGTATTGAAATAACGCACAGAAAAAAAAATGAAAAAAGTTGTGAAATAATTCCAAGCCGCTAATCCCATTGAACCCAGCGGTTTTGTACGTGAAAGCAATGTACACGGATTTCTCTATATTAATTAAAGACTGTTGTTCGAGTTCCTGCCGAGACATATCCAAGAAAGGTCAACATAACTCGTATTCCTGAAATCGTAGGGAATGTTACAACAAAATTATGAAGCAAATGTCAGGTTAAAATTAGGGTAAATTGTGCAGTTTTTCAACACATTTGTTAGGAAGGGCATTGAAAGTTTAATTATTAAGGTAAAGAGACTATATAACGAAAGTGTTTGTCACGACATCCCACTCATGACAGTCCATTTGAAAGGTATTAGAGGGTGTTTGCATAACGTACACGCTTCCTAACGTATACGTTACGTCGATGACTAACCGCGTAACGCACATGGAAATAACTAGTGTAATCGATGCATTTTGCACAGCGGTCCTTCAACTCAAATTAACCCAAATAAACTACTTCTAAGCAAGCGTACACAAGTGAATTGTACTGTGTACAATTCGTTACATTCGTACACCAGCACGTTCTCATACGGCACACGCAACCTACAAACCTCTCGCATACCCTCTCCAATATTAATATAACCTCAAATGCAGACCAAAATCCGTCATCTCACTAGCGTACCACTAACACCATACGTACACAGAGGCGTTGTATCGTACTACGTTAGGAGCGTTAGTGTACTACTAACTACTGAGCACGCTCAGAAGTAACGTGCATGTGGATAGCATATACGATAGCTCGCAGGTACGCTATGCAAAAACTCCCTATTGTCTATCTTTGATCCGACGGAAATCGTTAACAGGGTCATTTACATTAGTTATATCTGATTTCATAACTTCGTAATGTCTAATTAAAAAAAAAAAAGGAAATATGTTATATATTACACGTCAAAATTTCGGTCACTTGCTAGAGAGCAAAAAACAGAATTGGATATCGGTGAGGGGATACTAGTATTAATTTTTAAGAATAAATGAAAGATGTGGTGTTGTCTATTAGTAATATATTTATTCAGACAGTACTTTCGCCAGCTTAGCTGGCATCTTCAGTCTGACAATGCCAAGTATCAAAGGGCAAATGACTCATCTGAATAAAGTACTATCTAAATAAATATTTTACTAGTAGACGGAATATCTTTCATTTATCTTAAAAAAGCAGAAAACAGGTTGTTAAATTTTGCTATTATCTACTTGTCTATTACAATACAGAACGTAAATTATGCCATTAGCTATTCCTGATTTCAGGGTTTTTAAATCTCGTGTTACTTTTGCACTTATGGCATATTTCTTATCTCTAGCAATAGTACTGACGGTGACTCGGCTGTCGGTTCCGGCATTTTGGCAACGTTTTGAAATCATTAGTCAGCTTCCGACGCTCCCTTGAAATAATTGTTCACTCGGAAGTCTGTGTCTTGTTAGTACAAAAACTGTATTTTCCTCTGCGTTTCGAACTAGTTAAACAATTATTGTTCCAAGGTTGTGTATCATGCTAATACTATTAAAGGTAAAATATCTACAAATTACTCGATCGTGTGCTCACTGTGGCGTCCAAGGGAGAAATGGCGCCATTCGCTATACACGGTCACGTGTTCTCCTATGACTACTGCATAACCGAAGTCTCATGACTTCCTTGGAGGTTGCTGTAAATACACCTTTTGAGTTCTACTAATATACAATATTTCTGTTATGTAATATTCTTAAATCATGATAAAATGGAGTGCGGTAAACTGAGAGCTTATCTACTAGGTAAATTCAGTCCCGGAAGACCCTTTGGAGGCCGGTAAACTGAGTCTCCGACCCGAAGCAGAAAAATCCAGTTTTTCCTTCACCAGTTCAGAAACATTTTTTATCTGGTGATAGTGAGAAACGAGAGAGGAATGAATATATTCATTGTCAAAATGGGAACGAGAAAATGAAATATGTGATTGTGATAGGTGTGACGAATCAGTATCATGGATAACTCACACGTAAAATATCAGCAATGATTTTCATCTACCACTTTTAAAACGTCAATGTGTTTTGATTCTGCCCAGTCCCAAACCTGGGAATAAAAATTGAGAATTATTCCCAGGATTCATTTCTTTCTTGGAAAGGAAGTGGCCAACTCTCTCCAGACAATAGCTATTGAAATTTGATTCACAAGTACTAAAACAATAAATCATAGTAATACATAATATAGTAACTTCAGTAGTCAAAATAATATCAACTATTTTACGACAAAATAACATGTAATCAATAATAATTTAAGTTAGAAAATTCACACCACTGATTCATTGAGCCATTTTATTTGAAAAGAGACTCAAGTTACTGTTACTTTAATTAAACAAAGATTTTGAAAAGAAGGATTTGTTGGCTCGTGCTCTAATGAATAGCTCGTATGTTCTATTTCTTGTGGCATACAAGTTCTCCGTGTGTTGCATTTCATGAATAAAGCAAATAACTTTACTCGCGAAAAGATATTAAAACTTAATTTTTCTCATTTGTTCAGAAAGGGTTTCTGTGAGGATCTTAGTATGTTTATAGAAAATTCTGACAAAACTTTTTCTATAACATGGAGCTTATTTACTAAGATATAATGCCCTTCGCTCGGACATTACTAGGGGCGAGAAGTCAATAGGGCAAAATCATAGTACGGTATTTTCTCTCCAACAAGATACTTCAAAAGAAGTTAAAGTTCAAATTGCATTTCTTATTTCAGAGTGAAATTCACCCACATGATATTTCCCAATTATTTTATTATCAATTTAAACACCAATATATTTTATTCCTCTAGTTTACACTGGTATTTCACATTCGATCTACAATTAATTTAAATGGTGCTCAAATTGAAAATATGCAATATCAAAGATCCACTTTTTGATGTTTTTTATACGTCGATAATGATTGTAAACATAGCTTGCTTAATGGCGAAGTAGTGAACTCCATGTTCGCAAAGCGAATCACTTGGAATGGAATGAATGAGTAAAAGGCTAACATTACAGAAGAATGAGGATATGGTATCTTGAGTTTAGGTCAGAATAAATACACCATTCATCAGATCGCCAATGTCTCGATTTTTTTATAGTCTTCATGAAGGCTCTCTGCAACCATAATTGAACTTCATCACAAAACATATCATTTTAACCACTTATTCCAAAACATTATGATGTAGTGTATAAACCAGTCTTTACCAGCACCTTGTGACACTACAGCAAAATATTACGGGATAAGCGGTTAAAGTGATGTTTTATGATAAGGAGGTTCAATAATGATTGCAGAAAGCCTTGATGACTTAATAAACGTTGGCGATCTGATGAATGATGAATTTATTCTGACGTAAACTAAAGGTATCATAACCTTATTCCATCACGTGCTCAATAATTCCTATTAATCACAGAAACTAAGAGGCAGATGAGTTCGGATTTCCTGGGTGAAATGCTTTATAGCTCTTAAACTCGACCCTTTCTGATTGTCATAAAGTTGGTCAAGGGATTAAAAATTTTGGATACCGTTAAACTCTACTATTTGTACCCGCTCTAATGGCTTGCCACCCCGCCGCCCACCCTAATGATAATCGACCGACCTGCCGCAAATGGATTTCGTGAGTCTCTAAATGGAGAGTTATTTAAAGTGCTACTAAATGAGCATTTATACTTTTATTCCTATTTTCATATAATTTTTTAATTCCACACATGATTACAATAAAAAGGAACCCAAACACTACGTATTACGATATTCCTGAGTTTTAAGCTTGTTTCTACTTACAGCATATTATTTAAAAAAAACATTACTTCAACGTAAAAATCCATGAAAACCGAAAAATTTGGAAAAGTTCCTGTCTTTTTTCCTATTTTTGGTACTCTCGGAAGTCAGTCGAGATCGAAAATTTGGGTTAATCATCAGGACTCCACAATATACTACATATCGAAGAATCAAAGCTACCCTATTTGGTGCAAGGAAAAATGAACATATTCACTCAACTACTTTGATGGGATCTGTGAAAAATATCACAACTACAAAACCACACGACAAAATGTGTGTAGAAATCCCACATTCCTTAACCTCCGTCTATAGAAACCCCCTCGGAAGGGGCACTAACAGGTATTCCCACATATCCTAATCTGTTGTGGTCACTTTTTCCCTTTATTCCCAAGTTCAAAGTCCTGGTAAATATTGCAGTACAATTAACCATGATTCTTACATTATTAAGTGACGGCTCATTTTTCACGTACGTGATACGCGAAAAAAATCAAACTTCTACGACGTCCCGTTACCTAGATGATACTCTCTTTTTTTAAAGATGGAGTTACCATGCACAGCTAGACAAACGCAGCTAAGAAATCAATTGGCTGATCGATAAAAACACTTTTTTTAAAGTAATGCTCTCGGTTCTACAGTTAGGAGCCGAATCGAAACACCTCACTGTGTTCATATCGACGAAACATCCATCAATAGTGCATAATTGCAACTAATTATCGTAGGAGGAGATTTGAATGAAAATTACGCGAGAAAGAAAGCTATCAATTAAATCAATATTTTATTTTAACATTTATTTAAAAAAATATCATTGTAATGAAATCGAATAAAACCATTTTTAATTTAGAACAGGAAAATTCTTCTGGTCACGTTATTGAGATCGAACTGAAATTTAAAGTGATTATTAAATTAGACTTATTTTATTGTAGCGCCCTACCCCGGGTTCGCATGGGAATTCTTGTTATGTTGCACTTTAATTCTTTAGTCTAAGAGAAGACTAATACACCATATCAATTATTACTTTGTCCACCAAAATGTTTGCATTTTTGTTCTGAGACATTCGGAACGGTCGAGTTGCGCACCTGCAAAGTGGAATGCAAGGATTATCCTCGCTAATAGGGTCGAGTTGCACCCATTGGTTGCTCGAAGGGTCCTGTCGAGTTGCACCCATTGGTTGCTCGAAGGGTCCTGTCGAGTTGCACCCATTGGTTGCTCGAAGGGTCCTGTCGAGTTGCACCCATTGGTTGCTCGAAGGGTCCTGTCGAGTTGCACCCATTGGTTGCTCGAAGGGTCCTGTCGAGTTGCACCCATTGGTTGCTCGAAGGGTCCTGTCGAGTTGCACCCATTGGTTGCTCGAAGGGTCCTGTCGAGTTGCACCCATTGGTTGCTCGAAGGGTCCTGTCGAGTTGCACCCATTGGTTGCTCGAAGGGTCCTGTCGAGTTGCACCCATTGGTTGCTCGAAGGGTCCTGTCGAGTTGCACCCATTGGTTGCTCGAAGGGTCCTGTCGAGTTGCACCCATTGGTTGCTCGAAGGGTCCTGTCGAGTTGCACCCATTGGTTGCTCGAAGGGTCCTGTCGAGTTGCACCCATTGGTTGCTCGAAGGGTCCTGTCGAGTTGCACCCATTGGTTGCTCGAAGGGTCCTGTCGAGTTGCACCCATTGGTTGCTCGAAGGGTCCTGTCGAGTTGCACCCATTGGTTGCTCGAAGGGTCCTGTCGAGTTGCACCCATTGGTTGCTCGAAGGGTCCTGTCGAGTTGCACCCATTGGTTGCTCGAAGGGTCCTGTCGAGTTGCGCCCCTAAGCCTTTTCTCATCCTTTTCTCCGCCAACACAGGTAAGGGTTGGGAGACAATAGCCTATTACTAAGTCACTGCAAGACGCTCAGTATGTCATTCCATTTTTTTACATTTGTTAATTATTTTTGTTATGAACAATCTATTGGACTCTGCTACAAATTTTATGAAAAAAAGACTCTAAACTCGACCACATTGCGATAAATCGTAAAATACTTATTCATTAATCTATGCATTACACACTCGCAGTAATACATACTTTTAAAGTGTAAAATACAATTTAATTTTGAAATCGAAATGGTAATTTTAATTGATACATGACGTCTATGTTTTAATTTATTAAGTGTAGAAGATTTTGGAAAACTATTTTACACGTTCGTTCTCTTTTTTACAAAACATTTATTTTATATCGCAATTACTTATCGACTCACCATATCATTTGTTTGATGTATAAAGATATATCGGTGATCTCACCAATTCGGCATCGTATTACTTAAGCTATTAAATGATTTAGATGTTGTTGTTTTATTTTAAAGATAATTTTAAGTACTAAAATACTAAGCCAGATTTTAATTTAATCTTCAATTTTTTTAAATAAAGTTTTTCATTTTAATAGTTCTCCATGAGAAATGCATTGAAAATGTAGCGTCTGAAAAAGTATGAAAAAACTGGAAAAGACAGGGAATTTTATTTTGAAAAAAGTCTTGTCCGCACCGATTTGTTCGAAATATTTGGCTCAACTTTTTGGTTTTATTTCTACGATCTGTGTAATAATTTACACCAGCGCAGTCCAATTTATCATAGCCCGCGGGCCAATTTTAGACACATTCGATCGATCGGACCGGCAGAGGATGGGGTTTGGTAAACTTACGGGTCACATTTTTATATATTTGTAACGTGATACTTTGCTCCTTATCAACAAATTTATAATATTTTACTTTATTTCATGTCTTATAGCAAGATTCTGTTATTTCAAGCAGAAAAAATTAATTATTTTCTTCATTTTAAGAAGTATATTTAATATTTAGTAAGATAATACAATATTTTCATATAGTAATGTAGGATGGGTAATTCCAAACACAATTTTCTGTGATCTAAAAAGTTTCACAGTACACTGATTTACTCGGTAAAAACAATTTGTACATCAGATCTGGGTTTGTTTGAAATCACAAAACTTGATCTTAAAATATTTGTGTTCTTGCTAATGTACTCATAAAATTCAAATGTTGCACAATTCTGCATCAATTATTTTATCTTTTGTATTGGTACATTTATTGTGGCTTCTACTAATAATTTTCGTTGACAAAACTAACAATTTGTTTGTCTCAGAAAATCTGTATTGGAAAACTAAGAAACGTAAGAAAACATTCGCACAGCTGACATCCAACAGTAATCGTTCAATCCATTAAAAATCTTTAAATTTATTTATTGTTCTTAAAATTAAAAAATAAACTAAGTAAAACCAAATTGTAGTAGAGATTGGGCGCACGGAATCATTACGCGATGCCCTCTGTGATTGCGAGGTACCACATGCTGCCTTTCACGAACTATAATATCAACAAAACATTTTCAGACTATTTTTCTTTTTGGTTTAACATAGTTTTAAAGACGTCATTTCAACTGTGGACACAGTCCTCATCAGATGAATAACTAGTTTTAAATTTAACAAACAAACATTTCATAAAATAGTCTGGAAAATGACGAAATTGTTTTATTGAAGAAGTAATCAGACGAACTATTACTTACAATATAATATTACTTTTAACGGTGTCATAACATTTTATACAAAGTTTACGAAAGTCTTTATCTGAGACACACAAAAATATCTCGTACAGTAATTTTCTAATGTTGCTTTCTAAATAAATAAAAATCTGGGTTTTTCAACTTTTGAAAAAGAATATAAATTAAATAAATATATTTTAATGCTCTTGCTACAGCTCTTAGGATGACAAAGAATGGCAGTAGGTCTCACGGTTGGCTGCGAAGAGAAGGAAATTAACCCACAAGCTGACCAGGGGGCGCAACTCGGCACGGACCTCCCGCGAGACCCTTATAATCCTCTTAGACATTTCTTGACAATGGGGCGCAAATGCACCGTACCGGTATTATTACGTCAACTTGTGTGTATTATGTAACAACCCAATTCATCAGGCACATTATATATTATTGATATTCAAACATTTTTATGCTGGATTAATGTAAAAAAATTCTAGTGGTAGCGAATTTGCTTTCACGATCCCATTGAGCGGTAGAGAGTGGTTTCAAATCCTGCTCGCCCGAACTAGGTGAGGTTTTTAACTGGGGGTTTCCCTTCCCTCCTCCAGGCAAATATCGGTTCGGTACCATAAGTTCCCTGGCAACCCAACATATTTTCTTCCCAATTCCCTTACCCAAATCCAACGGTTAGGTGGAAGAGCAGACATCATAGCCCGAACCTCGCCAAAAGGCATAAAATTAAAATAAAATAAAATTCAAAATCCTATATTCAGTTTCCAACAAATCTCAAACCAAGACAATGACCACAATGTACCACTA
Organism: Laupala kohalensis; assembly: GCA_002313205.1. Classification (NCBI taxonomy): domain Eukaryota; kingdom Metazoa; phylum Arthropoda; class Insecta; order Orthoptera; family Trigonidiidae; genus Laupala; species Laupala kohalensis. The sequence goes on along the minus strand of NNCF01128558.1, from coordinate 118,534 downwards.
AATAAACGATATTTGGAAATAAAACTAACTCTTTGAAAATCACAATAATATTAAAAAGACATTTGTTTTTAGAATAAAAAATTAAAAATCATATTTCTTAAAGGTCATGTTTAATATACATTTCAGTTGTAATTTTTATTTTGTCTTCTAAATTAACTTGTAGCATTGATAGTAATACATACAACTTAAATTTGCTCGAAATTTTGTTCTAAAAACAATAGGTTGCAGGTAGTTCATTAATAAAGTGTTGATGTTGATTGCGAAGCAATGGGATATAACAAAATAAAAAAAGTTCAAAAACAAAGTTCCCTGTTCCAAAAAAAAAAGGATACAATAATTGTCCGCTCTTCAGAGGATAAAATATGGTTTTAATTTAACATACAATGAAGAAAATTGGATAGAATTTGGAGGATGCAAAAGTCGAAAGTGTGTATTACAAATAGTTTCATAATAACTGTGTTAGAATGTTCTAACTTTCTTGAAATACATCAAAATTTTATGATTCTTTCTGAAATTTTGATAAAAATAATACCTTTTTTTATTCATTACACTAAATTTCTTTTGAAAAAACACGCAACCATAAAATGTGAAATTCTTTGAATTACTTTTCAGGAATGTAAATTTTAAAGTCAATTTTTGGAGGATACCTCTACAATTTTCAGTTGAAATTTTGATTGTCAAGTTCACTCTTTAAAGTAGTAATTTTTGGGCCTTAACTGAGAAATTTTTTCGTAGTTTAATATTTCGCGCTGTTTTGTTCCGCTTATATTGAATAAAAAGAATGCTAGGCCATTCACAATAAGAACAAATTTGATTACTGATTTTTTTCAGATTCAATTCATGGATTTTTAATAAGTGGAAATATAAAAATATCTTACAATGTAGATTTGGTACAAGCTGGATGCAATCGATGGTGCATTTCAACTACTTTGAGCAAATATTGTTTCTGTTCCTCATCATCTGTTATTATAGAATTGAATTTTCTTGTCAGAACTACACCCCTTTAAGAGGAGTCATTAACAATTTTAAATAGGACAAGCGAATTTTAGCTCTTTGAAAGTGTGTATTCAGTTTCCACAATGAGGAATCTTCTTCGAGAAAATTGGTATCAGTTTGGAATCGGTTAAAGAGAGTGAATGTATGTTGCGGAACTAATTTGCATACATCACGAAGATTTGCATAGAACGATTCAATGTTCAATGGAAATGCAACAGTTTTGCGGGTATTTTTTTTCTTCAAAATATATAACAGACACTTTGAAAAGTTTTGCGTAATCCGCACATGAAGAGAATATCTAAAATCAACAAAGAAAGCAAAACGTGTTAAACTATTTTCGTCGTATTCTATATTACATCTTTTTGCATAATATTACCGATATATGCTGCACGACAAATGATAAAATTGCCTATTTTACGGAATTGAACACCTCAGGTATGATTTCATCATCGTTGCCCGCTTCAAATTTTGATGTATCATGTTTGACCAGAATTTCTGAAATCTTTAAACAGCCCAACAACTGGACCTGTAGTTGTTAGTACAACACTTCTTTCTAATTCTTCAGAATAGGCTCACGAATGTGGTGACGACTTAGCAAGTACATAAAATCTTTATCAAGTTTTTGTTCTAATAGTAACAAGTTTCATTTCATGCACCTGCCCATAAATTTAAGTGTTTAAAATAAAATTAAAATTTGAAATAAAACGTTATATTTCTGTAGAAATGATTCATGGAGATACGAAAAATTCAATATACTCCGGAATTATTGTAATGAATAATGCATCAACAATTTAAAAAAAGGAAATACATTGAAAATGTATTAATTGTCTTTTTACTTATTTAAATATTTTTTTCATTTTTTAGGTAATGTAAGTAAAACAATATGTAAAGGAGATGAAAAGTTTTTAAAAAAGACAATATAAATGTAAAAAATAGAACATAAATGTACACGTGAGCCTGAAATGTTATACAGATATCATCGATAATCCTGAAGGTATAAATATTCATTATTTAAAGATTGATGTTGACAATCAAAATTTCAACAGTAAAAATTGTTCAGGTATCCTGAGAAAAAATTGACGTTAAAATTAACTTTCCATAAATATAATTCAAAGCATATAATAAACATTTTAGGGCTGCGAGTTAACGAATACGTTCCTGAAGTGAAATTTAGTGTAAAAATAGAAAAAAGCTATCATTTTCATCAAAATTTCAGTGAGGATCATGAAAATTTAAGAACATTACAACAGATGACCACAGTTATTACAAAACTATTTTTTACATATTTTCAACAATAGAACAAAATCATTTATTTTATACTCCGTGTTTTTGGAACACCGTAATATTTTCGGCACGACCATAACCGTATAACCTGAAATACACATCGAACAGAAAACACCAATTATTAACACACTGAAGTAGACACTTCGTCATCTCGCCTCTCTCTGCCTCTCACACACACACGACGTCATCTCGCCTCTCTCTCTCTCTCACACACACACGACGTCATCTCGCCTCTCTCTCTCTCTCACACACACACGACGTCATCTCGCCTCTCTCTCTCTCTCTCACACACACGACGCCATCTCGCCACTCTCACCCTCTCACACACACGACGCCATCTCGCCTCTCTCACCCTCTCACACACACGACGTCATCTCGCCTCTCTCTCCCCCTCTCACACACACGACGTCATCTCGCCTCTCTCTCCCCCTCTC
>NNCF01128558.1:57338-98970 GCA_002313205.1 Laupala kohalensis | reverse complement strand
GTATATATATACATACTTCAAATACAATCGTAAAGAAATTTGGTGTTGAAACACTGCAATGAAGCATCACTTTTCTTATATTTACTCAGAATATTTGCATTTCTTTATAAATACTTCCAGTTTTCAGAAGTAAGTTCACTGATTCTACAAGTGTCCAGATTTATGCCTGAATACACATTTTACAATTAATGCATTTCGAATCGCAATGGTATAATAATTTGATTATAGTGTAAATTCACTAAAATGATACATCCTTGACATCACTGATAGAATGTTATTACGAGAATTCAGCAAGTTTGTGACACCAAATTTCAAATGACAATGCTGGGAACAAGAATAAATTGCCCCTTTCTTCTCAGAATTTTTGGAAGCTTTCTTATTTTTGTCTTTTTTTTACTTCTTCGTGTATTCTTCTATTTGTATTTTTAGTCCTTTGAGATTTTCGTTATGTAATTGTCAAAAAATTTGGCGTGGTTTTAGTTAAGAAGAGAGAAATGCGCATTTTCACACCTATATTTTAAAGATTTACATTTCATTAATATGGAACATTTGTACCTCAATTTGATTTCCATGTCGTACAATTTTTGTGAAGTCATGGTGTATTTTATAGTCAGAATTTGCATTGTGTTGTGTTTTGAATTATCAAATGATTTTAACAATTTTTTAACACAGATGAAAGATTGTCCCACAGTTGGCCTTATTTAAAGCGTAAATTAAAAATGTATATTACTACTTAATTACTGTTTTTAAACAAAAANTACAATTTGTTATCACCTAACGACGACTCAAACCTCAAGTCGTTACGTTGTGTATTTTAAGACATATATATATATATATTTATATATATATATATATATATATATATATATATATATATAAATATATATATATATATGTCTTAAAATACACAACGTAACGACTTGAGGTTTGAGTCGTCGTTAGGTGATAACAAATTGTAAGGAGAAACATGGACGTAGCAACATATTACGCACAACAAGCACAATATATATCGTAATCGTCCGTAAAAATGTCTTACGTTATTTATTTCTTACATAGGTATATTTAACTATTACTGTAGATTGGCATCTATGTATAGTGGGTATTTTTCTATTATTTATAAAATACGAAAATAGTCGCCGTGGTGGCACAGTAAACAATAAGTATTACTTTAAACATTTTCATTACCTATAGCTGTGTGTTTTACAATAAAAACCTTGTAGTTAGGAGACAGATGCATGGATGCTCAGTACAAGACCTGCGCGAAGCATCGTCCTGAATTAACCTTGTTCCTTCCACCCCTACTCAGGTTCCCCACTCCTGCCCGCTGACGCCCGCTCCGCTAGGTGTCTTTGCACGAGCGGGGCGGAGAAAACGCAGATGTGTCTTTGGCCGTATCTAGTTGTCTTTCACCTTATTTCTGCTCACACTGACTTCTAAGTTCGTTTTACACGCAATGTAACTCTACAATTAAAATATTTTCAGTGCGGAAACATACAGAATAATTGCCAAACTGTAAATAAATATAGAGTGTGAGAAAAGTATGGACAATTTTATAGTATCACTTCTTTTCTCGCGTTTTCGAGCAACGTGTCAAGGAGTTAAGGCTTATCTCCCATCGCTAAATTTCTTTCAGTAGAATAAGTGCTTTAAAAACTCGTATTTCGGACTGCATAGTCGATTTCTGTACGCATCACTCACTCATCGATAGGACTCTCACTCCAACAGAATGAATTTAGGTAGTAGGACAATTTCTAGTAATATCGGATTTTTTTATCATAGACCTCACACTTCTAATAGCAGTGGAGAACACAATAAAAATCGCAGAAAAAATAGTTAACACTGTTGGATTTGTCATTTTGTTCTGCATACACAAATTTGGTTTTATGAATGAATATTAATATTCTAAATTCTGAAATGTTTGCAGAAATATGATATTTTTACAGCCTTTGCCGTTATGTCGACTTCACTACTTTTCATAAACTAAACTAAAAACGTTAAAAATAATTCTTATTCAGCGAATGATCACTGTTGTGTTTGTGACAATTTCAAGCTTCCACTTGCAAATTATAATTAGTTATTAATGTTTCTCAAAAACACTGCTCAACATGACCAGATCCTTTATTAAGGAATAAAATTTGTACTGTCGCACCCAGAAAAAAGCCGTGATCTCATTTTGCACTGGCAACAACAGACAGCAATGCACAGCTGACAGGTTATTCAATAATACATAGTTTTATTTATCACTTGTTGGAGACTGCGTAAATAGTTTTAATGTGATATTCCATCAGATGCGTTCTTCATACGTTCGGAATTTCATTGGATCCCCATGAAATGTATTGCACGTTTTAATTCTACGCACTAAACTAGATAAAATGTTCGTTTTACCTTATAATTTTAGCCACAAGGATAATTTAGGATATAGGACTAAGGAACCAACTTAAATGGTATCATTCATGGCTCACACAGTCAACGCACGAGCAGATACACACGGGTATTGAGTCCAATTTCACTCGAACACATTAAGAGTGTACACAACCATGTGCGCCAGATGTAGTTCTTGATCTTCACACACGTGTCCGATGGTCGCAGGAACGAAATGACACCCCAAATATCTTCTGTCGTACGACTTCGAAAATCACAAATATCAAAAGCTGTACTCCCTTCTGGTGACAAAACGCGTGAACAACGATGCGGTTCATTGTGTCCTCGGGGAACACGCTGTGAGAAGCTGAAGACAGAAGTTTTGAGGATCTGAGAGGGAGTGGACGCCAGGAACAGTAATCAGCGAATTAATGAATTTGTTAATAAATGTGATACTATCACAAACTTGGTTCAGCATGTGATCCAAAGTCCATCGTGTTACATACTGTATAACATTCTTTATGCTCACGTGTACTTCTTTCTCTCGCCGGAGTTCTTGCTCCGTATGACTCAGGACGATCCGAAGGATCGCATCCTTTCCGATGACATCATAGAAGGATGTCGATTCAAAGAGATTACTGCCGGAGCTGCGCAGGGATCCATCCTTAGGCATGGAACTTCAATACAACGGCCTACTAGAAATATTGAGATGCCAGAAGAATCTTATTGGCTAAGTGGATGATATAGCAGTAATGATACAAACCATACGACAAATACAGGCTTTGATGAATGATCACAGACCTGAACTAGCTACGGTCAAACCCGAAATAGTTTTTTTAACCAAAAAACGCATCCGAACGCTCATAAATATGAGCTTAGGAGAAGTGATAATGACCAAGACTGCTGTGAAATACCTCGGCATAGTACATGACAAGATTAGGTTTTTGACCACAAATAAAACTCTTTATATAAAAAGCCGACAAAGTCACTGTGGCAATCAGCAGGCTTATGAAAAATGTTAGTAGTTCCATAGAAAGTAAGAGACGGTCTCCTAATGAATGCCGTACACAGCATACTTCTGTACGGGTCAGAATTTGGGGCGGAATCACTGACAAAAAAACAAACACTGAAAACATATCGCGGCGGTACGACGTAGAGGTGCACTACGGGTTACAAGTGAACTGTATCAGAGGCGGCCAACCTGGTTGTAGCAGATACACCCCAATACATCTGCTTGCCAGGGAGAAAAAAAGATCCAAGATCGCAGTTAGGAAGTCAAGAGGTCTGAGGCTGGAAGAGCTGCAAGACAAGAAATTTCACAAATTTGGCAGCAGTTATGGAGTACGGATGCACGCGGTAGATGGACAGCGCGCCTAGTTAAAAGCGTTGAGCAATGGACGAATCGAAAACACGGAGATGTAAATTTTTACATGACGCAATTTCTCACAGGTCATGGTTGCTTAACTCACATCTAAAGAAAATCGGAGTGTAACAATAGCCACCTGCCAACACCGCACTGCATAAATGATGACTTATATCACACCACCTTTGAATGTACCAAAATAGATGGGGTCCCGGAAGGAAAACATCACTCAAAGAATCGCGCCTCACAATATTGTAGATATCATGCTAAGCAAAAATGAAAACTGGGAGCTTATAGCAAAAGTACTAAAGACTCGAATAAGTGAACAGATAGACGAACCTCATTAAGGACAGATAATGGTCATTTTCCCTGAAGAAATGCGTGAGTGGTCCCTGGGGGTATCTACACTGGCTACGTGACAAAAGGTTTTGTGGTTCTAGAGGGACGATCGCGGTCCCACACCATCCTCGAGTTTCAAGATCAAATCACACTAGATGTGCATAAAGCATTTCCACATTTTTCCCTTTAAGAAATAAACCTTGTCTGTTATAATTGTCCTATCCCAATAAATTTCATAATTTTTATTTTCAAGAATTGTGCATGGTTCGTATAGTTAGTAGTTCTATAGTTTGTGTTTCAATACTAATTCCTGACGAATTATTTTTTAAATTAAATAAAATGTCTTTCGGATTTGAAAGCCGTGTCGTCATTTCTTGTTTCTTGTTAGACGTTTCGCCCGCATCTGCGGCGAGCATCCTCAGTGTTTACGTGGTCGTAGCACACGGGTCGAGTTGCTCGCGCCTGACATTTCAGCTGGTAACACCCTGCTGTATATAGTGGAGGGGGATGTGACGATAATGATTTTTTCTTACTTGATCATGCCTAAATTTGTAATCACCTTGTGCTATGTCTTGGCAACCTCAGATGACATGGTGTATTGCTTCATTTTCCGTTTCACATCATCTGCATAAGTTAGATTCAACTCCACCTTCCAATACATATTTACGATAATTGCTGATCTCGGACGGCGATAAAGAACCCTTCAGTTTTAGGTTGTTCATGGGTTAATCAGTTGCACGACGCTTGTATGTATCCGCAACGGTGTCCACACTAATCCCTTTCTCAACCGTGCTTCGCTGCCCACTGTGTCCATTACTCACCTAGATGTTACATGTGATTGAGATATGTGTTTTTATTTATTTATTATTAAGATTGTCCATTCGTCATTTCGGAAGGGAGGCACTACGGCAGCTCGTTGGCTTCTCGTATTGTTCGTCGCAGTGCATCTCCTAATAGCAGTCAAAATACTGATTTTTAAAAAGCAAAAAATTTACTTTTCTTTAAGAATATTCGAAATCAGATCAAATAATTTAAAAGAATGTTTCCAAAACCAACTATATCACTGCTTAACAGAAGAAGTACTGTACATCGATGAAATCTCGTACAGACTGGCCATGTAGTTTCAAACTGGTCCGACGTTAAACCCAATGGAGTCTTTACTTCGTAACGAAAGTTTGGTATCAATTTTCATTTTAATTTTGCATAATGTTAAATCCAGTTGCTTAGGCAGTAATCAGGTTTAAGTAAAAAACACGATGTGTCCTAGACAATATTTACACTTCATGAAGTCCGGGGCGGAAGTATATTTGGAGGTCCCTACACTTAAGATTTTGGAAGTCCCCACAGACAAACGTGTTTGAGTGCCTACTAGAACGTGTCCAACGCTCTGCTGAATAAAAAAGAATTGAAATTTCAGTTTAGTTTATTAAATAGCTCAACTATTATTTAGTTTACGTTTCTAAAAATGTTTCGGAAATGAATTATGTTCAAATTTACTTTAAATTATATTAGGTAACAATTTGGAGGTCCCGTGCAGTCCACATATTACCAACTTCATGTCAAACCCTAATAATCGGTTTCTACGGGGCAGGTTCCTTTGTTAACGACGTTACACCGGTCGCAAGTAGCGGTTTGAGAGAATCTTTGACGTGCTGAAAATTTCGACAAACTGAAATGAATTATAATTAAGCTGTTACCGACACTGTCTCACCGACCCACATTACTTGTGTTAATGATTCATGTTCTGAGATGTCAACTATTTTATACAAACTGTTTTGTTTTATTGAAATAACATTATCGTACTTAAAATCCACCAAAAATGTTCAATAAAATGCGCCCAAATACGAACTACGTGCGACATTTCTGCGGCATCAATGAAATGTAACAATTAATTTATTAACCAAATGAAGATTCAAATATTCTTTTCTTTGCAGGATATCATTCGAAATCGGACGAAGTGATTTACATACTAACGAAATGGTTTTAGAAACAAATAAAACAAACAGCATGATTTCTCAATATTTGCAATTGTTGTTTCAAATAGATGTAAATATTATATATTAGATATTTGATGAGAAGTTGATATACTACATTAATATAATACAGAGTGCAGAAATATTTTTCTTCCACGATGCTGTTTCTCTAGATCAAATGAATATAAACAAATATACCCATAGTTAACACTAATCTGCCAATTGGAAGTAACGTCAAGATTACGAAAGTTCTCGCAAATTAAGTGATTCCTGTAAAATAACTTATCACACTAAATAATTTCTACTTTAAAAAATCCCTTCAATATGTTATTCAACTCCACTTCTTGTGTGTGAAGTTGCTGGTAATGAAATGACTAAAAACAAAACTTAAAATATCTTGGATCAGAAATATCGCTTATTATTCGTGTTTACTCATTTTCCTTGCGAGGATTTGTAGAATTAAAAAATTACCGAAACACTTGGTTAAGTAATTAATGTAAGATTTAGATTTTTTGTACACCAATGATTTAATTGGTGACGCATCGTTAGCGGTCCCTCCCCTTTCCCTCAAGGCCCCAGAGAAGAAGTAATTAAGTTTGCGTCGTTTGGACACGATGCGGAGTCTCTTTTGTAGTCTTCGGGTAGCGGTTTGAAATTGAAGTTGGTACTGTGTAGACACCCTCTTATATGATGAGGCCTGGGGCGGACCACCTCCTCCAAGGTACGCTAATAGTGCTAGACGTGTACCTCACCTACTGATGCAAACGAATTATTGGCAACTGAAGTCGTGGCTATGCGAGTGTGGCTGGGAACACGAGTCACCCAGTCGCGCAGTCCCCTGGTCGCCTGGCAGTTGGAGACCGGATAATAGTATTCCCGAGTGAATATGGCACTCGATTACCCGGTAAACCAACTCTCTCCTCCCCCATTCTTTAGCCAAAGTCATGTGCTAAGGTGAAAGAGCAGGTCTGATGGTATGATTCAAGCAAAATCATAAAATAAGACATGAAATAAATAAATTCATCGAAATTAAAATAAACTGACAAAAATAAACGATCATATAAAATTCCAGTGGTTGAAGTACGTACATCGAATTGAACCTCGTTCATGTGGATCTCTCTTTAACTTTATCGGTTTAATAAAAAAAAATATTATTAACAATTTTGCTCTATGCCTCAAGAAAAGTTGTAACAGATTGTGCGTGTCCTCCAAATACAGTTAATTCCCTAAACATATTAAGATTGGTAACACAAAGCAGAATATTGTTCGAGTTTCGTGTACAGCTGTGATGTCGGAGACAGCACTAGACCCTAGAACACCTTCGTGCACATCCATGTTGTGTCATCACTCACCACCAAGTGTTATTTTTTAAATACCCAGTGTTCTGAAAATATTTTGTTACTTAATTGCATATAAAGAGTCCCCCCTACATTATGTTGATGTTTATTACCCAAACCATGGTTATATGGATATTTCGGATACCCGGTATATCCCACAATACCGGTCCCGGTAGGTCCGGTAAAATTAGGCTCCACTAGGAATGCTCAGCATGTAAGCAGACTAGACAAAGTGAATTAGCGAAGAAAGATGAAACTGCCAAAGTTTCTTCAATTATCTGGTCTGTAATTTATAAATACCGCAATTTTGCGATGAACTCGCCGCAAAACTAGTGAATCATAAAGAAGATATATTTCTTACTATTGTAACCTTAACGGCAATTTGAAAAAAAATTATCCGAGAAAAGCTTCCTATGTAACTTGGCCTTTTCAGAACCTCAGCAGAGGATATCCAAAGTGAGGTAATATAAAAATTACAAGGACCTGTAACTTAGAATCAAGATAAGGTTTTTAAAAACTGATAAAGTACACGTCGTTCTTCAGTATTTTTATACGTCTAATTCATAAACAATAATGCGAAGTCACCGGCACCAGATTATCGCAAAACTTTACTCCAATGCATTTCACAGTCCTTACTGACCTCCTGGGATAATTAACAACACTAAGAGATTAAATGTGCTTGTTACATTAACATCGGTTTCTTTATAAATTACAGTAAATTAGTTTCTGAACTTTTTTTCGACAACAATATTTTGCGTGGTAACTTTTCGGTTAAAAGTCATTGCAATGAACAGTTTCAGGTAGACGTTGCAAAACACTTCAAACAGTTTTAATATTTATTACAATTATTCATATATATTAATTATGATTACGCATTGCGAAGGTGTGTATAAGTAACAAATTTAAATCGACCAAATTAAGCAGACTATTTCATTCACAAAATGTCAATTAATTCAACAAATTTTTAAAACAAAATTGTAATTAAATTATTCGTTAGTTCATTACATTGACATTTTGTGAACGAAATATTATTCTTAATTTAATAGATTTAAATTTATTATTCATATATTAATTACACAGAGAACATCACAAATTAATTACAAACAATCAAATAGTGTAAAATTAAATATAAAATTTTGTACATAAGATACTTTGTTTCTACAAATTACTCATGGTAAGTTCCATTTGTATTTAAATGGCGTTTGGTTCATTTTTTATGTTCTTCGTATATGGCAAAAACTAGTAAACCTGAATAACACCGAATAAAAATGATCACACTTAAATTAAGCGCACACTTTATGATAATTTCTTAGAAACCTTGGAGCGATAGAGGGAAATGCAAATCTAGATATTTACATAGACTTCATAGCACATTTTCAAAAGACAGAAATATAAGACTTTTTAGGCGTCTATGAGACACACTTCCATTTGAATAATAAGTCTTATTTCATTTCCCTCCGTTTTATTATTACATCCCGTCGCTTAACATTAAGCCGAAATTTTACGCCGAAATACAGTACTTTTGTTTTTTCTCTGGACACCTCGAAAACGTTTCAGGCAAAAATTTAACGCAACTCCTTCCAGAACATGTTTCTCCTCTCTATTAGGTGGCGCCTGGGGTTCCCTTCACAGAACATAACCAGATCATCAAAGTACGTTTCTATAGCTCTCTACTGTTGGTGGGGATATTTCAATTTTAATTTGAATGATCATTAATTATTGGATTCTTAATTGGAATGAGCCAGGGTCGTGGTTACGTCGAAAATTACAACTTCTTGGGTTTCCACGCGTCTAGATTCCCTATTTAACGGAATAAACGAAATTAGCACTTATTAATTTAATTTTTTTCATGAAACAATAGAACAAATATCCACATAAAAATCAATGACATGTTAGCATTCAATGCATGTCCCCCAATAACTCCACTCCTCACACTATTTAAATGATTGCCCATCCAAAATTTTGACAATTCGCTTGGTGCGTGTCGCTCTAAGTAAAAAGTATTTTATGTTTTCTAATGAACATTGCCCAGCGACAATATTCGTCTCATTGACTTCAGATAATTATTTACTACGTCGTAGTTGAATGTTGTAGACTGTTTATCGATGACGGGTTCACAAGCAAAGAATGGATAGATCTCACCATGAGTCGTAAGATGTTTCTGATGGAGACTTGCTAGTTCTCGTGGCCAGCATTAAGTACGTGACCTTGAACTCAGCAAGTGTCTGGGTTTCGCCTTGTACTTTTCGACTGATGTGAGGAACCACCACCTGACAAGGTTCCGGACAGCGGGCGTATTATCGCAAAAGCGTAACTTATCGTCTCGGCACGATTCACCGTCACTTTTATAGTAGAAATTATGCTTGCGTCTTTCGTTTTCTCGAATGTTATTACACTTTGCTCTACACCAACACTCGTCTCGGCGTAAAATACGACTGCCACTTCTGTGAAATGTTACTTATTTCTCATCGAGTCGATGTATCGAAAGCGCAGAATCCTTCGCGACCGCATAATTCAATACACACGACCGATTTATCACTCACTCGCTGCTCGCGTCCGAAACACCTCTGGACCACACGCGTGCTGACGTAGGAATGATAGGTGTGGGCCTGGCAAGTGCCCTTGTCAAAATCCTCGTCCGGGACTGTCGACGGTCCCCGTCAAAATGACTCTCCTATCTCGTCTGCTCGTGTCTGTTGAGCTCGCGTGATAACCGCCGCCTATTCAATGTAGTCGTCCTTTGACTGACTGTTGTATCAAAACTCACTGTGGTTGGGCACCTTCAATTCGTTCAAGAAGGTTCTAACAGACATTCTACCGGTTTCTGGGTCAATTTTTCCCACGCTAAATCTAACCGTCTGCTACAGCCGTCCTATGACAACTTCTTTGTGATTTTTAGAACTTTCTCACGGATAATTTTTACGTCATGTTCAATTGATCTTTTGCAATTAAACGACAGTTACACTACTGATATTTCCAATTTCTGCCTGCGTCCGCATTCAAAAATGAAGTTCCAGTACAATTGTTCAGATTATGCGCTTTTAGGTCAGCCCTTGCTTAATTTACATACTTGTTTCGCTCTTTTTATATCATAACCCATCTATTTCTGAAATATAATTCTCCAATTTTTATTAACAGTGTTTCTAGATCATTATCACTTCTTCCAATACTTTCCAGTTTTCTTGATCAAAAGTTCCAATGATGTTTACGTAAACGAGTAACATTTTTAGTTCGTCGTTCTGTTGCAGAATCTTCACCGTCGCATACGACAGCGCCTTATCGTAGCGCTGACCGATGACCGCGAGAGGTGAGGGTTTGCGTGCGTCAGCCAAGCCGAATACCCTGCCAGCTGTAACTTAGTAACTGGTAGGGTCATCCAACACAGCTGATGTGTCAAACGGACTACTTCGCACGATGATCTATAACACAAACTCTTCCTGAGTTCTAACCGAATCCGATTACGTGAGCTATGTTGGATGCCCGATCGACGTACATCACCTTCGGAAATACGAGTATGTACGTAGGAAATCGTACCACACTAGTTCGCGATCAAAGTTGGACAGGTCGTACTCCTGTTCCGACATACATCAATCACCCTCACTGCCAAATGGAAATGAGCATGTTGGCTAGATCAATCCGGAGGTAAAATATCCCGCCGTTCGGTTCTCCGGGACAGGGTGCTTAATGGAGTGCCTCGTTCTAATGTCATCCTGTTTGCTTCATGGAACATTCGAATAACTTATGACTGCCACCTCCGACCATCCTGAAAAGAGGACGGTACGTATCCCAACAGAACTATCGAAAATGAAAATAGCAAGAGATGCGCTGAGTGTAACGTGCCTCCTAGAAGAGGCTAATTCAGTAAATAGTAATTAAACATATATTTGGAAAGATTATTCAAGGCGGATTAGCAATCAAGAACGCCTTTGTACCATAGCTGAATAAAGATCTTAGGTACCCTTCGGATAGTTAGTAGTATTTAACGCACATGTATACTGAACTTTGATTTATGCGGAATCATGTCACTGTATCTAAAACGTACCGAAATATATGGATTAAACCCGTCTTTTCCAATTGAACAATTGTACATGATACTCCCTTCCTACTCCAACAAAGAGGGTTCTTGGTCTGTTTAGCACACCTTTTTCGCTTCTGAGGAAAGACAACTGCGGCAGCACGCCCGCACTATATAATGTAAACATTTGTAAAACCCAATCTATTCGTCCAAATTTAACGATTTAAAAACTATGATCATTTATCTTTTTCTTCTTAAATTACTCTCGAAGCATTTAACTACTTTTTAAATATATTTTTTATTATTATTTTAGATCAAACTTTGTAGATAAACATATACTGTCGCGGATTATTTTTGTAGGACTCGTTGAACCGAACAAATTGTCAATCACAGTTGTCACCTATCTCTAATAATTTAGGTAGCGTAAGTGAATATAGAGGATTTATCTCCAGACTTCATCGACATTTATCGTCAAAAATCGTCATCTTTCTTTCACATGTTTTAAAAATAAAAGTTCACCGATGTGCATCCTGCACATCTCAATTACCTCCTTGCCAACTTTCATCACTATCGGTTCTATAGTTTCGCCGTGATCGGGTAGCAAACAGACAGACACTTTCTCATTTATATATTAGTACGGATGAAATGGTGACTTTGAACAGGACCAGAGCTACGCTTTGACTTTCTAATGTCATGTATAATGTATGTTTTGTGCGTGCTATTATGCTAGTAACAAGTAATAATGATCCCGTTCTCATTCTATGGATAATGCTCGATACAAAGTTCCAAGGAGTGTAGAACCTTCAGTCCTTCTCTGATAGCTACTGCAGTCAACTCTTTCCTAGTATCTTCAGTCCCTTTACATTATCTGAAGCCCCACTTTGATTCATGTATACAGTTTTTTCTCTTCAGTAATTTCTTAAAGTTTTATTTTTTTGTCCCGACACTCGAAAAATTATATTGTTGTGAACAAACATGCCTTCTTATACTGACAAGCTCTGTCGCAACAAATTGGCAACATTCTTCCCCTCGTTAAGTCTCATTATTATGAAGATAATCGTTCTCAGCATCTATTTGGTTTGATTATATAACTGATAAATTAATAGCTCTCGGAAAATTGAATTAAAAAGCATATTTTTGACCATTGCAACGCATGACTCCGTGATATGTAAAATGAGATAGCTCTTTTCTTCACGTTAAACATATGTTGCTCAGACACTTCTTAAAGATACGATGCGCTTCTTTCGTTAAACAACGAAAACTAGAACGTACTGGACTTAAACTCTAGGATGAATAAACATGAGAACGAATATATATACGAAATGCAGTGTACATCCATCCGTATCAGTGTTCGATCAAACTGAAGAAAGAGTATCACATTTTATTTCACGCTCTAGAAAACTTACTTATTCTAAGTTAAAAGAACTTAACACATGGTTTTCTCAATTTTTATGATATAGAGCAGCGCTGACCAACTGGTGTTTTCAACTGTCCGCGAGTTATAGTACATTTTACAACAAATTTTTCATCAAACTCAGTGTTATAAATCTACTCTGCCAGAATTAATATTTGACACGGCATGTCCGGTGAGAGAAAATAGAAAATTGTGTTTGGAATTACCACATAATACATTACAATATGAAAACATTTTATTACAATTCTGTATGTTAAAAATAAATTTTTAAAATAAAAAATATTCTACTTCATTTTTGAGCTTCAAATAATAAGAATTTGTTGACGAGAATCAAAATGTCGTGTTTCAAATATGGTCCATTATTCATCGGGCAGAAATTTGCCGAAACCCGTACCGTGCCGGTCCGATCGAAGTGTGCAACATATGGCCCACGGGCTAAGATAAGTTGGACAACGCTGATATAGAGCGAAATTTTTCTTTCCATGTCAAGAAAGTACATGGAGATGTAACTGGTAGTCTCTCTTATAGTAAATTCATACAAGTTTCATAAAAAACTATGAATTTTCGCGAAAACTGGGTAAAAACTAATAAATAGCTCACGGTCATTTCTGGGCGTTTAACACAATTTTTGCGCACGAGGGTCTGCTCTCGCTAGACGTACTTGGAGCCCTCTTCCAAAATTTATAGTCTACACCACAGAATGCGCCACCAAAAGCAAACAATTTATCTGGGCACTAAAAATATTTCCTCCCTCCCAGTCATTGATCTTTAAAATTTAATGACATTAGATATGCTTCGATACAACTAAAACTATTCGAATGCAGATTAGAAATCACCTATTGCCAAAGTGCTTAATTGATAACGTTACATTAAAAAAATAAAACCTACAGAAGTAAACCACTTTTACCAGTTTGGGAAATTAGAAAAGACCATAAATATTGAAATATGCACAAAGTATCTATGGTGTTTTATCTCTTATCAAAAAATTATAAAAATAAGTATAATGACGTTGGGCGATCAGGTGACGCATAAGTCAACCCAGCCCAACTGAAGTCTTGTTCAGTCTGCGCGCCTGCACAGATATGTCATAAGCCTTGTCCCCACGGTTTGCCATGCGACAGGACGTGGCCCGATCAGGTTGCGCGGGCTTGAGCGCGCCGGTCGGACCGTTGGAACGGCCGACACGTAGCCCGCACGGACAGTCCATGCAGTAGATCAACGAGCCTTTGATGTCTGCGCTTTTACCGACAATTTACACAAAGGGACAGACCGGGCGATCGACAGGAGGTCTTCCGCTCCAACGGCCGGAGTAACGATCAGATTCTGCTCTCAGGCAACACCGCGAGCAGCGCTCCAGTCCGTCGGAACAAGGTTAACTCTTGTCGTCGGATCGGAAGACCTGTTGCCAAGCGGGGAGGTCCCACCGCTCCCGTGAATCGTCGGTATATATCAAACATATGATAGATGCTCAGACATCAAAGACTCTTGGATCAGTTGAGAGTGCGCGGTTGCTAAACCCCTTGCTGTCCAGATGACGACCCACCACGGCCCTTTGGTCCACAGGTCCTTATTCAATGTATTTGGACCACCCCAACACAGCAGCTGGGATCCCCATCCAACATCTAGAGGACGCGCTCTCTAGAGGAAGAGACCTCCGAAATAACAAGTGTGTGTGTTAACAAGATCTTTCTAGTCCGTTTTGCTTTTCAGAATCATATAATCCGAATTACCTTACCTTCAAATATATTGTCGTTAATTTGGTGGGGAGAATATTTAAAATAAGAGATTGTATTCAGAATCATTGTGTCCTACTGAAAACATAAAGCATCATCATTCACTCAGTTACAATTGAAAGAGTACGATTTTTTTTACGTTTTCCTCACAAGCCAAGAAATGTTTGTACAGACGTTTAGCATCACCGAATTCACAAATTTCTTGCAGACATTCGCATTACTCATTTTAATTTATTTTAGCGTACATTCTTAAACGAAAATACTACTTTATTTGGTAAATCTGAAATATAAGATGATACGCAAGAGTATGGATGTAAGTCGGAGAGCCTCCCTTCTTTAGTTCGTCGTTCGCACACAAGTGCGAAAATTTAAGCCGTGTCCCTTCTAATTTTCCGAAGAGTCTTCACAAAAGATAGAAACCCCACCGGTGGCGGAGGTGGTAGTGTTGTCGCTTATCACCAAGTCATCCCGATTCCCGATGTGGCCAGAAAATTTGTAGCTTTTCACATTAATGTCCCAGTTCATATAGCTGTGACTACTGAAAAGCAAACCTTCCTTCCTCTATCCAGCTCCTCCTAGTATCAATAACTAACCACTTCTGCTAGCCCCTCCACGCGGACCAAGTTGTTGGTAAACTAGGCGGCCTACCTACTAACAATGACCTACCACCCAACTCCTAACGCTCCATGTAGATAAGCTTCAATAGCACGCTACATTTTCCATTTACAAATACAACAATACTAAAAAAAGATGGAAAAACTATTCCTATGGGACTTTCCTAATTTGCTCTTGATGATACTTTCACATAGTTCGAAGCTAAGTCGGATGTACATCTGTTTTTTATTGATTGTTTTTTGCGTTCATTTTATTGAGGATATGAACCCGAAAGGTTTCCTGATGCTAAAATCGTAAGTTCAAGAAGAGAAAAGAATGGAGAAACCCAAAGGCACATCAAACTATAACCGATCTCCTTCGACTCCAATTCCCTGAAGTCATTTGCTCTTAAATGAAATACTATAAAATTAACCATTTATCCTACTCCACTCACAGACTACTCATTTTTCTTGTAACTTGAATTACACTTCAACGTCACGCTTTAAATAGAGTTAAAATTTGTACTTTGATTATCTCTGTAACAAAGCGTCTAAGAAGAACAACTCAATTTTTTTTTCGTCGTCCTTAAACAAGAAATTTCAGACATCATATAAGAACGGTTAATTTCGTAGTAATTCGTAAAACATCTTGGGGTGCAGAGAATAGACATTGAGGGAGATCGGTTACTGATTTATATAAACCTTAGTTCCGAACGATTAAAAAGTTCCTCAAGGGTTCATAAGGATAAGGCAACTATCAGAGGACAGTTTTCCATCTAATAATCATACATTACAATGGCGGAGACTATACTATTGGGTAACTTTGACAAACGAAAACAATAAGTAATGTTATTTTTTACGACAACACGAATATATTTATCTGCTGCATGAATAATATATTTTCATAGAAGATATGTTTCCATTTAAAAGTATTTTAGGGTTCTATCTCCAATCTGAAACGAACTAACATTTGCAAATTTCGTTCGCATATTCGATAATTGTATATTTCGAACAATCGCAAACTTTGACAGAGAAAACGGGTGAAGCTAATTCGGAAATTTTAGCAGAGATTATATTTATATAATAATTTTGTTTCTTTATATTGAGTGGCATATTCCCTCAATATAAAAATATATTTTGCCAACACTTTCCCTATAATTGCAAAAACTTTTAAATAAATTATCTTAAATAAACAGACCAACATTTCTAGACTGCCAACTTACCGAAACCATGAGCAGATCAGATGAGCAGAATTCTTACCAAATGAAAATCATGAACACAAAAAAATGTATTACAGTACCTACCTGGGTATAAGACACCCAATACAAATGTCAGTGTCTGATTGTCTTTCGTTTCATTCAGAAACAAGGACTAATACAATTATATTGAAATTAATGTTTTCAATGACATATACTCAACAAAAGAAAAGTGGTTAATGGAATGAACTTTCTATAAAATCTAGCGTTATAAATATGGGTGCGAGAAATGCACGGCGTGAGACCCTCCATGGGCGCTGCAATTCAACTTGCGAAAGATCTGACGCGCAGCAAAGCTGCCGCCGTTCTAGCTTACGGTATGGCCGGCTGCCGCGCCAGCTGAGGTACCAAGGGGGAAAAGTCGTGCTGCGTGGAGAATGGCACCGCAAAGGAGGGGGTATTGAATCCGGTGAACGAGGGAAGGGGAAGCGGCGGTAGAGCGTCACAGACCATTTCGTCATTTTTGTTGTGCAAGGCCCTTATCGTATGTACGTATACACAAAATAGGTGGACAACATTTTGATCTCTGAGGAAGAAAGAAAGCCAGTGCCACGAAAATGTTACACTCAATCGTCGAAAGTTTAGTTCAACAGATACAAAAAGGTGGTGCACTCTACACGAAGCGATTTACCAAAAATCCCTAGCATTTCTCTAATCTCATTTCTAACATTTCAAGAAATTCGTTATAGCTATACTAGAACGTTTCGCCAATACTAGAAACATATCTTTCTCAATGAAAAAAATTAGTTCATGCATTTTAACCCCCAAATTAATATTTTAAAAATGTGACACTTGATATTACAGTGCTTTCATCAGACAGAATTGAAAGCTTTCAAATATATAGACCAAAGAAACTCATAACTTCCAACAGATTCCTATTATTTATGGCACAACAATTCACTCTTTTTTTTGTAAAGAAGCCAATCTTAAGAAAATGAGAAAATAAACTATGTTTTTATCGATCTTCACCAAAGATAGAAAAACTACCACTTAGGAAGTCGCTCCTTAATCTGCCCTTGAGGATACTTCCCCAATTGTTTGGAGCTAAGTCGAATGTACATCTGTAACTGCTCTCTCTCAGCTGCAATTCTCCGACACCCAAGCTCTAGTAAAAATTAACCACTAATCTTATCAACGTAACATTCATTTTTCCCTGCCTAAGGTAGAAGAGTAAAATAAAATTTGAATCACACTTTTAAGACGTTCCTACACCGACATGGGAAGTCATTGACGTACAAAATTTTACATTTATTTAAAGAGTGGGAGTGGGACTTTCCCGAGATTAATATGTCAGGCACGTATTGGGCCCAAAGGGTTTGGAGGGAATTGTTAATCCTTGGGCCCCGACCCTTATCAGGGAGAGAGATGATGCCATAAGAGAAGGGGGGGGCAGGCGTTGTGGATATCCTGCGCCTGTACCACCCAAAGTAGGATTAATTTTTAAAAATTCTCAAACATTGAAAAGGCGATACGTGTGACGTGAGAACCTTCATCTTATTGAAACATCAATAGAAATGTGGTATCAAAACGAAGTGCACTGAAAAAAGCAACAAAAAAGTTAGTTATGGTCTCTATAAGAACGCGAGTATTTACAATCAATTTTAATACACGTTATGCGATTGATTACTTCCAATAACTAACATGTTGGTTTATTCTTATGTTTATTTATTAAAACTTAATGCAGTTCACACAATTCCATGAGTGAATGAATTTTTCGATACACATAATCAATGTTCAATTAAGTTGGGGCCAAGGAAGCCAATATTTTAATTCACATTTACATCAGCAGTAATCCATCCATCACCGCGACTTGAGACTAGTCAAAGTCCTGAGAAATTTCAAATAATACGTTACAAACATTTTATGTTTTTGTTTTTTTCATTCCGTCAGAAAATTATAATAAAATAATCACTGAAACAAAACATATTGAATCTGATTTTTTACGATACATTTATAAATATGTATAAAGAATTATCCATATAAAATATTTAAAAAATTGTTTCACTAACTTCTGGAGCGTGAATGAAACAACCAACTTTTCCCCATATCTGTGTCACAACTCAAAATATTAACGTACAAAAAACGCTAAAACCATAAACAAATCCTAATGAAATTGGCACCCTTTTAACTTCTTAAATTAATATATTTTTGGGTAAATTCTTTTTGGCATATTACACACTGGGAAACTTTCCATATGTAAGCATACAAATACCTATAAATAACAAACTAATATTATTGCATTCCGTAACGATAAATGACCAAGGAGATATGTATTCAATTTGCACATTTGTTGGATAATTGGACACCAAAAATTAATATTTGATACAGTTTACCACCTTGGAACGTGCTACGCTGGTAAACAAAAAATTGATTGTAAAATGCAAACAAACAAATACTTTTGAATTCTTTAAACAGCAAATGACTAAGAATATATTTATTCAATTTTCACCCTTTTTTCAATTTTTTTCCTCCTCCATAGTTTCTCCAGAGAAAACAAATAAAACAATTTGTTCCTAATTTTTTAAGAAATGATTCATATTTATCATTATTTAGTATTTGAATAATTTAATAATATTTGTTGTTCATGAGATCATTACCAATTTTTAAATTCCCACCCTCTACATTTCTGATTTCATGCCCATATGTTGTTTTAGTTCATGTATTCAAAAAAATCATTTAATTTCATAAGTAAATTCAGTAATGATTATGTAGGTAAATTATGTTTCATTCAACTAATGCTTAGTGGTTACTTGAAAATGTACAAGTGTACGTTGTTGCTGTTGTTTATTCTAATTGAACTTTCCGATGAAAAAAGTATGTTTTACAGCTAAATAGTGCAAGTTCACAATAATTTTGCGACGAGCTAGAAGGGACGAATCTAAGTTACACAACTCTTAACTCATGCCGCTCACTGGAGTCCAAATCATACCTCTGAAGGAAGAATACGGAGGGGCTCGGGGTCCA
Organism: Laupala kohalensis; assembly: GCA_002313205.1. Classification (NCBI taxonomy): domain Eukaryota; kingdom Metazoa; phylum Arthropoda; class Insecta; order Orthoptera; family Trigonidiidae; genus Laupala; species Laupala kohalensis. Next base: position 79,622 of record NNCF01128558.1, on the reverse strand, counting down.
ATACATGCTTAGCCCCACTCGTGGCTCAGGTGGTAGTGTTGTCGCTCATTAACAAGTCATCCCGGGTTCGATTCCCGATGGGGCCAGAGAATTTGTAGCTTTTTACGTGAATGTCCAATTCATATAGCTATGACTACTGGAAAGCAAACACTCCATCCTCTATCAAGCTCCTCTATACTCAATACTCTATTACTAACTACTTCTACTAACCCCTCCATGTGGGCCAAGTTGTTGGTAAACCCAGCTAACCGGCCCACCTACTAACAATGGTCAACCTCCTAACTCCCATCGCTCCATGTAGATAAGCTTCAATAGCACGCTACATTTCCCATTTACAAATACAACAATATAGAATTACCAGTCAACTCCGGAACCCAAATATTACCACCCCGATTTATACTGCACTTTTCTCGTGGTGGCAGAGAGTTTAACACCCTTCTACTGATACTGCGTGCACCTTCACTACTAATTAGCCTTTTCTCGACCGCTTTAAGATCTGTCTGTCGATCGATAATCAGACTCTTAATCCATACTAATACTTTAACGTCAAATACGAAAGTGTGTATCTGTTTGCTACCTAATCACAGCTAAACCATAGAACCGATCGTGATGAAATTCAGCAAGGATATATGTGACACAAAGGTTAGCCTATGTTCTTCCTGGACATCTAAACTGTGTGAAAAGAAAGATAGAAAAAATGGTTTTGACGGTAAATGTGATGAAGTCGGAAAATACACTGTCTAAACGGTTAGAGATACGCGACAACTATGTGGCAAAATTGTTTACCTCAAGGAGTTCTACAAAAATGTCCGTGACAGTGTATGTCAATCTACAATGGTTAACCTAAATTATCGAAGTATTGTTATTAAAAATAGAAGTGTTGAAATACTTCAATTTCAGAGAATATTTAAGAAGGAAAAAATGTATCATCAATTAATGGGTTCTGTGTTTTGTCCATTTAACGAAGATAAAAAAAGTCTTAAAATCGTAAAATGTGGACGAATAGTTTAGATTTTACAAGAGTTTACATGAAATGGTACAGCCGCGCTGCCACCGTTGTCTTGAATCAAAAGCGAAAATTCGACCGGCGCGGTTCCCGGCGAGTGGGTTCGTTCCAACCTGATGCTGAGATGAAGAGAGGCACTTCCGATGTTACGTCCAAGTTGGGATACTATTGGGGTTTAAGGAGAGCGGGGCAAACAGCCCATGGTTGGAGTAGGAAGGGAGTGTCATGTAAGAATGTTTGATCAAAAAGGACAGGTTTAATCCATAGATTTCGGAGCCTTCCAGATAAAGAGAGGCATGATTCTGCATAAATACAAGTTCAGCACATATGGACGTTAAATACGTCTTACTCTCCTAAGTATGAAGTGATGTGCTAGGCAAGTTGGTGATATTTTAAATGGTTTCTTTCTCTCGCGGACAACTTTTCGTTGCTTGCACAAGGGTGGTTTCATCCAAGGATTTAATCATGCTTGCTGGTGACGGTGAAACTTAAAATGGTATATACATTCCAGTTTTGTATTAATTTTGTATTATTATGAATTTGTAAAATTAGGATGCTGTACATGTTTTTAAAAACCCGTAGGTAAACTTATTTGGATCTTAAAATATAGATACATGTTATTTTTTCAGAAGTCAAAGAAACTGGTCTAAGAAAAATCTCGTGCAACGGCGGGTAAACAGCTAGTTAAGGGAATAATTTTTAATTTTATGTTATATTGGCATGTAAATATTTTTGCAATCTAAGCAAAACAAAGAAGAATGAGTTCAAACAGCATATAAATAAAATAATGTATATAACTCTTTTAACATTGCTATTGCCCTTACTAAGCGGCAACTCGGTGGCTGACAACCTTAAATCTCAGGGCGACCGTAGGAGGAAAATACGGGTGGGGATATACGCAGAATTCCTAGAAGGGTTTGAAGCTCTCAGCCGCCACAAGAAATTGGGTGCTATCTCAGGAATGGAATGTCGTAGAGGCGTTATTCATATTTCCTTTAACCCGCCAACCTTAGACGAGAAAAATGAGTTGTCACATAGAAATATAGTATTCACAGTTAATTTGATGTTATTTTATAAAGTGTACGGTTACAGAGAACGATAGTGAGATCGGCTACAAACTTGCATCCGGCTTAGCTCCAAACACTTTCGAAGCATCAACGAAATCAGAATTATCCTTACAAATAGGACAGTGCGACTTTTAAAAAAAATTTATTAGACCTCCCGGTGTCTTCGTCTCCTTAGCATATGCAATACAAGGGCCCGGTATTCAGTCACTGCTATCATTGCGCCTGACTGTACAGAGCAGCTTTGCTGGTCCCGTCCAGATCCGTTGTTGTCAAGAGAGTGGCCGTCTCTGGGAAATGGTGGTTATCGTCTTTTTCTTGTCATCTCAAAACTGATCGTATTTCTCCTAATTTTTTAACACATTTCTCAAATAAGTTATATTTTATTTCTGAATGTATTATTGTCCAACATTCGAGTATTTAGTACGTAAATGTCCTTATATTTGTTTATATACCATGCCCGTTGTTGGGCATAGTAATCTCAATCCCACGAAATGTGACCCGGTATTTCACAACCCTCTCCACGAAGACAATATCACCCTCTTTTCAAATGCGTTTCAAATACGATTTAAAATCCCCATGTCCTGTGAAAAACTCTAGTAATACTCCTCCTGATTTAAACCATTTTCGTCTTTTCCTCGCAAAGTCCACATTGTCGTTGTAATTGTACGTCAGTCGTCCATTTTTACTTCTCTCACATCGTGTCTGCCATCCCTTCATCAATTCTTTAGTTAACTTCATCCGTGATGTTTTGTCATTCTTCAATATAATTTCCCCAGTCCTCTTAAATATACGCCAGCACTTCACTCACTACACAAACAGATCTATTGGCATTTCTCCGAACAGCACTTTGATAGCATCGGATGATCTTGTTTTGTACCCACCTGCCATGTATAACGGACACTGTCGTTCTAATCCTCGTAATGTCCGCTCATAGAGGACGTTCACAACCCTGTGTTCCCGGATCGTTATGTCATACAACCTTCTGACGTAATGCACCCCCATAAGGAAAGTTCATATCATTTTTTTCTATATTGAAATATGGGAGTCCTACGCGCACCATTCTAAACATCTTTCTGACTCATCCCAGTAAATAATTCAGGTGTTCTTCAAACATTAACGTTTTATCAAGTACTCCGAGATATCAACTACCCGAGTGGCAGTTTGATTATCTTAGGCAAAGTCTACATATAGAGATTATTAGTCGATGAAATAAACCAATGCCATTTCGAGTGGCACTAGCTCATGGACGCGTCTTTCAATTATAATCAAAGATATAATTGAAATAATCCTATAGATAATACATTAGACCAGTGATTCCCAAAGTGTGCGCCGCGGCTCCCCGGGGCGCCCCGGGGCCGTCTTAAGGGCGCCGCGAAATATTCAATTAAACAATTCGGCAATTTTCTTGGAATTTCCAATTCTCGAATTTTTGCGCCAACAATCGTGTATGCTGACAAAATTCCAAGAATTTAGCAACTTTCAAGTCTTTCATTGTTTTCTTTCCAATCCGTATCTTTTGAAACGGCTAGTGCGCAAGCACGGCTTCCCCCTTGCTTTAGTCACTAAAGCTTGGGTGGGGAGCTAGCCGCTAAGCGTACGTAGCAAGTCGGATTTCAGTTCATTTGTTGTCACCATCTCAGTGCTAGCATTAGTTTTTGTTTGTTGGACTAACGACTAACTTAATAGTGTGGTGGTTAAGTTAATTTTCAAAAATTATTTTTCTGATCACCCTAAAAATGGACAAATTCTTATTAAACTTGAATAATAAAGATAGTGCTAAATCTAGAGAGGACGTTCCACAAACAAGTGGCAAAAGTTCCGAAAAGCGAAAACGTCGTAAATATGAAGACAGTTATTTGGATTTTGGCTTTACTTCAATAAACGAAAATGATAAAGAGAGACCACAGTGTGTATTGTGTATGAAAGTTTGGGCACCAGAATGTATGCTTCCAAGTAAGTTAAAACGACATTCAGAAACCAACCATTCTAACTTTGTTAGTAAACCTCGCGCCTTTTTTACCAAAAAGTAAATTGAATTAAAACAACAAAAAGGCAGCATTTATAAACACGTGTCAATACCAAATAATGCTTTGCTAGCATCATACAAAGTTGCATATAGAGTTGCTAAGTGTAAAAAGGCCCATACCATCGTAGAGTAACTCATTCTACCGGCTGCTGTAGATTTAGTGAACATTATGATTGGCGAGTCGGCGAGGAAACTGCATTCAAAAGTCCCTTTGTCTAACAATACCATTAGTCGCAGAATTCAGCACATGGGGGAGGATCTCAATATACAATTAATTGAAAAATTAAAAGGAAGTGAATTTGGATTGTTAAAAATTAAGAGGAAGTGNTGAAAAATTAAAAGGAAGTGAATTTGGATTGCAACTCGATGAGGCCACAGATAATAATAAGGACGCACACTTGATTTGTTACGTACGGTTCTTAGATGGTAATTCAATCGTTGAGGACCTTCTCTTTTGTAAAAGTATTACTGGAAGTACAAAGGTTCAGGATTTGTTCGAGATCCTGAATATATTTATGGTTGAAAATAATTTAGAATGGACAAAGTGCGTTGGTGTTTGTACTTTTGACGGTGGTCGTTCGATGTCCGGTTCTTATGGAGGATTGCAGGCGCTTATTCGAAACAAAGCTCCAGATTCAGTTTGGACCCATTGCATCATTCACAGAGAAGCACTTGCATCAAAGTATATGAGTCCTCCACTAAATATAGTTTTAGAACGTGTGGTAAATATAGTAAACTATGTAAAAATTCGGCCACTGAAAGCAAGATTTAAAAAAAAATGTGTGAAGATATGGGAGCTGAATACACATCTTTGTTGTACTACTGCCACTCAGGAAGGCTCTCTCGCGGGGGTGCATTGTCTCGTACGTTCCAATTACGACAAGAAATGTATGCTCTCCTTGAAGAAGAAAAACATGAGTATGCCAAACACTTTGTGGAAACAGACTTTTTGATTAAACTCGCGTACTTATGTGACATTTTTGAAAAGTTGAATGCGTTGAATTTCTCCTTACAAGGACGCAATATGCACATTTTAAAGCAAACAGAAAAAAATTCAGCTTTCAGAAAAAATTTACAGCTATGGAAAATAAAAATTAATGAACAGTATCAGTGATTATTTTCCCTTGTTGCATCAGTTTGTAACCTCCATTGATATTAATTTGTCTTGCAATATAAAATCCATTTTTGTTGATCACCTATCAGAGCTTATAAGAAAGTTCGAAAAATACTTTGAAGCAGATAATGATAAATTTACATGGATTCAAGACCCATTTAGAGTCAAGGCTCCATCAGAATTTACTTCTTTAGAAGAAGAATCTCTTATTGACTTGTCTTGCGATAATACTTAAAAGTTAAAATTTGGTAGCATGGAACTTTCTGATTTTTGGATATCAGTAAAAGAGGAATATCCACTGCTTAGTGGTAAAGCTCTACGAATATTAATTCCATTTGCAACATCCTATTTGTGCGAAGCTGGGTTTTCGGCGGTCGCGGTAATAAAAAGTAAATATCACTCGAAAATTAATGTTGAACAAGAAATGAGGGTCGCCATATCCAATTTTATTCCGAGATTTGAGAAGTTGTGTAATGAACATCAAGCCCATCCATCCCATTAATAATTTTAATAATGTTAATCATCAATGGACGTTCAATAAATTGTTTGTGAATTTAAAATTTGTGTTTAATTTATTTCTCAACTAACCTACCCACATGGTGGTTGTCCAGTCTCAATATGGATATTACCGAAACAGTTGAAATTAGATATTTTATATTATCCCAAGGAAAATAGTAAGTATGGGTTTACAATTTTTCGCTGTTAAATGGTAATCGCTTTTGAAAAGGAAAGTTTTCAGATTTTTCAAGAAAGTCAGAAATTTAGAAAAAAATCTGATGTATTAAGGACGCCGCGGAAAAAATCCGATTATTTAGGGAGCCTTAAACCGAAAAAGATTGGGAACCTCTGCATTAGACTATAGCATGATAATTAAAATAAATATGCATTTACATACTCGTACACACATCTTGGTATATTGTCCCACCCGTATTTACTACTATTTACCCCACAGCTTCTGTTTAGAGTGCAAAAGTATAGAAGGGAAAAAAATTTACAACATAAGGTTTGAAAAAGAATAAGTTTTGAAGAATCACAAATTAGAACATATATTAAAAGAACTGTTGCATTAAAAATATCAGCGAATGTTACGAGAGTATTTCTGAGAATGATAGACCTACAAATAAACCTTAATCTTAAAAAAACTAGGCAAAAGAAATATAGAAATTTTTACAATTTTAAACATTAAGTGTAAAAAAAGGTATCAAAATATTTTTTTAATAATTTTAATTTCATAATAACATACAACAAAACTAAGAATTTTAATCAAAGCATGAAAAAAGTCTAATGAACAGTCTTCAAACCACTACGCGGAAATCAAACCATTAAAACTAATTTAACTAAAAAACTACAAAATTATATTTAAGACGAGAAAATATCTTATACGAGGGTGTTAGTTTGAGGGGATTGGGTAGAAGGTGGAGGAGGGGTGGGCGTCTACCCTCGAAGTACCAAGGGGCGTCTGAGACCTGGCAAATACGCACCTAACTTGTTCTGGAGGACACAGTATTGAAGAATGGTTTGAAGGTTACTGCAGGCAATTCATTCATATCTGCTACTATTCTATTCACTAATGAATATTTGCTTCCGTTAGGTCTTTGTTTCCTATTTTTGATTTTTATCACTCACATCATGGTGAGCTAAATTTAAGATGTTGCATGGAGACGTCGCTTGAAAGATGAAGTTAGTGCGAAGTGGCCTTTAGATTCCCCTTATAAAACAGTAATAAAGTTATAACTAAAATACTTTTTTATTTTTTGAAAAATAGACCGAAGCCTGAAACAACCTCAGAAAATTTATCTCAAGGATCGAAACCGCCTATTCTTAAAATACTCTCACTTACGCAAACTAATGCTGAGAAATCCAATAAAGGACGTTGCAAGTCATTTCCAAAACGGAAATAGAGGCATCTAATAATAGTGCATCTAAAAAAATTCCTCTATCTTATTCATTGTAAGACAACTTGCCGGTTTTTGTTCATATCGTGTTCTACCATTTCTAGGAGCATTTTCATGGCAAAATTCTTCTCGCCTTCTTCTGGAAAATATAGAAATCTACTAAAACAATTCGTAAAGGTTTTGAGCAACACACACTAAAGGTTGATCTAGTTTAAAGAATGGTGAAATTAGAAATATGGAACTATCAAATCAATATCAAAGGTAATCAAAGGGTCCCCGAGCGTTTAAGAGTAAATCGCGATTTTCACGTAAATCGAAGTTGGTGGAACGCGCATTTCGATAACCACGATTTACTGCACAGATAATCTCGTTTAAAGCATTAAACGAACTTGGTGAAATTGGGCCTTAGCAGTGTAAATGGACCAAGCAGGCGTAGAATACACTTTTCGTAAATTGAATGAAAGATGTAATGATAAAATACAAAGGAGGACAGCAAACACACAACAGATAAGAAAATACATCAATTTCTGTCTACAAAGAAATTATGTTTACATAACACTTTGGCGATATTTATAAGACAGATGTAGCTGTATGTTTGGAAATAATATTCTGAATATTTTTTAACTTTCAAATTTCAAATAAAAGACAGTAATGAGTTCATCTAGTGACTTTGGGCATAAACAGAGCACTGGAAGACGACCAAAATACAGAGGACCACGCCAGAACGTTCACTATAAACATTTTTCTCACTCTTTGGTGCAGACGGAGAAACGTATGTGCCATGGTTTTGCACCACTAGTTTATTATTTTTTCATGTTTCATGGCGAGGTCCAGGTCATTAGTCCTGCTCTTCCACCAAACCAAGACTTGGGAGAGGGAATAGGGAAGAATAGACGTTGGGTTGCCGGTAGAGATTCGCATATTGATTACATTAGAATGCGCTCTTTTAATAAAGAAAAGTATATTTCTCCCAATATTGCTGTATGTTAGTCCGATAAGGGGCTACGCATCAAAAATACAAACAAAATCCATATATTGCAGAACAAATTTCTAAGAAATATTATAAATGCCCCATGGTACAAAAAAAAAGGAATATCCATAAAGAACTACAATTCTCGACAATAAAATATCAATAATAAACTCCTCAAAGAATTTCTACTGTGTCTTCCTCACATCTCTGGGGCCCTTCACTTCAAACTTGGAATTTCCCCAAATTTAACTACCCGCATTATAATACAGGTACCCATATAACTCTCTCTCCCCTATCCTCACCCGGGTTTTCTCCGGTTTTCCTTCGAGTAGAGGCGTATATTTTATACTAGATTTCTAGACGCGTTCTTGTCTAGGGAGCCCATTGAAATAATAAATCTCGAATTTACAGTTATTTTAATTGTTACGATTTATAACAATATTTTGCGAATGATCTATAATTTATAATAATACTTGGAAATAACGTTTTTGTTTTATTAAATATAAATTTGTTGGTATTCTGTTAGTATTATAACACCTACCGAACTACTTTTAATCCTATCTTAGGAGTGTGCTGAAATGTTAAATCCACCTCTGCCTTAGGTCCCTTGATAGAAATTGATGGGATAGTTCCTTGCTCGCTTCCGGAGGGCAAATTAGTTTCTTGTCCTCCACGTGGTCATACTCAGTTTGTTACTCCTTTTTTAACAGTAAATTTATAATAATAATAATAATTATTATTATTATTATTATTTTCATCATACATTAGCAATCCACAAGAAATTTCAATCCTTCTCAAATCAAATACTAGTTCTTACAGTTTAATTTCACTTGGATGTATCCATTGACTTCCCCAATTAATCATTTCGGCATGCTCTCTGTATTCCAAATTCGAAAATCAACTTAAGAGCAAAATGCTGAGCGGTGAATTATGTACTCACAAAAATTGGAAAATAAATTTAAAAAACTCGACTTCTGTTCACCAACGTGCTCAGAGATCTAAATCACGAAAACGGCTTCTGTTTTCAGACAGCAGGAAGGGGTCAACTCGGATACGAAGTCTATACACCACGTGAAAAATACAAGTGTCAAGTCAGATACGAAGTCTATGGATAAACAAATCCTTTTCCTTGTCTCTGCGATCACGCGTTCCACAATCTGCGCAATAAAACTACAGTTTGTAGTAGTGCCTAAGAAAATTTCTGAAGGTAATTGGAACGCAGAGCGATATACTTTTGTATTGATTAAATACAAAATTATTATGAAGCTATGCAAGATAATAAAAGAAACGAAAGCATAAAAGGGAAACAAAATATCATAATACATAAATACAAAATCTTAATACAGAAATATTACATTTTAATTCAATCAGATACCTCCCATCACAAACCTCTTGATACACTGCTTGGGTAACGTCCTGCTACCAATCTCGTTATGTTTGGCGTATTGTAATTAGTAGCAGCAAGTCGAAACACTGTCTGCATGTTGCAATTTGATCACCTGGATCTTTGTCTCGGGCTTGTGAGCTTCATTAAGGAAAAAAGCTGTTCACAAGTATACGTACTGATGGATAAAGGTATTAGCAGATATGCAAACCTGCTTTTCTTCGTTATCAAATTATACCCATGCATTAAACATTGTGTACTAACATCGTGTTCCTCGCACACATAGAGGTTAACTCGTCCTTTAATTTCCCGTACGACCTCTTCCGTCCTGCCATAGTAGCCTACTGGTCAACCCTGACTACTGCCTGTCTGCACAGGCAGCGCGCACAACTTGCCCTACCTGAGCAAGCAATGTTCTAATGCACGAACGTGCTCCCGTTGGCATCCCTGCTCCAGCTGAACTCGTGCCGCCGCACCGCTGACATTTGTATAGTAAAATGCTGCATTTGTCTACTCTAAAGGATTAAACAATAATAGGACAACAAACTCTTCCGTGCAAAGCTGGAGCCTGTCGTTATAGTACTGATAATTTCTTTTACCCAGTCAAGCCTTGATAGTCCAGGAGCTCAATGCAAAAAAACTCACCCATTGAACAATACATCATTTCTTCATGGAAAAACGACGGATAATGGTGATTTTAGAAACTACCCCTTGATTCGAGAGCTTATAGCACGAGAACAACTGCACCTATCTCAAAAGTGGTTGTTACCTTTTTGTAGGAAATCTACTGACTATTTTTACATAGATTTTTTTCTCAAAAACTTAAACAATTTTGCAACAAAACGGCATACATTGCAAACGTGCACTTGAGGGGTGGCTTTTAAAGGGGTAGTAATAATTTTATCGCAGACGCGCAGTTTTGAACTGGCGTTGCTAGTTATGCTGAAATTTTTAGGTGTATGTTCTATGGGTGAGTTTTTTTGCATTGGGCTCCCGTACTAGATGCACAGAGAAAGCATGCGAAGTCGCCTAACTGCACACGCCACAGTGATCATAATCCACCCTTTGGGTACAGGCAAACCGCATGCAGGCCAATGTTAGAAATTTTACGTAAGTTCGGTTCCCATTATTCAATTTTGCATTAATGGCAACGACTAAATCACAGAACGTGATTTTATGAAAACGTTTTATTTTGTCTCCAGTGTCCAAATGATGCTTGTTTTATCCATTTCACATTAATTAGTTCTTTAAGTTTTCTTCTGACAGTGGTGCTAAGGTCCGCAGTATTGGTAAAACCGTGGCACTGCGACTAATATCTGCAGTGATACACATTTGACGGGGGTAAAGGTTCAGAAAAAGAACATTTCTGCGAAATTTTCAAAATATACTAGGGGAAGGTAATTTTCTTCTGTATAGGTAAAAGGAAATATACTCTATCAATTCACAGTCTCATTTGAGCTCTACAATAACTTTGAAGCCTTATATGTGTAAAAACTGGAAAGTACGACTCTTTGACCCAGCCTACCCTAATGTTATCACAGTGCATCACCATATCTGCCTGTTTTTAGTTACTCTCTCTTGGCAGAATTTCATATTATAATATATAATGAGCTTGCGCCTCCTTTGGCTGAGAATAGAGAATCTTGTGTACGCTACTTAAGGAACGTCTGACAAAGTGTTTTCAGATGTGTTTCATTCAATACATCCTACCGCCATCATCACACTGCTCCGAACCGCCTCTGTCCGTGTTATCGGACAAGAAAAAGGGTCAGTCTCTTTCAAGAACGCGGATGCGGAGTTGAACTATCATTCAGTAATAAGTGATCACAAACGTATTTATTTTATCCCTTGACCACTGTGTGCAAATAGTACGCGTCCAAAACATATTCACTAAACTGGTCCAAAACAAAAGAATGTTTCCTGCTCACAGAGTATTATTAAAGAGAAGAAAAAAATATCGCAACCCGAATTTACTTCATTACACAGTTATTTAAAACAAGAGAAGGGTTCATTTTTCACTGATTTTTTTTCACGAGAATATATTAAAAAGAATTTCATCTAACTGCGAACAAAGTGAGACAATAGTATCGTACGAACTCAGCAATTAGCAACTTCAAAGAATTTCCAGGAATTTGAAGAAGAACCATATGAATGAAAACCCACTTCTTACTCAAATTGCACAATATCGCTTAATAATATAGATATTGGTCACAGATCTGAACACAATTTATACATGAGCTTGATAATAAATGTACACAACAGAAATCATTGCACAAGCAAATGCGTAAAAATTGACATTTCTTTTCATATCCCAATTTCTTTTTCTCTCTAATGATTCCATGGACAAGCAATCAAAAGATTCAATGAATGCTAAACTACTCTACAAGAATTCCAAATATTGAATGGCCTACATTTCTTGAATAATATGTAGTAATAGGTAGTAGTGTAAGTAGAAATTGGAAGTAGCGAAATTCAAATCTCAAGTTTCGTTTTCTCACGTCTTGTTGGCAGTTTTCGAGGGAACTAAATCGTTGACACACAAAAATATATATGACGTACGCGCGGCGGTTAAGTACACCTACGATCACTTCCTCCTGAAGGGGGGTCCGCACATTTCATCTCACGCACGATTCAACTTACGCACGGTTCAACTTTTCTGCCTGCGCGGCGGAGGGTCAAGATGTGGTTATGTAGGCGGTAGTCTGCAGGGTTGGGCAATTATTAATCACCACCAGGGGCAGGGCTATTAATCACCACCAGGGGGCGTACGGGGGGGAATGATGATGAGTGAATGTTGTGGTGGAATGATAGGCAGGGGAAGCGGGAGAACCCCGAGAAAACCTGCTGCGAACACCGCTTCGTCCACCACCTCGAATTCTACTTGGACCGGACCGGGTTTGAACCCGCGTCCGCAGAGGTAGAAGGCGAGTGCGTTAGGCACTACAAATCATTTACAAATACTATAATAAAAATATTAAAAAACTCAGTAATTTTTTCCCGTTTCTTCTTCTGACCGAAATGCTGTCTTGTTATGCCTCCTCTATTTTTACCGCACCTTTTGAGCTACATAAGTTCAAATAATCCTCAGTGGACCTATTGTTCTTGTGAACACAGGCATGGATTGCAAGACAATATCTAGATCTATGGGTCATCTGTCCCTGAACTGATTACCAACGTGACATAACATTTTATAATATTGTTAATGATCTTTGTTATGGCTCCTCTATTGAAATATACGTCAAATTTCACAAAAGAGTTCGAATTCAACCATATTACGACAAAACGTACAATATTTATTGATTATTCGTGTGCGTAATAAAGCAATATAGACATTCGAAATTAGGTAGTTTCATCGCTTAAATACACCTGATTAGTCCGGATTGCATAGAAACTGATCCAGAACTTGCAATGGTGACGTAAAATTTAATTTAAACGAAACTACTCCATTGTCTCTAAAACATCCATTTGTTTTATTCGGTCTATTTGGTAGAAGTTTCTCCATAATTTACTCTTACTAATTCAATGTAAAATATTTCAAAGTTTTATGCATAAGGAATCATAAATACATCGGCACTGGATATCATCTGAAAAATTATATTGTACTTTACAACAGTCGCTCTGACAGACATATAGAGGTCACGGATTTTCAGTGATTTACCTTATTAGTTACCCTTACCTGCTAGCTACCACCCAGTGAACCTGTTGTGTTTCGTCCGCTGATGCACGTTACTGATAGATAACCCTAAACCCTACAGTCAGTTAATATTTAGTTGACGGAAACGTAATATAAATCAAACTGATCTATTTCCCTACTCACCCGTATGGGCACATTGGCTCACTGTCGCAACTCATAACGCTCATTTGCGATTGTTACTTTTAAAACTGAAGTCTAGTTACTTAGGGTCTGTAGGCAAAACGGAGGACCCTTATGTTTTCGTGCGTATCTACCTGGATGTCCTTAACCAAACTGTATCTTAGAATTTGTTTGCCCGACCTTAAACAAACCCTTTTTTCCTGTCAGTGAACGGTCATGAGCGAAAAATCGTACTGCGCGTGACTGAATATGAGATGATGTTGTCAGGGCAGGCATTAACGTAACAAGTATCCGTAAGACCCGTGCTATCATCTAAACTGAGAACAGACAAAAGTTTTTGGCGACCCTTCGATTTCTACTGACGCAGGCCTGTATTAAAACATACATCCTAAAAACTCACACGCAGGAAAATCTAAAATATTTTTTTCTAGAAATAGGTATTATTACAAACATGAACAAGTGTCACTCCAAAATAAAATGCAAGGAAAGCAAGGATCGTAAAAGTCTATTCTTAGAATCACATTGAATAATTAAAATTTAATATTTATTGCGAAAAAATAGTTTAAAAAACTAGGAGCCACCTCTTCGAACACAATAAGCACAATACTCTCTGGAACCAAAGTGGCCAAAAGAAAACATAAGAAAACCCTCAGCTTGGATGGAACGATCGAGATGATGGACACAACCGCGCCAAGATGAAGTACAGATAAAAATACAACTACGATGAATAATGAAAAAAATAAGCACGTATTAATGCATCATAACACGATTTGAAACGATGGTCAAATAATTCCAAGGAATTACTCTGATGATGAATTCACAGCATAATAGTAAATATTATCTTATATATTTTTAAAAAACTTCAAAATCATAATTAAAATCAATAAATTCCTGTTCATTACTGAAAGTGTGATGCAATAGGAAACTTGTAACCGTGGACTTGAAGAGATTTAACCTAGTGGTATGTTATACTGCTTATGCAAGAGAATTATGCAGAACTATTCTCGAATGATAAGTCTGTTTGACAAAGGATGATTGAAGCGTTAGGACAGTGAATGTTTACCTTGTTTCGAGTCTGATCTAGGCAGTGCTGTGAAGACCGGTGAGGTAGGGGGGGGGGTGCAGTTTTCGCGGGTCCCAAGAAATGAGGTCCTCAGGGGGGCATCCAATGATAGATGAATAACACATTTTAATAGCAACTGTAAATTGTATATTTTAATAACATTTTAATAGCAACTCAAAAATTGTCACAGGAAAAATGCAACTTATTTGTCATATTTCGGTCCAGAGAAACGACCTCGCAATTTTTCAACAATTATTTATCTTTATCGTTGGAGGATGCTAAATTACAACAACAAGATTATTATATTAAATTTACGACATAAAAAAATTAACATTATTTATGAATTCCTTTCGTTCGTTTATTCATAAAGCATTTAAATGTTTGTTTTACAAGCTAATAAGTATGATAGACCAACAAAATGCGTTTATTACAATAAGTATTGAAATACATTCGTACTTGCATTTACTATATATACCCACTGATTGGGGGAAGGGGTGGATGAGTTTGGGAAGGGAGAGGAGGGGTGAAAGAGTCCTCGATTAAAAATCTGCCCCAGGCTCCCTAAAACCTCTCGGCGGACCTGAGTGTTAGTGGACAAGGTGGTTTTTATAAAGCAAGGATTGCATTTTCGTTATTCGTCTTAACAAACACCTTCATTTCATAAATGTACATCGAAGAAATAGTAAGGATATTTAAGTTTCATTCACAGAATACAGGTTTCCATGGATCTCAGGAGTGAGATTTACTTATTAAAAGAACTATTTGATTTGTTTTCGATAAGTTTTGACGCTCTATGCTGAACTGCCGAAAATATAATGTACCTTAAATATTTGCAAAATATTCGCAGCGGGAGATGTGACGACGTACGACATCGACTAGAATTAGGAAAACATTACTTAGTTTGGAATTTAGATTATAAATATGACCTTTTAAGATTGATGGCATAAAAATTTCTCAATGGGATGAGAAGTTTTGTTATACGCTGGATCTCACTTCTACATCAGAGTGCAAAGTTGGTGGTAACTTAAATCAAATTTTTCAATGGAAAGTGCCTTTGTCAAGTTTGTTTTGACACTTTGACATGGAACTAGTCAATAATAATTGCGAGGCAGATTAGGTCTTCTCCACAGATCTCGGGTTAAAAATACAGACTATGACCATTTCCAATTAACTCAGCTATACCGAACGTAAAGAAATTAAAGATCGCTTCTAATCTATATCTAACAAATATCCTCAGTCCACAGGCTTCTCTGAGGTCTGAGCTGAGCTGTAGAATGTTCCAGACCTCATAAAAAACCTCGCAAACTGAAAATCGCTTATCGTCAGGCCCAAATAATTTTCCGTCTGATACAATAAGCGAATCAATACTAAGAAGAGCAGTGAATGGAACATAAAAATGGAGACCAGTTAAAGGAAATATTATCTGGGAACAAATTTTAGACTTAAGTATTTCCCGGTACTTTAATATATTTTACAAGCATGCAAGCAGGAATAAATTAATATTAAAAAAATAGTACAACGAGTAAGACAAGCCCTTCAATGCGTTAACAGACGAGAGAGGTAAAAAGAGTATAAAACAATCAACAAAAATTCAATGTGCGAACAGGAAAAATTGGCAAAACGTGACCGCTATGCTGAACGTAAAAGTATTAATATTGTCTACACAAATGAAAGGCTCAATGACTACGAGAGTAAGCAGTTAACATTACTTTGTTTTACAGCAAATATAAGAATTTTACAAGGTTGGGTTCATAAGCAAAAGACACTGAATGACGTTTAGATATAAGAAACAATAAACAAGTAAATCAACATGCACACACTTTCAGATCACAAGATACAAGCAACGGGAATATGGTAAACTCTTAAAACTAAAACTGAGCTATCTCTTAAGCGCTGCACTTCCTAAATGAAATCCGGATGAGAAAATGAATATATAATTTAAAACGACAATGAGAATGAAAACAAAATTATAACGAAAAGTCACGCTGTCATTTTGAAAATTCATTAGCAAAATGAACAGCAATAAAAGTAACTCTCTTCGTTGGAAAAATTAAGAATAATACAAGTCGGAATTATTAATACTCATTATTAAGACCAAAAGGTATGGGATAATTTTGAACGAGAAAGAATAATTAATATCATAATGCACATAAAATAATTCTGAAGAAAATCTCAATATTAATATTGTACAGGTAAAACTTGTCAACAATGGCGGCATCAGTATAAAAGTGATTGTCTGGGGTAAAGTGCTGTCCAAACGGGGTAGATCATATACAATCTACATCCAGTGGACCACATTATTTATAAACGTGACTAATTGAACGAAAGTTTCGATAAGCGAACGAAAATAAACCGAACATCTAAGACTCACAAGGGGAGGTCGTGACTTGGGAAATTGACTTTGGGATGGGGCTTCCTGGGATTGTAGTACCCCCTAAGGTTTATGCATTGTCAAAGAAGGCGCAATAGCCAGTCAATACCAAGAAAACAAGCTCTCACAAGTTTTCATCTCAATTCATGTATTTAACATTAAACCTAGTTTTTAATGGTATAGTAGCGTGATGGTTGCTCTCCGCACGTAGAATTAGGGGTTCTGTTCTCCATCAGATTAGTTTTGTAAAAGTATTTTTAATTCAATTAATTATTTCAGAATATTATAAATAAAAATATTTCTATAATGTTAATAATATTCACAATGATACTTAAAATTTATTTTTAATTTTGATACATTTTTTAAAATTTATTTTTAATTAAAACTAATATGTAAAAGTAAATCCCAATGCCATTAAAAGACAGTTTTCTTATAACTTAGTAAAGCAAAAACCGTCAAGTAATGACATTCAAGTGGCCAGTCGTATAATAATCCTCTTCTGTCATACATTTAACCCTAAAAACAAAGTGTCAGTTTATTCTTGAATTTTGTAGTGATCGGAGCGTTTCCATGACGTTCTCTTCAAAATTCAACGTAATAGTTAACTATTGTCGTATCGTCTGCAGATAAAGAAATTGCAAGTATTTGAGGACTTGAAAAAATTATTGAAGACTTTATAGTAATTTCTCAAAGTTGAGATTGAAAGATGCTGGTATTACTTAACAAGGATTGCTAGAAGACATTTATCAAAATACAACACAAATGATGACCGCAAAGAAATTTGTGACGAACTCATTTATAATTAAAAAGTATAGTTATACCTTTATTTGTAATATTCTGAAATAATTATTTTTCATGAAATTAATAATTTTATTAAAAAAACTTCCCTAAAGGATGACATAACCTTTCCGTGGAGGTCAAGCACGCCACTGCGATGTTGAATTACAAGATTTAATTTCATAAATACATATTGAGATTAAAATTTTGAGAGCTTTTTTCTCGGAATTAGCTGGTCACTGCGCTTTCTTGCTTTGAAAATCGAGGACTCTTTGGGGTGAGACTAGTGCTCCCCAAGTCAATTTCCCAAATCGCATCCTTCCCTTGTCAACGAAAAACCAGAGATTTGACAAAGAGTAAAAGTAACTACGTTCAAGCGTTCTAGAAGTAAAATTGATTTAGAAGGCAAATACATTCATAAACATAATGCCACATACATAGAAGTTATAATTACAATACTATATAAAGATATACTTTAAACATAAAACTTTTCACATCAGGTAAATGTAACCCTTAGTTAAATTTAAAGATACGTTAGTTACACGTAAGTTATAAACTCATCTTACGTTCGCATTAGTCCAGAGGTATTTGGGGGTATATAATAAAGAATATATTACAATATTATAAATAATATTCAATGAAAATAAACATTATAACAACTTTCGAAACTGAAAGAAATATTAATAATCTATCGTTTATTTTCGCGAGATAATGCTCATAACTGTTTAACGGATGTCAAAGTTTTATAAGGCAAAAGGAGAGACGTATGAAAATGTTATATTAGGCTTCCTCTGCTTGTATTTTCTTTTCTTTAGGAAATTAAAGTTTATTCTTTAAGAAAGCGAGAAGGCTCTGACAACGTCCGCTGACATAATAAATACTGAATACAGAAAGCAATTACACATTCTGTACTTCCTTACTAATCAACAGTATCCAGTCAATTTTTTGAGCATGATAACTAGAATTATTCAATAGTACTATGATAGACATTCCTTGGTATGGTTAAGCCTTAACTCTAAAGTAAATATAACTTTTGGGAAAATAGTTTTGGTTATTTAGATGTTCGCTGACAAAAACACTGAAACAAATGCAACAATCTAACATTTCTTAAAAATAATAAGCAAAATATAACTTAAAACAGATAAAATACTACTATCTTACCTTCTAATTTCATGCCAACTTCAAGACACTTCTGAAATCGACAGTACGGACACCGTTTCCGTTGGGTCTTGTCAATGTGACAACTTCGGTCAGCCACACATGTGTACACTTTCTTGTTCTGCACGGTGCGTTTGAAGAAACCTTTGCACGATTCACATGTGAGGAGTCCATAATGGTATCCAGAGACTTTGTCCCCGCACACAGGACACAGCTCCTCTATCGTGTACTTAGTGTCCGGTAAGTCAGCTACGGGGGTGGTGCCACCCACAACAACAGCGCCTTGGCTTTGCTGCGGGGAGGCACTGAAGCTGCCGGTCCCCACTTCCATGGTCCCGCCGCCACCTGCGAGCGAAAACAAGCACGAAGCATCCATGTTAGTGAAACTTCCGCTTGAGACGTGCCCTTGCATCACTTGTTGTTGCTGCTGAGAGTGCGGGTGTGGGTGCAAACCCGCCATCACATATGAACTAAGAGGAGGCGAGCCATAGAGAGGAGGTGGCATAGTTCCGCCCGGTTGTTGGGCAGAAGGGCTTGTGTTCGAAGCCGCGGGTACGCTACTGCCTGCCCCCCCGTTGGCATTGGTTCCGGCTGACGTTGCGCTGCTTCCCCCGCCTCCACCACTGCCACTGCTACCACTGTTCGGACTCAGATTGAAAGGGGACATATTGAGATAAATTAGGGCAGAATGATGCTCCATATCTAATAACATAGTCTGACAGCGCGAAAACAAAGGTCACTTCAACTGTGCACAACACCTAACAGACAGTTTAAAATAACATTCAGTTATAACACCAGCAGAAATGTCAGTGAGCCTACACACAGTTTTCCGGGGTAATTATTGCAAGATCACACAATTAAGTTGTCACCACATTGTAAATAGAACGCAACTCACAAATTCATGCAACACTTTTTAAGTGGATGAATCAAAATAAAAGTGCGGTCTCAATAAAGAGCTCGCCCGCGAAGAAGCGGGCGAATAATAACACGTGGGATCCCGCCCCTTCGTCGAGGGGAGGGATTTTCAAACAAGTTAATCGAACTTCACCAGGGAGCAAATTGCTTTCACACAAGAATCCCATCTACTCGGTAAACAGGGTTTCACAAACTGTACATTGAATCCGAGGAATTTCAGCATTAAAATGATATTCACTACATGCCTGTCCCAGCATCGCAGCCCAACGCACGATCACACAAATAATGAATCGTTTTTATTCAACTAGCAATCTTCACGTAAATAATCACTCACTGGATGACCGCATGGGTCCACAAAAATTTTTTTTCGAAACAAAATATTCTGCCACACGAGCACTGTTTACAATGGAATTAGTCAGTGAACGTTGTCGCACTATCTTCAACACAAAAGCTCCACGTGGAAGAACACGCCACAACGTAGCTCGCCGATGTTAATGTAAGGCTCCTTGGTCCTGCGATACTGCCCAGGTAATAACGCACGAATTTTTTTCGATTTTATTTTTCTGTTTTTGGTCACTTGTCACTACACTGCGAATAGACGGGAGTGCGCGCCGTCGATTGCGAACCAAAGCCTGCGCTCGCCTACACACTGCTCACTGCTCCTTGTAGCAGCCGCGCACGGTGCACCACCGAGAATGACGGACGATACTTCCAGTCAGCGCGGTGTTACAATGGATAATGATTAGGGGCCATGTAATAAGTGAAAGTGTGCTCGCCGACCTACTTTCCCGAGAACCAGGTCTATGTTAGTGCTGTTGTGTAGTCATGCACTCCAGTCGGTTTGCTAGCGAGAGTGGTCCAAAGTGGAGGGGGACCGCCGCGCGGCGTAGCAGCGCGCGGTAGGCGGAGGCGGAGCGTTCAGGGAGGGGGAGACAGCCGTGCGCTAGGAAGGGGACCCGTCTCTGTCCCACTGACCTACTTACGATGTAGAATCTCAACAAAGACATGCTAACTACTAAAACTATGGATGGATTGAAATGGTAAGCGGTAATTTAAAAGAGAGGAAAAGTATTTCGCTTTCACTTGCATTGGGCGAACGTGATTGTTTCATACACTTGCAGAGATAATTCACAAATAAAATAATAAACGAATAAATGAAGAACCTAATAAAAAAAGTAGTACATGATCACTTTTACACAAGTTGCAAGAGTTGCATAACAAGCGATTAAAGTTCAAGAAACACAAATTTAATAATAAAAGGAAAGCGGATATGTGCTTAATATAGATGGCGGGCGTCGGGGAAGTTTCTTTTTCCCTCGACAGTGTCACGGCCATTACATTTTATTTCATTTCACTCGTGCGCCATTCATAAAAATATTTTACGAATGTGTAGGATACCACTGAAGTGTATGTTACGACTTCAATTATGTATCCTTTGAGACGTTTAGTAATTAATTTATCGTATTTCAAAAGTACCAAATGTCTTAACTTTGTTAATTAAAAAAACAAAACAATATATAACTGTATAACAGTCGATCACTGTCAACATTAATCACTCCTGTTACACCTGAAGAATTGATACAGTAAAATCCTAACTTCCATTTAACAAAAGTTAATCCCTCGTATTACCCTTCTCGTTCAGATAATAATTGTGCCTCTAGTCTGTTTACATAGATATCACCAATCTTTTTATATGCGCAGAATCTAAGATAAAAGGAAATAGAAAAAAGCTAGACAACCAAATTTATCTCCGATGAAAAATAATGTACATTAACCTTTCAGAAATTTCATAACATTCCATTGTTCATATCACCCATATATACTTATTTTTAATGACGTCCTTCTAAGGCGAAATATCGATTCACGCATTTAATAGGGGATAGCTAAGAATATGATCTTAAGGGGTTGAAAAGCAAGAAAAATTTCATTAATATAATTATTTTATCATTAATTCAAATATCTTATAATTATCACAATATTTAACATTCCACATTTGGACAACCCAAATCAATACACTCGCGTGTTTGGTTCAGTGAATCGTTATGATAATTAATCTACTCTCGAGAGCGTAGCTAAAGCAGACCTTACGCTTGGGACACATTCCACTCCCCCCACACACACGTTTTTCATGATTTCGTCTGGGATGTGAACTTGGTAATTGTGGAGCTTTAGCAACATTATCAAAGAATGATAAATTGAAATGTTACGGTACTACTTAGACAGCAGTGGAAAATTAGAACGAACCTGTAAATGGTAATAGAAGGGGAACGTATCAGAAAGGCGTTTCTATGTTGCTCATTGTTTTATTGGTATAAAGCTTCTACGGCTGCATAGCAGCTATCGTCAGTAACATACACTGAAAAATATAAATGTACATAAAATGACAATAATAAGAATAGAAACATAATATGAAAATATACAATAATTGAGTGAAACAGTATCGAAAGCAGTGTAATTTTGGTTGTTGTTGAAATAAAGAAAGGAAAGAACAATGGAAAATGAATAAAAGAAAACAAATACAGAGTGAGCAAACCGACAAAATTACGTACCTGAGTATTGAGGAATATTTTTGGCGAGTGCGCAGAGTACGCCAAACGGAGGTCATTAAATGGAAAGTGAAGAGGGTTTGCGGGGTGGGCAGTGGCTGCTATGCAGCCGAAAAAACTTTATACCAATAAAACAATGAGCAACATAGAAACGCCTTTCAATTTATCATTCTGTGAT
>NNCF01128558.1:23211-57276 GCA_002313205.1 Laupala kohalensis | reverse complement strand
TATATATATATATATATATATATATATATATATATATATATATATATATATATATATATATAATATGAAATCTTGAAAAAAATCAACACTATTGTTTTCTATAAACTAAAAAAGTTTTAAAGTTAAAGAGAAACAGAAAGAAAATCACGTACAAATTTCACGCAATGAATTTCGGCGTTTAGCCTCCCTCAGCCACGTAGAGAATCTTTACCTTTAAAATATTATATTTATGTACTTTTATAGTCACATAAATTAAAAGGCTTTTAATTTGAAATGTTAGCAGATAATAAAAAAGAGAAAGAAACATAAAAGTTACTCACATATAAGTCTCGGTCCCGACCAGACCAGACCGTTAAGAGGGGTTCTACCGAATTTGGAAAAAATTATAACTTTACTAAAAGAAGAGAACATGTGTATACAGTTCAACTATTCTCAAAATCCCGTGCAGTATTGTCCGACATCGAGTACAATTTACGATCGTCACGACGTGTTTCGACGTCGAGACGAGTCGAAGTTGAGATCGAGTCGAAGATTAACGTCGAAATAACGACGCCGTCCGGACGTCGTACCGTTTGAAATGAAGTTGAGACGACTTAGTTATAAGACTTCGAGGCGACGAATATATACTATGTAGTCTTGACGTCGTGCAGCTGTACCCTGACGACATTTTTAATTTTTATAGATTTATGTTGTTCAATACCTAATTATTATTTCAAAACATTAATTTTCAATTGTATTGATCTAATAACAATAAATTTAAAGTACATTCAAAATAAAGAATTGTTCATAAAAACAATATTTTCTTGGTACTTTAAGATCTAATTTTCAAGATTTTAGAGAGGATTACTATTTTAAGTGTTTACTAATCACGGTACCAATACTCGTGGAACCAATACTAAGTGCAACAAAAGAGGATAAAATATATATTGTCGGTATGAAAAATCAATATAGTAGTTAGAGGTAGCGTCCTCGCCATAAGACGAAAAAGTAACCTGGATGAAATACCAGTGCTGTCGGATTCCTGAAGACGGATATTGAAGAAGAACGTCCTAAAAGGCCTGTTGAATGTGATTAAACACGGGAAGACGTTGGGTAAATAAAAGTTGTAATAAAAATGATAATTCATGATCGTAAGGAAAGTCGTACAGATGAGCTGATAACGCAGGACAAACGTTTTCTTGTGGAGTCGAATCGACGTTATACACGAGTTAGCGACATCGTCAAGGCGTCGTTACCCGACGTAGAACATGCGTTTTTTTTAATTATGTTGAGGTTTTCTAATACGTCGTTCTCCGATGTTGAATCAACGTTACATGCGTCAACGTTGGCAACGTCGTCACGACACTGTTTTTTGACGTCGGCACGACTTTGACGACGTCGTTACAACTGGAATTTTATACGTGGGACTATATTTCAATCAAATGTTTACTTGTTTCGATAATATAATATTTGCTTATTTACAAACTTACGTTACGTATATGCTATAGTATATGCAATAGTTTTGCACCACTTGTTAAATAAAGGGAGAAATGAACGTGGGAACAGACGTGAAATAAATTGATGATTTTTTCAGTAAAATACAAAATATGACGGGCAAATTTAGAATACTTAGAAAAATGTCATAGGAATGGCACCCATCTTATGACGAAGAAGGAAAGATTGATTATTAAGATTGATATAAAAATATTGGATTTTAAAATTAGAGATAAATGTTTCAAAAGAATGTACCTGACACAGAGTCCAAATTTTGTTGAATATGTTTTGAAGACAGCGGTGCCACCTAATATCATTCCGATCTTTTATGACTCACAAAGAACACTTTTGAATACAATATACGAAGGTAAGTGAGAAAACCTTTGCCGTAAATTCAGTAAAGAATTGTTTTACAGATTTCAGGTTTCAGAGGAGGAGAATGAAATACGTGAAAAAGAGTTCCATAATAACACAAATCTCAGTGTTCTTTAAGAAATCGAAAAGTTGCCTTCCATGGAAGCGTCTTCAATTTCTTCAATGAACATTTGAAATTAAAAGATGTGTGGAAATCTGTACAATGTTTATAGTTGAATCTTAAAATCCAATCTGTTGAAAATCATAACAGATTTCGAAAATCTCTTACAAGCAAAACCACAATAAAAATGTAAAAATTATAAACACAAACCAGGTCTTGTGAAAGAGTTACTATAATTGTACAATAGAAACTACGTTAAAACATATTTAGAGGGGAATAATGTATTTTTGACACCGGCAGTTAAGGAAGATGATACTGTTTGAGTTTCATAAAATGAATATAAAGAAAATGTGGAATTTATGATCAAAGATAACTCATCATATGAAGCTATAAATAGAATATTAGGGAATTTAAAATCCTTACTTAATCGTTGGAGATTAAACAATTATATAAAGTAGAAACAATAAGTTATAAATCACCCCAGGAAATATATATTTTTGGCTCATGGTTGACCAAAATTACCTCATGTCCCATATAGGATAATAATTTCCTTCCAGGACAGTCCACAAAAAAGGTATTCTAAATTTATCTTGAACATACTTAGAAAAGGATTAAATGACCCAAATCGCACTGTAAGAAATAATTAATTTAATAATTGATATATTTCCTGTATTTTATTTGTCATTTATTAACTGTTACATCATTATTTTTAATTTAAAAATATTTTCATTTAAACATAATTTACTTTACGGACACAGTATTCCTTACTCTATAACATTCCGCATAACATTACTTGTATCTTATTATTATTATTATTATTGTTATTATTATTGCGTCATAAAATTACAATAAGTCTTCAGTTAAATATAGTATCAATTAACATGACAAAATAATTCACGAGAGATGCCCATAAACTCGACATAATATACAATAAAGTCTGTGCAATCTTTAAGAAAAGTCTGAAAATTTATGGTGTTGTATCTCGTTACATATTCGTACCATTAACATGAAATTATGCCGTTTATTTGTAGGAAATTTAGTGTACTTTAAATTTCTTCCAGACAAATTTTGTTGTAAAAGTTGTCGTTTAATAATAATTTAGCAATGTTTCCCGTAACTTGACAAATTTTATAATTTTTGGAAAAAATGTTCATTTTTAAAAACTGTGTATCTCAATAACAATTTCACATACGAAGCTTATTTAGTAACCATTCTTTTAGAAATTTACTCTACTACAAAGTAGTAAGTATAATATTTTCTTACAAATGCAATGTTAAGGAAGTATTTCGATTAATCAAAGATGGCGTCAAACATTTTGACGTTTTTTCTGCGCCAGATTCGAAACCTTGGGTTTTCAGTAAGCATTAATAACTGAATCCTCTGAGAATGCCCACTTGGAAGCAAAGATGACGGGATAATATCAGGGCTACGTTATCACGAAGCTACAAGTACGACCAAACGCGACATAAATGCAGAATCACTGTTATATGAGTGTCTCTCTTCACGGTGCTGAGTTCTCATATGACGAAAGAGTTGAAATATTTCTAAAATATCCTGAGTACCTACTCAGTGATATAATTAATAGTAATTCATGTCAATAAATCTTGTGTAGAATTGAAAATTTTATTTAAAATCAGACAAGTCCTCATTTTAAATGACAATTTTAATATCGTGAAAAGTTTTACACCTGCCGAATGAAAAATAACAATAAATATCAATTCTTTGTATTAAATACAAGTTAGGAAATCATTGATGTCGAAAAAAAACGCTCAACCGCTCAAAATCGCACGTGTTTCTATTTTCCTTTAACATCATTTATTAAACGATTATCTAAATCACTTTAATTCTCCATATTCTACTGTCTTTTTATTGTACTATATGTCTACTTTATTATATGTTAAATGCATCCTACGTCACTTCCATGCAATCAGAATACTTGGTCAGCTGACCACCAAGATCATTTTGATAGGTTTAAGTATACATCTCCCTTCAACGATGGCGATTGGGAATTGAAAGTGGTACTATGCATGTGGGAGGAGGGGGATTGTGAATCTTTTTTCCTTTTTTGTATTGCATTCGCGAATTGGAATCTCTTAATCCTGCAATAATCTCAACAGCCTGGCCATGGCGCGTAACTCATTACCTGAGAAAGCCATGTTCCCGCAACGCGTCTTTTGACGCTTCCTGGGTCAGCAAAGCCTTTATGTGCCCTTCAGGACTGTTGATTTCCAATTTTATGCCCCATACTGGGATAGACTGTTATTCCAAGTGGACAATAGTCCAAAAATCAAAGTCAAAATTTTGTGTTTTCAAGCTTACAGATGTTTTCTATAATGTCTTGAAGACCATCGCCACCATAGTATCTTAATTATTCAATAAATTTTCACGTGCGATTGAAAGAGAACATAACCTAAATGGAATTGAAGAAAAATACAATTTCTTAACTTCTGTTTTTTTTATCAATTTCTTCAGAAAATGAATCAACAATACAGGTTGTACATCTCAACTGGCTTAGTTCAAGGACGCTTACAAACAAAATTGTGTAAAAAAACTTAGGAACATTTTTGTTTTATAAATTTGTTTGTCCAGGACAAACCGCGTCTCAGTATACATTACTACCAACGTACCATACCAACTACCTTTCGGTCGTCTTGCTATGGCCTTCTTCAGGGCAAGGTCAGAGTGATATAGACTTCTAAGTCGCTGTCGTACTTAGCAGAGTACGATAATTTCCAGATGTACGATAATTATCGTTTTGTACAATAATTTAGACATATGTACGAAGTATGATATCCAGGATGGCCAGTATTTTTCTATAACTACTCGAAATTTACTTTACTTTTTCAAGTTTCCCACATAATATTTTAAATTTTGCACCTCACCTTTCAAGATGACTTGAACACATTATACTGTACGATGACAATAACTGTATTGTTGTTTAATTATTAAATAATTGCAACAATTTTTAAAATGCGAATCAAAATTATACGAATAGTGCAAAAGAAGAAGTTTATTAATTTATGCGCGTTAATCACGCTACTGCGCAATTTAAACTAATAAACCTTCAACAAAATAATTCTCGTAAACGTGAAATAATTGTTAATTTTTTCTTATATAATATTTCTTATTAATATTCTTATTAATTATTTATAAAACAAATAATAAAATTCTCAAATTATTAAGACAATAACTATAATCATCATCCCAGTCTTGTTCGATTCACATGAGAAAATTTGTTTTTATGTCTAATTCTTCATTTACTCTTCCGGCTTCATCCCAAATCTTTGCTTTCTTATGAGCAAGTTTTCTCCATTTTCTTGTACTGTACATCAGCGTTTTCTTGCTTTCTATTTCCTGTCTGACTCCGGTTTGTCTTTTCTGTTTTCAGGCAGACACCTGAAATAACCATCTTAAGCATAGCGGACAGCATGAAGTATGTCTGTAATCCATGTAAGGTATGTAATAAATGCCCCTCTCGTGGCTCAGATGGTAGCGTTATTGCTCTTTACCAAGTCATCCCGGGTTCAATTCCCGATGGGGCCTGAAAAATTTGTATCTTTCGACATGAATGTCCGTAGTCATATACCTGTGACTACTTAAAAGCGAATCTTACATCTGTATTAATAACTCTAACTTCTACTAACCCCTTCACGTGGGCCAAGTTGTTGGTAAATCCACCTAACCGGCCCATCTACTAACAATGGTCAACCTCCTAACTCCCATCGCTCCATGTAGATAAGCTTCAATAGCACGCTACATTTCCCATTTACAAATATTACAATGGAATGCAAGGTCAATTAGCAAGACAAAGTATCACCAATTCTTTTTATTTTTGGGAATCTTATTCGAACAAACCGTTGTCTAACATAGTTCCAGAGAGAAAATTGGATAATGGAAAGAATTAAAATGTAATTTGACACCAATCAAAGTAAATACACATCTTTGAATTAATTAATAAAGAAATTTAAGATATTGATAAAAACGTTATTTTTGTATTCTGAAAAATAGATTAATTAAAAATTTGAAAATGATTTAGAAAAAAATTAACATTTTTATTTTCCTGACTTTGGCAAATTTCCGTCTTTCCCTGACCCGCAAAATTCCTTGTCTTTTCCAGGTTTTCCAGACTTTGCCCACCTTGATATCACTTCGTACGATAAGGGCATTAGTACAATAATTCCACTGAAGGAATTGTAATGAGAAAGTACACGTTCTCGTATGTGAGAAAGGAGAGAAAAGTATTTTCTTTTAAAACGTAGAAATGTACAAGTTTTAGAAATTTATTACGTTAGTACATGTTGACAGCATAGCATTTTAAGAGGAAAATAGCCAACGTGGGGAACAATGCGACCGGAAAGCACTTATTAGTAAATAACCCAATAACAATAAAATGAGTGATGAAAACATTTTTGTCCCTTGCTGATCACTGCTGATCTACTGTTGACCTCTGGTATAACATATACTAACAGCAGCGCACTTCAGCAGAGCAACATACCAAATGAAGCCCTTTTTGTGGCTCAGGTGGTAGAGTTCTTTCTCATCAAGTCATCTCGGGTTGGTAAATCCAACTAACTGACCCACCAACTAACAATAACCTACCACCCAACTCCTACCTCCTATCGTTCCATGTAGATAAGCTTCATCAGCACGCTACATTTCCCATTTACACATACTACAAAAAAAAAAAAAAGAAAAGAAATTCTACGCAGTCGCCTCGTTTTTA
Organism: Laupala kohalensis; assembly: GCA_002313205.1. NCBI lineage: Eukaryota > Metazoa > Arthropoda > Insecta > Orthoptera > Trigonidiidae > Laupala > Laupala kohalensis. The sequence continues at coordinate 50,605 of NNCF01128558.1, read as the reverse complement.
TAATAAACATCTCGGATGAAGCTATCGTTGGTAAGGTTGCATCACAAAGTACGACGCAATAGCTTAAAACTTCTCCACCACATTAACACTAAAAAATTAGTTTAATTGAAAGAATATTCTTTTGGGTTTTTTTTTTCTTGACAAGGCCAGTAGTGTATTGAGTTGCTGGAAAACAAGTAATTTCCTGAATACTACGAGATAAACAGAAAATAAAATTCCTCACAAACTTAGTAAATAAATTTTAATTAAAGATTTAATACGCGAATACACGACAATGATAATTCTCCTTTAAAGATCCGGCAACACTGGCGATCAGTTACAGAAATACTCGTATATCCGGTATAGGACGGAACAATTGGACTGTGTCCTCAACAACCCATGCTGAAATCTCCGACGTTGAGGCGACTTTACGATTGTCGCGACATGGTAACTACGAAGATCGTCGTCGAATATATGACGCCGTCTCGACGTTGCATCGCCCGAAACTTGAAGCCGAGACAACGTAGTACTCAAGAGGTCGAGACAACGAAAATTTACATTGTCTCGGCGGCGGGCAGTTTAAATTTTCGTAGGTTAATGTTGCCCAATACCTAATCGCGGCGCTGTCGGATGCCTGAAGTCGACGTTAAAGAAGAACGTCGGAAACGTAGCGTGTACTGTTAAATGTGTTTGAACAGGCTAAAACGACGAACGATAACAAAAAAAAATTATAAAGAAAATGGTATTTCGACATTATCAAGAAAGTCGTACAGAAAAGAAAGCATGCCGTTGGCGAGGTCGATTCAACATTACGGATTCACGTCAGACTCCATAGTCGGTTCGACGTTACATGCCGGCGCTCAGACGACGTCGTTTTAGACGTCCGACACGACTTTGAAGACGATGCCACTATGTCGCTACGATTATAAAATTTCTACTTGGGTTAACATGTTACGTCCAGCCGATTACCGGCGTTGACGTTTTTCTAAATTTGGCAAAGACTATAACCATACAGGAAAATTGTTTTTTATAACATGTGAATACAAAAAAACTTTTGGTTCACCCAATGAGCTTTATTTTTATAACAAACTCTTTTGGAGGATTGAGTTCAGAGAATAACAGAATTAGTCGGTGAACTGATGGCGAACTACAAGGGCGTGGGTCGCAGTATCATTAAAAATATTACTGAGACTGCCATCGCGATTTCTTGCCCCAAAATCTCGACGCGTTGAGCGAAAAAGGCGTTTTCCCCAGCATATCGCTAAAACGGAAGGACACTACCAGGGAATATAGAAGAAATTTAAAAAGAAGCAGAAAATACACCACACATATCTTAGACACAATGAAGTTATTTCAAACAAGACGCAATCGTGCTACTATAAAAAAGGGAAATTTTAATTTTCGAAAGGAGTATGCGTACACCCGGAAACAAACGAACTATAGTTGGAGTGACTATCAAGAAGGGAACGGTGGAACTCGTCCCCGCGATCAGTCCCAACCCTTTTCCTTGAGTCGCGCTCGTCCCCGCAGTCGAGATTTTCCCGTCCCTTCGTCCTGCTCCTCTTATCCTTTCTTTATTAATTCTCGGAACCAAATGAGGAGGTATTGGCGGCAGCGGCAGTATTACGAAAGCCCGGTGTAGTATATAGTCCTTGATGTATCTTGAGCGCCTCTAACATATTTTACACATGTCACATGATTTTCTGAAAAACAAATAACTTTAATTCAAATATTTACTCGTATATAACTTTAAAAAATAGTTTTGTTACATTTCCCCATGACGAGTTCATACATTTCTTGTTGTGGCCGCATAGCTTGATTTAAACAGAAAATACATAAATTGAAGTGATTTTATGGCAAATTGTATTTATTGACTATTACGCTTGAGACGAAATTATCTCCTAATTGAATATAAACATATTAAGCATACGGAGACAATAATTCACTGACAACTTATGATGCATTCACCGTCGTAGAGTACGTGAGAGCTCCATTAAACCATTTGTCTTCTCACCGAGATAATTCGCATTCATAATGTGGCTTTCTCGAAAAGTATGGAAGTTCTATAAAATCTCTGAAATTCTTTACTTTTCTATTTCTGGGAAAAATGAAAATAGTTTAATATTCAACTATTGTTCCAAGATTTTGACCCAAACCCAGAGTATGTTTCACAAAAAAGCCCTTGCCTTCGCTTTTACCCATTCTTGGCAGAAAAGTTACTTCTCGATAGTGATAAGGAAAAATCGGCTCGAAAAATCCGGGGACCAGCTCGACCCTAACTCCAATGAAGAATAAGGTCTTGTGTTTGGCCGCGAGGAATTTGACCATGGAGACGAGTTAGGTAAAAGCCACAATGAAGAAGATTTATAATGGACTTCGGTACAGAAATATTAACTAGTATATTTAAAAATCGTATTAAATTAGCATTTTATTTTTGAAATGATTACACTGACAATCTAAATTATGGGAAAATTATTGAGATATAACATTTAATAATTTTATTTCATTTGGATGGGGAATGTCTCATGTCTCGGGGTGGTTATCAGCAGATTTTAATTGTGGTGTCCAGCAACGGAGCACGTAAATGGACTTGAGTTCACCCGTGTGTTCATCTAAATCGCGATAACGGCTTCTGTTTTCAGATAGCAGGAAGGGATTAAAAAATAATATATATATTTTCCTGGTCCAAATGCTTCAGGGCAATAAAACTACGTAGTTTGTAGAAGCGCCAGAGAAAATTTTTCAAAGGTGATTGGAAAACCATGCAATATATATTAGTTTTGTATATACAAAATCAATACGTAGAAATGCAAAATAATAAAACGGAAAAAATCATAAAAGGGAAACAGAAATTCATAAGAGAAATTGTAATAGAGACTAATGGTCATAAAACAGAAATACAAAAACCGTAATACAGAAAAATCTATTCTTTTTTCATTCCGATACCTTCCATCTCAATCTTCTAGTCTGCTATTTGATACATTGTCTCGGCTTCGGAAAATTAAGGAAAAAACACATAAGCACGTACTGCCGAATATAGAAAACGTCTGAGCTGCTTACTTACGAAATCGAGGATATTTTGCAGGATCTAGTGCTTTTTAAAACTTAATAATAATAATAATAAATTTATTGTCAAAAAACAGTACAAACAGCGTATGACCACGTGGAGGACAATAAACTAATTTACTCTCCGGAAGCAAGCAAGGGACCATCCCATCAATTCCGATCAAAGGCCCTAAGGCAGAGGCGGATTCAAAAATTTCAGCAACAGTTCCTAGATAAGATAAAAAGTTAGTTGCGAGTTATAATACATATATAATGTCAATATGTTTGTAATTTAACGCAAATATGTTTGTAAATTTACATGTAAAAGTTATTATCGAACTATAGATTATTCTGAGTATAGTGTTTAAAAATCATAAGAGTTGAAAAAACACTAAATTCACGATTTATTGTTACAATAAACACGCCCCTAGACAAAGCCTAGAGAACCTGTATAAGAAATCCGCCTCTACCCGAAGGAAAAACGGAGAAAAACCCGGGCCAGGATGGGGCTACAGAATTAATGTACACAACCGTGCCAAAGTTGAGTACACATAAAACTAAATTAATATGAGCCATACGGCAACACAATCATGCAAGAAAATAGTTTTTGAAATTGTTATAAGTTATTTAAAAAGTGCTACAGCAATGGCGTGATAAAGTACAAGACGGATTTAACTTTTATTAAAATCAATAAATTATTTTACAGTGTAGAAGCACTAGTGCAGGAGGTAGTTTTTAACCGCTGATTTGAACAGATTCAATTTCATAATGTCTTTTATATTCTTGGGCAGGGAATTATATAGAACGATTCCCGAATGATGCGGTCTTTTTTGGCAAAGAGTGGTTGACACTCTAGGCTGATGAATATTATTACTATTGCGAGTATTGTGTTCGTGAACGAGACTGTTTCGTATAAAGCAAGGGTGGCACTTCAGTAAATCGGTCTTAACAAACAAGACCGTTTCAAACTTCAAATTATTATCAAAAACTTCAAATTATTATTTTGGTACTTGGTTTTTAACAATGTATCATTTAATAAATCAATTAGTTCCAACTGTAGCTCTTCAGGTGCACTGAATAAGGGAAACAAAATAGTTGTAACTTCGGTTGCTACACTTCAAAATCTTTGAACCGTTAATAGAATCTTGCTGGAGACCTTTCAAAGCACTGCTGTTTTGGAAAATCACACAAATGATTTTTTGACATTTGCGATATGTATAGGAAATTTTGGAACTATTTACTTAATTTATCGTTTAATTAATCAATATGTTTTTATCTTATAGCCCTAGATTTAATACGTTAAAATTTTCCAAAGTATCCACTAAAAAAGGCAAGAACGTATATTCGGTCGGAGATCCTTAGTTCCAGAATGTCATCATTAACCACTCGCTCTGAAACTTTCCGTACGACCTCTGTCGGTCCGCCATGGAAGCTTATTGGCCAAACCTTGTTGCTGCCTGCCTGTCCAGGTGGTACGCACGGCGAATTCTACCTGAGCACGCAGTGATCTATTACCCGTACATGCTCCTGTTAACATCCCTGAGGGGCTATTCTGTAACTCCCAACCCGATTGGGAAGGGGCTTGACGCAGGGTGTGACGTTACTTTCCGAGCGGGAAGCACAAAACTGTATTCTGTATGTTTCCGAGGGTTTCGCCTCGGAACCGCATCCGAGGCTGGAGTAGCATCGGAAAGCTGTTTTCCAATCGGAATCCCGCCATTTTAGTCAGTCGTTGGACGTGATTGTTAACATTGTAAACGCGTTATTCAATAACATTTTCCAGTTTTTTTCTCTTGAAAGCTAGATTATTATTATTTTGGATTATATGTAATTATAGGTTGAAATATATACACAAAATAATTATAATTACTAGTAATAACAATGAATGTCGATGAAGTCGTGGGAAAAATCCAACTTCAGAGAGAGATATTCGCTTTAGCTGTCTTAAACGGTTAGAGATAGATGACAACTATGAACGACAATATTATTCACTTCAACGAGTTAAACAAAAAAGTCCGTGACATAATGTCTATCTACAATAATTAACCTTAATTATCGCAAAAATGTTATTAAAAATAGACGTGTTAAATTACTTCAACTTAAGATAGTAGTTTAAGAATGAAAAAACATCATCAAATTTAATGGATTATCTGTTTCGAGCATTTAACGAAGATAAAAAATGTCTTTAGATTTTACAAGCGTGTAAGAAATATTGAGTAGCCGCGCCACCGCCGTGGTGTCTTGTCTTCGAAGCGAAAATTTGAGCGGCGTGGCTGCCGGCGAGTTAGTACGTTCTACCGCGCGCAACAGCTGGCAATAGTCGCTTTTCCCTGATTGGTGGAGACATTACTAAGTGGCAACAGCCCTCAGCTGCGATCGGGAAAGTCAGAGTTCGGCCGAAGGTACTTCCGTGAGGCTCACAGAATAGCTCCAAGCCGTTCATTCGGAATAACTTTCTATCGGATTCACCTTCTCCGACTCGATCGCAAAGTTACAGAATAGCCCCTCTGGTCTACAGTCTTCTCAAGCGACACAGTTATGTCTCATTGATTGGTAATTGCCAGCCGTGAGGTTAACACATACTTGTATGATGTATTTATTTCATCCATTGACATTTTTGAAATATATATTAACATTGGACCTACATTAAATATTAATCCCCCTCCTAAAGAAAATAGAAGTGTAATTCAAGTGCTAAATAGTGAAACTAGATCCTACGCGCGGTGTGTTATTCAACTCAATTTCACTAGTTTAAATGAAAGAGAATAGTAGAAGTTTTCATTGTGTAACTTTTTACCTGAAAATATAACATGAGGCTGTATTACTATTTACATGCTTCAAAGAGACGTTTCATTAAAAATAAAAGTAAAAACTCTAATTTTGATGAAAATTGAAGAGGAGAGAAAAAGAAGTCTTATTCTACGCTTTCTGATGAATTAAATAAACTTAAAAATGCTAAGAAACATAACCCGTCAAAAGAAATATGCCTTTGTGTTTAAAAAGTTAAATACAATTATACACAAAAACAAAGTACAGCGCGAATTTGTGTTCTGAACATGATAAAAAAAGTTACGAAATATATGGAACAGCAAACCATTTCTTAAAATTATATACACAGTTAACAAAAGGTAAGATGTCTAGATGTTATATCCCTTTGTTTTGTTCCAACTGCGTCAATATGTCAAGGCCTACAGGAGAAGACAAGGGGACATGGTACTGTTCACGCGCCAATTGAGCTTAGGACTGCCTGAATTGCCCATATATCCCAGTCAATACAAGTTTTGAATGGGAAAAACCATTTCCCAAGGATTATTTTCACAAAAGTTTTTATCAATCCCCCAGAAGCTCACCCCCACCCCACGGCCCACTGAAAGTTGCAAAATGTAAACACTTAAGGAAAACACATATCTATTATACTAATAATAGAATTGTGGTCAATTTTTTAATTTATTTATCATTAAATATGCTACAATATTAGTTATCTTCATTTTCGCGTTAAATGTGTTCGTTTTCCGAGACAGGCAGTACAACCAGGGAAAGATGGCAGCTCAACCCTGAAGCACAAACATCTCATTGTATCGCACGGTGTTCTGCCGCCACATTTGGCGTCCATCTCACGGGAAGCTTCCCACATCCACGACAAATCCGTCCAGTCTGGAGACTAGAATTCTTCTGGAGTTTTCTTCTAACCCCACATGCGTGAAGGGGGCACATTGGAGTGAAAATTGAAGTCCACATTGCCCCATATTTGTCCAGTCTTGTACGCTGCCTGCAATTTACGTTTACGATGTACAGCCTCAGTAGGTGGATGGAGGTGAAATTTATGCTCCTGTTCAAATAAAAGCATAGTTGGTCTAAGGACACTGGGTCATCCTCATTGTCGTGGAGCTGCTGAAAAACAATTTCTTGAAATAATTGGTGAATATGTTCCAGTATTGCGTCATGAATTTCTTCAATTAATTTGAAATTTTTTTTTCGTGTGGTGAACTGATAACTAAATTCTCCAGAGTAATCTTTTCAAATACATTCGAAAAACTAAACGCTATAACTTTTGACATCAGGGGACCGAGCTACGCTCAGATTTATTCATTATAAAAATTATTTTAAGTAACTTTTTTATAAATGTATTTATAGACATTTTTTCTTAACTATTTTGATGGGTTAATTTTAATTGTTAATTTAATGAATTCTATGTTATAATATAATAAACAATAATTGCTATATATTTCTTTTAACGTTTAGTTACTTAACTAGGGGACTGAGCAACTCTTGCATTTAGTCAATATAAGAATATTTTCTAGTAAATTTTTAATGAACGAGTACTTTGTATTATGTAATGTAAATTATTATAATATTATGGATTATAATATTGTTATGTATGTTTATTATATTATGTACTACAAATGTAAATACGATCCTCCCAACTTTCATCTTGTATTTTAAAATGTAAATGTTTTAAATGGTTAGGCAGAAGGTCTGAGTCTCGCCAAAATAAAGGCACTATTATTATTATTATTATTATTATTATTATTATTATTATTATTATTATTATCATTATTATCATTATTACCATCATCTTTCAACAACTCACAATCAACTAATATGAACGAGTACTTATTTACACTTAATTTGATTACGATATTTTCATTTATTTTCAGTCTTCCCTGCACAGATGAAAAATTGAAAGCGCAGGGACACAACAAGCAAATAATAAACTTCCCAACACAGATGAAACAGTAATAATCCGCGCAGGGATTACACCGGTAGTCATTCTTCGTGTGACAACGTCGCACTCCTGGCTCTCAGCGGTAGGATGTTATATGACCCCATGGGTCTACTCGTAGTTCTAAACATTGAGATTTTCGAAGGTTGAGTTGGCGGTTTTGGCTTGAAGCACCGACCGAACGCTTCGAAATGGATGACTGCCACCCACCCATGACATTGAAAATTGTTTGAAGACGACTCCAACCTCCTCCCTCAACCCCGGAAGCTGCTTTCTTAGGTGATGACGGAAATATTGCTTCGCGAAGGACGAGTGAAGGGAAACCGAGACAATGCAGAGTTTGTTGCAACATCGGTAAAACGCAAAGTGCAAAGTGAGAACGGTTTGACAAAAATAATTTTGTCAAACGAATTTTTACACAATTGACACTTACAGTATTCGATTCTTGATATTAATAAGTCTTTGTATATCAAGTCTCGGCCAAACCCCACAATAAGTTTACGAGAGAGGCGGTTTAAACTTACTCTTATTATACGAGCAATAATAGTAAGATATGAAATTTTTACATATAACGACATATAAAAAATATCACCAAAATCAAAAGAATTAATGTGAGAAACTGAGTTTTTCCATTTATTTCCAAAAATTTACTGGACTAATATGAGAGGTCTCTTGAACGGGCGGATATATACCACTTGCTCACGGTGTTGCAGGATTAGGAGAGGAAGCGTACATTCCCAATAACAACCCATTAGTATGGTATATTTACTAAAATTAAAAATTCGGGGGGAAAGTTTCTGAAAGTTGGCATGTTGGTAGTAAATTAGTAGAATTCAATGGTATTGAGTAACTCGCCGAAAACTGAAGAAAATGTTGAAAACTCATCCATTGGATTTTTTTGTGGGGCTTAACGGCTCGCCAACATCAAGGTCATTAGAGCCCTAAAATTTTGTACAGGTGGGGAACATGCAGTTACGCACTAAGGACAGCCAACATGACTCTCCCCGCGTGTGGGACTCGCTGAATGACTCAACCATACCCACCAAAAACCCTCCTGAATTACAATATATCAAAACATTTAAAAACGAGGGGTAATAAACATGATAAAACATTTGAGATAAACATATGATGCCCATCGCAACATACTGTATATATAGCTTACTTTTTAATATTTTTTTGAGTTTCATTAGTTGTAGTTGTTAAGTAACAATTTGTCAACGTCTCATAACGCACTATTTTAGTAAACATGTATTTTAAAAGAAGAAATAGTTGAATATTAAATATTAAATTTAGACGGCAAATGTCCCCCGCAACAACCGCCAGCACGACTGACTGATTGGAATATAGCGTGAAACACAATAGAAATGAAAAATCTTGCACAAAACATAAGGAAACGGATTTTATTCCTGGTGTTACTTATACATAGTGTTTCACAAGGAAGATTCAAATGTATAATTTGAAGATACCTCCTCCAACAATTCTAAGTTCCATTTAAAAAATGCACTATTTAATAGTTGTGAATCTGAAATGAAGGCAGTGAGGTTTTTTTACACTAGCACTGTCAAGGTTGATGTTTTGAGCAAGAATAGAAGATTTTTTATCGATCAGCCCAATGATTTCTTAGCTACGTTCGGCTATGCTATGATAGTAACTCTACCTTACAAGAAAAGGAAAAAGAAGTTCAAATGTCTTAGGAAAAGTTTCTCAAAAATGTTAGGTCGGAAGTGGAGTTGAAGGAAATTGCTCGATAGGAATATATGAAAAAATGTTATATATAATACCAAAAATTGTTATTAAAATAATATACAGTTAAAACATGAATATAAAATTAATTTTTTTTACCCTTTGACAATTTCCTCTCTTCATTTATCCTGAGGGCACACCTGATAAGTGACATATCGAAAATACCTTTTCCTTAAAATTCGCGTTTCTGACGATTTTCATGTCTTTGTTCACGATATGGTGAGGTTCAGGCATCAGACCTGTTCTTCCACCAAGCCACATTATTTGGGAGAAAATTTGGGAAGGAGAGATATTGGGTTGGCAGGGTAAGGTTAATACTATGACGTCTTCAAATGATTTGTAGCTTTTTCACTTGCAGAGATAGTATCTCTTATTGTTTTTAAAAGGAACTATGCATTTTTTCATCCCAAGAAAATCCAAATAAGAAAGTAACATTCACTCAAAAAAGTAATGATCATGCTTCACGCTGAGGCGAGGTCTTCGGACGCTTCGTGATCAGTGTTCACCACCTTCGTTGATATTGGCTAAGTTTAAGAATTCTCAGTAAGTTTAAGTACGTTTAAGCACTGATTTTCGTTCAAATTCAATAAATGTTATCTCTTTGCGTCCGTTTTTTCTTGGACTTACAAGTGTCAAAGTCTCGTAACGTAGGCAGTATCCCAAGAACTACTTGTTTCGGTGGCAGGGACATCTAAAACGTGTTTTCTTTTAAAATCAAAACGAAATTTTTCTGGAAACTTTTTTCTATACATCGGCGACCCTAAAGCGCCAGTTTAAAAATATATACGGAAACTTTATGGAAACTTTTTTTCTCGTGAAATTCATGCAGGGTGTATCTTTCAACATTAAAATACATTTTCCGCTTTCGCGGAATTAAAATTACACAGATTACGAAATATGAGATTATAATTTACTAATATACGTTTGATCTAGAAGTAAAAAGCTGTATAGCTATGATGAATTCGTTGTCAAGGATCTACGAGCTCACGAAATGTTGATCGACTCCTCTCACCTGAACCTCTCATCTCGGGTAACTGACCGCAATAGATCTATATTACCTCCGGCTTTGTCACCAAATGTTCGAGATTCCTTAAGGTGTAACTAAAAATTCAGAGTATTTCCATGTCACGAGTCTGGCCATGTTAAGCGACGAATAGAATGGTAAGGTAGTATTCTAACGGTTCTCCTGTAATCATTTTATGGTCAGAAACATGTCAAAACTAAAAGGAAAATAAATATTACATAACTACACGAAAGGACAACTTACTTCAAGCAAGATGGAAAATCCATCAACGTCAATAATAATTCTTCTTTCATCTGATCTCACCCGCAACAATTCACGAAATATTCTATATGTCATTTTCGGCAAAGGCGGATTTCAAAGTTTGGCAGTAGTAAATATAGGTTTAAGAGCATATTTTATGTACATATATTTTAAATATTTATAAATTATTTGTATAATATACAGACAAACTTGTAATTTTATTTTTGTTTATTTATTATTAACAAAGTAGTATAAACAATATAACTACATAAAAACCCAAAATAAACCTACCTAAAAACACGTACAACTTAAGTTTTAAATTCATTGGGAATCTTTGCTGATCCAACGAAAATCTTGAAAATAATTTTTTAGAGAACATTAAAAAAATCATGTTTAGAAAGCATACTTTTCCCAAATGTTTTCATTCTTTGGTTATTTTTCTTTGGCGCCCCGAAAATATTGCGCCCCTAGGCAATTGCCTCTATCCTCATGGATTCCTAAATCCGTCTCTGATATTCGGAGAACTTTTCTACGGATGTTTGGCGACCTTTCCCAAATAGGATTAAGCAAGGCCATGTGTAGCAAAAGAAAACTTCCGGAAGCGAACATTCGCTACTGTAGCAATTTTCTTGCAGGGCAACACGCCCGATATCGACGAAATTGTCAATCAATGAAAAAATTCACATTTAAGCATAAAAATTATATTTCATACGACTAAAGCAACACACATAGATTGTACTGAGTTTAATTCTTTACAAGCACTATTACTTAATAATTTGAAGATTACATCTTCAAGTGACACAGCAACACTTTCCCACATGACGAACGCAAAATTTCCTATGAAGAGTTACATTCTCGCCGCATTTTACCTCTTGTTTTGTTACAGTGACTCTTACCACTCACTTTCCTATGGTTACGCGAGCGTAAGTCAGAATCTGGCTCACCACCACTATCTCCATCGGTGTAAGGAGATCAAGTTCACTGGGTTTGTAGGTCACAGGGTCACAGTAGTTTACGTGTCGCAGTGCTCGCGTGATATTGAAGAAATTGAAACAAGCCCTATGATACTACCTTCTCTATTTTAGCTCACACTCTATTTAAAACATGGATATGTTTGAAAACGCAGAAATCAAAATATCTACTCCTTACCGAAGCATTTTGATAAAACTATTTTTTACGTTTAGAAAACCTTCAACGTTTTTAAGTACAGTGTCAACCAATATTTATGGCATAATTTATAGTTTTTTCACATCGCGCTTTATTTAATTGGTAAAAAAGTATATTCGTCCTGAAAAATGAAAGACCACGACTACAAGAAAAATCAATATAAATATTTTTATTCTTCATAAATATGACAATGTCGTGATTTTGGCAATTCTGGCAAGCAAAAATTTCCTAAAGAACACCTTAACAAGCTGCATGTTTGGGGGAGTCTGCCAGGGTGTTCATCTGGGAATTTTTGTGTGACCTTCTGGATTAGCATTTTCTGGCATGTCCTCGAGACATTTACCAACATTAAAAAAATAATTTCCTTCACATCACTTTTTAAACGCTTCCTTAACCTCGTTTGTCATGCGGTCGATCTAACAGACTTCACTTTACTTTTTCAAGCAGTATTTTCAGAATGATAACATTTTCAAAGAAATTACTATTTTGCATTTTGACTCTTACACCTAGACTTCAGCAACCTATTCCAAATGGTGCAATCCAGGTTTGCGGGGTGGCGGCGGTCGTACAAAGAAATAATGCTGAAACTGATGGAAATGCAGTGGCGTTTAAGAGTTAAAATTATGACGTAGACCCACAGAAGCAAACGTCTGTAGCTACGCTTCCAATGTATATCATACATTAGCGTTGAAAAGTCTTCCTGATACAATTTTTCATGAACTGTCTTTTGATAATTTGGTTTGTAAAGAGTAACCCTTGAATTTTCAAGCGCAGCCCGTTGATGTAACAACAATAAACAACAATAGCGTTTATAAACGGGGCAGATTACCCGTGACGTAGTGGATAGCGCACTGTCCTTCAACCTCTGGTTCAAACCCCAATAATCCAAGTAGAATTTACAGCAGAGGGCAAAGCGGGTTCGCGGCAGGTTTTCTGAGACTACTCCCGTTTCCCTGCCTTTCATACCTCCACATTGAATATTTAGTCATCGTCATACGTCCCTCATGTCATTCCTACATCACCCACCTCGGGGAGGTGCATGGAACCTCGGCCACCTTGCATCCAACAACCTTGAAATTCCCAAGGCGTATGAGTTATGAGATCACATCTCATCCTCCATCTCCAACACCGCGTATAGGATAGAAAGGCGAAGAAAAACTGAGAACTATTCGTCGAGCTAAATCATAAAGTACCTCAAACATCTAAACTAACTGTCAGAAATAGCTAAACATAGTAGGATGGAAAAAAAATTCCATTAGTGTCATTTTATGTGTAGTATGTAGGAAGTATTCTGAATGTGAAAAAAATTACGATAATCAACAAAAATACTCCAATTTTTGTTTGTCATTTAGGACAAATAATTAAACGTTTATCTACAACCGCCCTTCTTGCCGCTGATCGACCGCCCTGTCTCGTCGCACCCGAGGAACCACGCAGCAGCAGAATCACCGTGTTTTCAGAAACACCATAGTAAAATTTTTAATATTGTCTAAGGTTGTGTCTACACTATGCAAAGGGTAAGCACAAACTACTACCTGCAGACTTCGAAGAGCCGCCGCATCGTGTCTAAACGATACAAACTCTTCTCTCGCAAACTAACCCCTTTCTCCTTTTCCGGGGCGTTGAGGAATGCTTATGATGCGTCTCCATTAAGTAGTGGTGTACAAAAAAAATAGAAATCTTACATTAATTACTTTACCAAACTTTTTCGGTAATATTTTATTTCTACTAATTATAACAAGGAAATTAGTCTAAATATGACTAATAAGCGATATTTGTAAACCAAGATATTGAAGTTTTGTTTTCAATAATTTCATTGCAGACAAGTTCCCACACTCAAAAATGAATTTTAATCACGTATTGATTGGATTTTAAAATAAAGTAGAAATTATTCAGCTGTTGAGTTATCATTTTACAGAAATAACTTAATTTCCCTCCCAATTGGCAGATGAGTATTACTCAATATAGATGCATTTGTTTATATTCATTTTATCTGGAGACGAAGCCTCGCGTTTGTGCACTCTGCATACTATTAAAGTAGTCTATCAACTTATCAAACATATAATGTATATTATTTACAGGTATTTGAAAAGACAATCGGGAATATTAAGAAATCATGCTAGGATTATTTTATTTGTTTCTAAAAACATTTCGTTAGTATGTTGTATGACGCACTTCGTTTTATTTCCAGTGATGTCTCGCAAAAATCGAAGCTACGTTAAATTAAGACGAATTATTTTTCAATGATGCCGTAGAATGATCGCACATGGGTCGTATTTGAACTCATTTAATTGGAATTCCTCAAGGCCCCAGAAAAGAACAAAGGGGTTAGTTTGCGAGAGAAGAGTTTGTACCGCTTAGACGTGATGCGGCCTCTCTTTGAAATCTGCAGGCAGCAATTTGTGCTTACCGTTTGCATACTCTGGACGTGACCTAAAAAAGATTCTGATGGAGGTAAATTTACCTGCGCTGAGAACAATAGAGAGGTCGTTCAAGACTTTTCCTCAGTACGTAGGTGACGGTCGATTGGGTCCCGCAGTCAACATTTCCTTAGCTTGCGTCCCAGTTAATCCCTAACAGTTTTTCCTCGCCAGAAGGGTATATTTGAGTTCGTTCCCGTTGTCAACTCCTCTCTAGCGCCTCTTCAGTTTTTTCTTGTCAGAAGAGCAAGGTCATGGTTCACTTGCGTACTACGCTGGGGGTGGCGAGGGGGAAATTTCTGTGCATGGCATGTGCATTTCTGTGAAGTTGAATTACTCGAAAATTATATAAAATTTCAATCGTTCTGGAATATATGCGTTACAAAAATAACATTTAACTATTCAATTATATCTATTAATTTGTTAGGAGTGTGAAGTAAAATGTGATCGGAAAATAAGGTTCAGTCTACACTCGTAAAGTATGTGTTTAAAATAAACATCGTGATTCGTAGAGAAAAGGACACGCATTTAAATAAAGGAATTGATCAATATATTAAATAAGGACACTTGTTTCTGAGGTATGTTGAATAATTTTCTTCGTCAAATGCAAGCTTGTTCGAATCTGCATGGTCTCAATTTGTGAAAATCGGCAAAACCAGTTTGTCCGGGAACTGGGGTTTTATCACCCTCTTCAAGAGGTAAAGTAATTAAGAAAATGACCGAGGGACCCAATGCAACTACCCTTTTGGGAAGGGTGGCAAGAGGATTAGGATACCTTAACCGCGAGTCACAATCCAACGACTCCGCGGTACGTATCTTTGGGCCCAACTCTGGGACCCTTATAATCCTTTGAGGGGTCTCGGTTTCTCAAATCGTGGCAGCCCAATCGTACCTATTACCTGCCACTGGTTGTGGAAAGACACGAATTGAAAAACTTCTTAAATTGTACCCTTCGAGAAAGGCACCTTTACATGTCCATATGGAACAATAGGAACCCTTCTTAACCGCGCAGGTTTACCCAGTCTCTGCTTGAAAATCAAGAACTCGAGAGCTTGCAGTTGTCACTTTGTAATTTGATGTAAATGTCGCAGTCTTTTTATAAAAATACTAGGCGCTTTCTAAAATACCGGCCGATAATGTATAAATCATCCATTATATTACATGACAGAAGGCTTCCACCCTCCCTATGAAGTATCTGTCCTTCGCTGCCAATTAATTCAATGAACTACTTATTTATTATTATTTACATTTTATAAAGAGGCTGACATTCGACCGCCAGATAACCGAAAAGAGAATTTTCGGCTACTCAATAAGATTGATTACATTTACTGGAATATATTCAGAATTCGGGTAATATTTTTATGATATATGCTTTAATTTTCAATAAAATCACATAATTTTATATGATAAAACTACACTTCAGGATTGTACGAATTTATAGCACTCCATTTTTTTAAAAACATGGTAAATTTTCAATGCCCATTTTCAAAAATGTTTACCAAAAATTGTATAAGTATTTCACACGAACATAGAGCTATGATATCATTTTAAAACAGTTTACTTTTTTTAATATAAGTTCCGATTCAGATCGTCGTTCCAATGATACCGAAACAAGTACCAATTTCATTAATACGAAGTATTTTGATTTTCTTTCAAACAATTTACAATAATTGCACTTTCAACCCGTAGATGGTGCACGGGTGTACTTAAACTCCACAGACCCGCGAAGGAAGTATCGAGTTGTGTATCTTGAAGGAAGTATCGAGTTTAATGGTGAAATTATCCTTATATATAAAATGTGTAGTTGTTGCAGAGCAATTGAAATCTGCACACCAAAAATGATTAAAAATTATACCACACACAATCTTACTGGCATCAAATGCACATTCTACCACTAGTTCAGTAATTAGGTGACAAAAAGAAGCAAATCAAGGAAAAATAAGTTTTTTCTCCATGAATGTTTTTTGTAGCTTTTCGCCTATATCTTGAAAACAGTGCATTTTTAGAACGCAATATTTCTGCACCGAAATAATGTACATTAAATTTCCAATATTATGTTATGTGTCATTTTGTCGCCAGACGAAGGGAAATGGCTCAAGAGCGCGAAGAAATTGACAAAAATTCTAGAATGGATTCAACAATTATTTCTGTTAAATGTTGAAATATGAGCCTGCATTTTCTTTATTACCCTCCCGTCTTGTTTACCTGGTCATTTTTCTTTAAATTAAAAGTTACTGAGCTGAAGGTGTGATAACGTAAAATAATGAATGAAATGATTGTCTGAAATAGTGACACACAGCTTGGCAGTGTTTGATAAATAAATTTATTGTCAAAAAACAGTACAGACCGCGTATGACCACGTGGAGGACAATAAACTAATTTACTCTCCGGAAGCAAGCAAGGGACCATCCCATCAATTCCGATCAAGGGCCCTAAGGCAGAGGCGGATTCAAAAATTTCAGCAAAAGTTCCTAGATAAGATAAAAAGTTAGCTGCGAGTTATAATACATATATAATGTCAATATAGATTTAAACTGTTGTTTTCCTTAAATACATTAGAAATATATGAGAAATTAATTAGGTGTTATAAAGCTACATATTTGTGATATATTTAAAAAATCATATAAATTAAAAAGATTAGGAAATATGAGCAAATTGGTTTCATAATAGATCTGAAAATGCATAAATAAATACGTGAAGAATGACTTTAATAGAATATAAGTGGTTTTCGTCGATATATAAACATAACTATATCTTGTGGAAAATATAAACACAACCTATTCCCTGTAACTACAAACTAGTCCTCTGCACTGTCTTCACGGATAACCGGTTCCACTCTTTCAACTTTGAACAATTTTGTAAGAATTTCCGTTGGATGAATTATTCTAGACAAGTATCTGGCGTGACTAAGAAAATATATAATCGCAGCAGTTTGCGAACAGCAACCGACAGTTCGTAGACCATTGGCACAATCGCACACACAACGCTTTACTCCCGAGAATCCTATCGAACTGGGTAGATATTGCACATAGCATTTGTACTCCTTACGATTTATATGTCTAGATCTCACTTAGCACTATAGTGTTGTTTTATCTTCTACTAAATCATTCACTTTAATATCGCCGTCTTCTGTATAGACTTCCGCTAAATATGACACTACGTGGGGCGACTTGATATGAACCCGTGAAAAGAAATTTCAAATCCTTTTCAGTCATTTCCGGAAAATCTTGTACGTCTCATGATGTCAAGCGTTAAAATGGTTTCTTTTTGCGATTCCAGTTTTGTAATTCTACTTCTTATTTATGCAATATTTAATATTACCTATTGCATATTTAATTATGCAACATTTAATTACAAAGATATTGGAATATACTGGTGTGCTATATACGTTTTTAATATACATGAAAATTACTATTATTATTATTTCTTTCTTTTTCTCAGCTTTCTTTTTGTGGCTGGAACTTACCTGCTCCCGGGTGGATTACCAAGAGAGCTAGGGTCTGTGGTGTTTCTATTGTAGTTGTAGGAAGTTTCTTACAATTTTACATGTGTTCAGAACAACAGATTTCTGCATTATATTTATATTTTGTTTCCTGACTGAAATTTTGTCCAAATTTTTCTGGAAAAATTTGTGAATCAGTCCTGTACTGGAAATGACAACGGGAAGAATTTGGGTGTGAGTTTTCCACTGTTATTGGATTTGAAAAGCCAAGTCACTGTATTTCCTGATTTTTTCAGCATGTCTTTTGAATGTTGGAGTTATTAGGAATGGCGATGTCAATAATATATGTCGTGTTATTATTCTTGTCCACGAATGTTATATCAGGTCTATTATGTTCTGTTGGATTGGCTGTTAGGATTGTTCTGTCGTGGTAGAGTTTGTTTTCATTTTCCAGGATTGGTTCTGGGCTGTAGCTGTAGTAGGGTTGAGGGTCATTTTGTAGGAGGTTGGTTTTTGAAGCTAATGCTTGATGTATTATTGCAGATACTTGGTTGTGCCGGCGTAAATAGTCATGTTCGGCAAGAGTTGGACAGCGTGATATAATGTGTTCTATTGATTCACTGAAACTATTGCACCTTCTACATTTGTCATTGTCTATTGAAGGATCCCTAATTATGTGTTTCAGAATATTTTTGTTGGTATGACACCATCTTGAATCTCCATCATGAATCCATCAGTTTCTGCATAGATACCAGCGTGTTGCAGCCACTTGTTTGACATTTCAAAGTCAACATTTTGATCATGTAGCGCGCTTATATTCTCCCATGCAAAGGTTTTTGGGACCATTTTCTTTCTTTTTCTTGTAGGGGTGGTATTTCAGGTAACGAGGAGGCTAGTTTCAGTGGAGTGTAATTGTAGTCTACTTCTTTCAGTGCATTATGAAGTACATTAGTTGCTGCTTTTTCTAGAAAATATTTGTTAAGGGAGTGAACTTGTCGGTCGTGTAAAGTTGTAAATTCAATGATGCCTCTTCCTCCCAATTTTCGGGGAACTTCCAACCTTTCTATACATGATCGGGGATGTAAGAATTTGTACTTTGTCATTGTGGTGCGAATAAATTTCTGCAAATTTTGTAGATTTTGAATTATTCCAAAGCTGTAGACTAAGGTGGAAACTGCATTTGTGTTTATTGCCTTTATGAGATTTTTCCCATTGCGTGATGTTTTCATGATATTGTAAAGTCTGTTCTTGAATTTTAGGGTTATCTGTTTCTTGACAGCAGTTTCGGCTATTCCTCGAGCCTGCATCATTCCCAGATAAGTATATAACTCATCATCTCCCATGGTTTCTATTTTGCCTAGATTATCATGTACTTGTACTCTGATCTTACCCCTGATAATGTTGAGTTTTCGGTATTTGTCTAGTCCAAATTCCATGTTTATGGTTTTTGAAAAGTCCTCAGTAATTTTAAGGAGGGACTGAAGGTGGTTGTTTGTGGAAGCATAAATTTTAATGTCATCCACGTACAGAAGATTATTCACTGAATGGAGAACTTTGTTTTCCTTTTTTAATTGAAAAACCATAGCCAGTTGAATTTAAAAGGTTGCTAAAAGGTCTGATTGCCATGCAAAACCATAGAGCACTCAGACAGTCTTCTTGGAAGATTCCATATTTGATGTGGATTGGTGAAGTTACAATTGCTTTTTTGTCTGTAGTCAGTTGAAGTACCTTTTTCCAGGTTAGAATATTGTGAGACAAGTATTCAATGAGGAATGGATTTATTCTGTAAATTTGCAAAATGTGTATAAGCCATGAGTGGGGGAGAGAATCAAAGGCTTTTTTGTAATCAATGTATGCTGCGTGGAGATTCCTGTTTTGCTGTTTTGTTTGTTGTAGTATTATACTATCAATAATTAACTGTTCTTTGCATCCTCTGGAATTTCTTACGCACCCCTTTTGTTCTTCTGATATTATTTTGTTTATGTCCAAGTGTTTATAAATTTTCTTGTTTAGACATGAGGTTAGGATCTTGTGGATTGTTGGTAGGCATGTAATAGGTCGGTATTTGGAGGGGTCCGTTGTAGTGTCTCCTTTAGGTATTAGGTAGGTGATGCCTGAGTTAAAGAAAGGGGGAATGGTTTCAGGGTGTTTTATGGCGTATGTGAACAAATAGCCAGATGTATGTGGCAGGAGGAAAACCTTTTAAACCAAAAATTTTGAATTATTATTATTATTATGAGTTTTGAACTCCAAATATCCAATTATTACATGTGCAGTGTTTTACTATAAATTGATATTTGAAATTGCTGAAAGAAACAAGATATTTAAATGATTTTGGCCCACCCAAAAGCTTATAAAATTCACTAAATATTGTATTTGCCGCAATTTTTCACGACAGATCAAACCATATACAACAATCACTTTTTTCTAAAAAAAATGGTCCGTTTTTCAGTTTTTTTATTTTAAGGTGATTTTAACTGCCGTCGTAGCTTTGAAAAAAATCTGAAAAATATGGATATTATTCCTATGTTGTTTACAAATAGCGTTTGTAACTTAAAGTTGAGATACAGTTTGGTTTTCCGTAAAAAAGATTGTTTATTAAAGGCATGTCAAAAAAACATCATTTTTAGAGATTGCGTCTCAGTTTGGAGAATTGGCGACCCAAAAACTAAGCCAAACATGTTTTTTCAACACATAGAGTAAGGTCATATCATTTGTTTAGTCGGCATCCATGGGGGCCGCCACACCTATCATATCCAGCTACCGCCTTTCAACACACAATTATTCATACTTAAATTTGTAAAGGAGTCAAATAATAAATAACAACTTGAACAATAAATAATAATTAACTAATAAATAACAAATTGAACACGTATGTTTCCTTTTTTGAGGTGATGTATATTTCTCGAGCTTTCCAGATAATGATAATTTAACGACTATAGCGCCATCTATCGGAAAAGTTTCACACAAAAGTTACGTACCTTTTTCTGTAGAATTTGACTCTGCAATGAAACATTGGAGTTCCTATTCGTGTTTTCCAAGTTACCCAGTCCAAAAGGTCCAGTTTTATCACAAGTAAATGAGCTCCTTTAAAACATTAACTTTTTCTTGTTTTTTTTCTACGATGTTGTTTAAATATATTGATGTCATCAGAGTAATAGAAGCACTCTTGTAACGAGTTGGCATATAATTAAAGTTTTCTATTTGTGTACTTTTATTGTCATTTGTTGCCTTGTGAATTTTCTTAACTGTATCATATTACGTTATTTTAGACGTGTTTTTTCTGATTGTTTTATGATTTATGAACTTCTTATGGCTTTATGTATACATCTCTTTTTCTGATTCTTCTATATGCCACCTGGTTTTGCTCACTTGCAGATTAATAAAATATAAGCATTATTATAGGGTGAAACTAAGTGAAACTAAATTAATTATTATGAAGCGCTTCTGTCATCGTAAAATTTAAATTGAAAGTTTATTGCAACAGTTCCCGAAAACAATGAAGGAATCAACTTACGCCGCTGTTCGGAATTTGAACTTTCTTCGAAAACAAAACTCCTTCGAAAAAATTTCATATTATTATTTTAATAGGATCCCGCATATTTTACAATATTTCACACAATTAAATAAGTTTCAAAGAAATATAGTTTTCGAAACAATTGGAGAATGATTTCTTGCTTTCCGGAATTATGGCTCAGTTTTTAAAAACAAAAAATGGTCATAGAATTTTGAAAAACTCATTCAGACGTCCCCAGGAACCTATTGCGATGTGCCAAATTTCAAAGCTCTAAGTCTTTTCTTAGGGTTTTTGCTAACCGCTACTGTTACCAAGAAACGCTTAAAATTAATTGAAAAAATTGAAACTGTTGTCTTCTTGGAACCCCTCCTGTAGAACGTAAGAACCAAATTTTGGTATATCCGTCTTTGCTCTATGCAGGGTACACTCAAGCGGGAGACACGTCGACCCACAGTGGTACATACTTGACAGCATCGATGGAGTAATAGGCGTTCAAAGATGCCAGGTATTTCACGCACACGTGCAGCAGCTACAGATATTCGAGCAACGAGATCCTCATCTGAGTCAAGCGGCGTAGCATAAACAATACTTTTCAGATGTCCCCATAAAAAGTAATGTTGCGGTTCACCGCGTCACTTGCGCCCACACATCCCTATACAAAAATGATTGTTACAGTGTCTTGTACCAAGCCTTGTCTGTACCACGAATACGGAATTATTCTGTATGATGTATAAATGGCAATGGGTCCATCATACTGCATCATCAATTATAATATTGGTACAGCGAAGAACATATCTAACAGTATGTTGGCAACAAAGTAACCTTACCTTATTTCTGAGCATATGGTGAACTCAGAGTCGTACTTAGGTATGGGTCTATTTCCCCTCGCCTTAAGGTGGGGCTAGCCCTCCTAACTTTTCGAGGACAAATAATTAAACATAAAATATTAAATCACATTCAGCGATATATATATAGTAAGTTTATTTTTATTAGGGTCTACTAATGTGAAATATGCATCGAGGTACTAGCATTTTGCACAGCATTACCATAATAAAAACTTATTTTATTCCTTTATACCATGGCATCAATAAAAACTTCATAAAAAAGGCTTTATCCTTTTTTTTTCGAAAATAGAAGAGTTAACTCATTAAAATGCCATTGCACGGCCCGTGAATGTCTCAAAGTTACCGAAAATTCCTTACTTTTCTCCAGTAGATGTGGAAGAGCAAATGCGGCATCAGCTCCAGCACAGGTATATTTATGTCTGCCATGCGCTTCTGGGTATATTTAAGTTATTCATACGTTAACTATCCATGATCCTAGTTGACAACTGAAAGCAGAGAACAATCTCTATAATATTTCTCTGTCCCCTTCTTTTCAACTTTATTTAATATACTTCCTTTAATTCTCGGGCACTCTTCCGAAGTCACATGCGTATTGGAGTAGTTCGTTTAGTTGCTATAGTTTCTTCCTTTGTCTTTATAAGATTTCTCCTTTAGATGTGTTCTTACAGTTTTGTGATTTGTAAATTGCGCAAGAGCGTCGTGGATTTGATTGGTAAATGAGGGTTCGTCTAGGTTTACGTAGTATTTATGTACTGAATTCTCACAGCAAATATTTTGATAGCCCTTCCGCACAGACTTTTCGAGATAATTTACTATGTGGCCTTATGCGCAACGTACCACTCCTATTGAGTAAGTTTTTCCTTTATGTTACTTGAAGGAAATATTGTCGCTGTATTTAGCTGATGAAATATAGCACCTTAGTCAGCGAGGCCTGAAATTTTCATTCCTTCATTTTCGCGATATATTCATTTTAAAACTTATCAAATAAAAAAAATTCTTCATAAGACCCCAAATTTTTCAAAACCAAAACTCAGTTAATAATGGCAGAAGCTTTTTAAAAAATGTACCAAAAAATACTGTACTTGCATGTAGTACAGTATTCATACGGTTATTTCGTACATTTCTCAAATAAGACCATTCACTATTCTTTTGTAAGTCATACAAACAAAGTCAAGAAGTTCAAACTGAAAAATTTACCAAAAGTGCCAAAAATGAAAATATTGAGAATTTGCTTTCTTTGCGAAAAGAAATACAGACTAACGCCGTATAGACACTTTAACAGACTCATGACATAATTTTCTTTCATTTTATCAGCTGAATTATTCAAGAAGTTAAAATAAACACCCACTAATTTACGCCTTGCTGTTTTTTCTTCACGACTCCATAAATTAAAAAAACATTCCATTATATAAACAACAAATAATTCATATTAAAACACTGTATAAATTCTTCGTTTTTAATTTCTCAGGGACAGTTTCGAAGAAGAGTCCTTCCAAATCCAGGGACGTCTTTTCTTATTGCCCCCCCCCCCATGTCGTCATACGCAGTTTGCAACTGCTTTCTTGACAATAGTGTTTATTAATTCATATATTTATCCATCAGAATGTCATAATTTTTGGTACGCACTGTACAGTATCATAGAAATTAAGAAATATTAATATGAAAATTATGTAAACCATGTCGCAAAGATTAGTGGAGAAAATAATTGTCCCTATATAAAGCTGCGACACTCACTCATGCACTCACACACTCATCCAGTGACATAAATTATGACTTTCCGTCAACGTATGAAGTTGATGAGGGAGTCATTGGAATCATCCTCAACACAATCCAGGAATAAATCCCAGTCGCGATATTTTCCAATTCAGTCCCTTATTTTGAAAATTTTGTTTATAAAAGTCATCAAGTCAACATTGTTTTTCTTCCCTTACGTCCCCACATATTTTAAAATAATGGGCATTTCATGTGAAGTGGACAACCAAAATATCTTCATTCTTTCAAATTGTTTAATTATTGCGTTAATTATTCTACTACGAGTCGTTTTCACGTAATTTTTCCATCTGATGCCTCTTTGTCAATTTCCGAATTTTTGAAAATTGGACGCCATGTGCTGTAGGGTTTGTTTCAAGGGAAATTATTTATTTACAGAACTAATTAAAACTAAATTAGATAGTGATTATAGGAAATTGGCAGCTCTTTTCAATGATTGTATCAAATTTTAAGTTTACATACACGAAAATTAATATTTCAACTCATTTTATTAAACAACTCGGACCATTTTTATTTTTTTGTAAATTTCCTGAAAAAGAGCTTTAAATATATAGATAACATACCTATAGTTTCATAGTGGGATCTAAAAATTCTTAGATAGTGAACTTGAAGTGACACAGTGTCGCGCTAAATTGCGCACTCAGTACTTGCTCAAGCCAGTCGCACGCAATGAAAGCATGGATTAAGGCGCAGACAAAAACGGATTTAGGCACAGGCAGTGTAGGCAACGCCTAGGGACGCAAGATTTTGGGTGCGGCAAATGAACGTAGCAAAAAATAACATTTGGGGAAAAAAGTTTTTCTAAATATGTTTTCTAATGTTCTCTAAAAATGATTTTCGTTGGATCAGCAACGATTCCCTTCGAATTTCAAACAAAGTTATAAGTGTTATTAGACAGGTTTATTTAGGGTTTTTGATATGGTTATATTGTTTATACTACTTTGTACCTTAGAATAATAAATAAACAAAAATATATAATTACTACTTTGTTTACATATTATATAAATAACATATAAATATCTAAAATGTATGTATATACAATCTGCTCTCAAAGGGTGCTATATTTACTACTAGGGGTTCCAAACTTTTAATCCACCTCTGGGCACAGTACACCAGTTCCATGAAACCTCATTTCCTATGATACAATTTTCTGTTTCATAATTAATAGCAGTAGAAATAATGCCAAGACTTTCTGCAGACCACAAAAAATTCTCATTGTCCCCCTGTGGTCCATGGATCACCGTCTGGAGATCACTGATTTTACAAAGCAAAATTTCTCTCAAAAGAGTAGCAGAATTTCTTTATTCATTTCAGTGATTATTATACATATATTATATAAGCCTACACTTTTGAAGTACGCAAGATATTAATTTCAATAATACACCCTCGTAAAACGAGACGATTCTTTATATTTCTGTTCGAGTTTGATTCCTCAAAACATTTCCTATACTGTGATATTTAGAGATAGCAACTAAACGCATTTTTGAAAGACCCAATTAAGCTCCAGAAATGCGTCATTATGTTTTAATTATACTTTACGTCGTGACCCTTCCATAAATATGAACCTACACGTATTTGACAATATCTGCTGGTGGTTTACGATAGGAAATTACATCTCGTACAGAGCAGATATTATGTGTTGGTATTAACACATTGGTGCGTTTTAACTTACATAAAGGATACTGGATAAAAGCCCGTGTAAGAGAGAAATAGCAATGCAGACGGATGATGCTCGAAATTCCGAAATCAGATTAGGAAACCGCACCTCTGAAGTGATGGATTCTGAGACAATGACGGTTGCTGTCTCGCCGGAAACACCCATAGTGACCGAAGAAAACGGAATATCTAATGATACACCTACTCAAGAAGATTCATGGAGACAAGTGCCCAACACCCTATTGTAGAGATGAAGAACTCTTCAAGAGCTTGGGCGAAAAGTGGAAATGAATACAGAAGAACATGCAAAAAAGCTTGCCGAAAATCTCCTGCAGAATCTAAAAGTAGTCAGCAATAACATCCTTCAGAATAATCCTCCGATAGCCAGAGACTCCTTAGCAAAGTCCAAAGTGGAAGTGGACAATTTAAGGGACAACTGTGTTGCGATAAGCGATGAAAAGAAGGATATATTCAATTCTCTTGATATCCTCGATAACCGTTTAATGGTGGCGGGGAAAATTAGCCGAGGTAAAGTGAAAAAGCCTCCAACACAGACATCGAAAACACTCCCTGATGACTCCTTTAGGAAGACAGAAAAATCGGCAAATACACAACTGGTAGAGAAAAAGCGAGACGAGGAGGGCACCATGGAGGCAGATAAAGATAAACAAGTTGAAGACGACAAAACAGAGGGATGGTCCAATCCATCGGACCAACAGAAGAGAGAACAAAGTAAAGAGACGAAAGCTCAAATAGGTGCTGTAAGGGACAGAAGACGCAATCAGGCCATTAAAGTGACAGGCAAGAAGGGGCAACCTACGCATACATTGTTAAAAACATGAAACAGATGGTGAACCCAAATGAATTTAATGCCGATATCAGGACGATGAGAACTCAGAAGAAGGAAATCTTAATTGTCATTGATAAGAATGGAGACGTATCCAAATTGAATGAAGCTCTGACAAAAGCTCTGGGAAAGAATACTGAATTTAATGCACTAATCCTTCAAACTCTCGCAAATTTTAGGGACATAGACGAGTCTCTTACAGTTAACAAAAGAAATAAATAAATTTATTCTAAAAAAAGCAATACAAACTGCGTATGACCACGTGGAGGAATATAAACTAATTTACTCTACGAAAGCAAGCATGGCCATCCCAACAAATCCCATCAACGGCCTTAAGGCAGAGGCGGATTCAAAAATTTCAACAAAAATTCCTAGATAAGATAAAAAGTTAGCTACGAGTTATAATACTAATAGAATGTCAATATGTTTGTAATTTAACACACAAAAATTATTTTACATGTTCAAATTATTATTGAACTATAGTTTATTCTGACTATAGTTTAAAAAACATAAGAATTGAAACAACACTAAATTCACGATTTATTGTTACAATAAATACGCCCCTTCACAAAGCCTAAGATAACCTGTATAAGAAATCCACCTCTACACGAAGGAAAACCGGAGCAAAACCCGGGCCAGGATGGGACTACATAATTAATGTACACAACGATGCCAAAGTTGAGTACACATAAAACTAAATTAATATGAATCATTAGACACAACAATCATGCAAGAAAATAGTTTTTGAAATTGTTATAAGTTATTTAAAAACTACTACAGCAATGACGTGATGAAGTACAAGACGGATTTAACTTTTATTAAAATCAATAAATTCTTTTACATTGTAGAAGCACTGGTACAGGAAGTAGTTTTTAACCGCGGATTTGAAGAGATTCAATTTCATAATATCTTTTATATTTTTGGGTAGGGAATTATATAGAACAATGAATATTACTACTATTGCGAGTATTGTGTT